>LR738709.1:324531815-324573989 GCA_902687465.1 Secale cereale
CCCCCCCCCCGGCTGTCCTTCGGGCGCAAGGTAGGTTCTGGAACGCTGATTTTTTATATAATTTTTCTGGATTTTTCCTGACAGTTCTCGTAATGTGAAAACCTGAAATACAAAAACAGCCGAAAACAGAAACTAGCACTGGGGTGCACTGGATTAGTAGGTTAGTCCAAATATGATCAAAAGTGTATGGAAGTGTATAAATATCATAGCAATATCACCCAAAAGTGGCATTGAGCAAGCAGAAATTATAGATACGTTTTGGACATATCACCAACATATATTCAGATTTGGTAAGCCATGGTCCTGAAGGGGAATACTCTAAGATGGCCCTCTTTCGCAAATTAAGTTTTGACATCGAATTTGCTGGTCGCAAAGAATACTTCCCAGAACCAAATCATGATCTGGTTATTCAGGTTTATTTATTACCTTTGTATTTTCATAAGCCACTACATTTAATTTCCGATGTGAATGCCTTTATGTGGTAATTGAATGAGTGTTCTCTTTTTTCTGCCTCTGACTTGAAGAAATTTATTTTTTAATGTATCGATGCTCATCATTTCCATGTCTGGCTCTCTGGTTCATGCTACACAAAATATTAAATCTGTAATCAAGCTATGGTAGAGTACTGTAAGAGACACTTGTATAAGCAGAGGTATGTGCCTGAATTTACACCTTAATTATACCTCAATTAGTTCTATATGGTTTGTTTGCGCTGTTTGCATCACTAAAGCAAAGTGGTAAAACAAAACTAATGCTATTTACATTGTTATATATGTGGTACGACAAGTAAACGATTGCAGTTTATATTTGATTGTACTGTCTTCAGAATTTTTTTCAATAGTCACATGGGTAGAGGTGAATCAACTAACGAACAATATTTCTAGAGGGTCGACAAGTACTCTGTTGCTTGGTCACTTTTTGTATAGAACTCTGATACTTCCTCCACATATTAATTTTTTATTATGTTCCATTTCTTTTTATTTTCCAGCCACAAAAAAAGTGGAAGCACACCCGCAAAAAAAAAGTGGAAGCAGTCCTCAAGCCCCCATAATGATTGCGATGGAGATTGCTCATGATTCTAACATGACAGAATTGTTTATGCATCAGACACGCTTACAATGGAACAAAGTAATATGGTGATTAGAAGCATTTTTATCTGAGATGCTTGGGTTGGCTTAGACCTATAGTTCAGATTAGTTATATTTGAATATCAATTCTTCGTTTACAATTTTGCATATGTACCATAAAAAAAGGTGAATGACTTCACCCTTGTAGACGATTGGATTTACCGTCGGGCTGGTGCTATGGCTGAAGTCACTGGTCATGGCCTCGTGGAGTCATGGGCGACGGTGCCCTCTTATAGTTCTCTCGAATTAATGGGGTAAGATAAGGTCAACTGATCTGTGTCTGTCTACCTGTAGACCATAATTTCAGGCGTCTGTTGTTTTGACAGAGATATTCAGTGTTTATTCAGCCACACTCAGTGTTATGTGTTTGAATCTGTTGCTTGCCTGCTGCCACAAAAAGTCAGTACTCCCTAGTGCTGATCAGTATTTACACACTTGCAAATATTGGTCTGACTCTGGGTGCTCCATAGAGCTTGACTGAATCTCATGGAGTAAATTTTAGTTTACCAATTGGTCTGAATCTTGCTTGGTGCTATCGCTGTCGGACGTTGGTGCTGAATCAGTTCGACATTGCATTGTTAACCAATTCATTTGCTTGCTTACCGCCACAAAAATCCCTAGTGCTGAATGAGATAGGCATTACATTGTTTTGCTTGCTTGCTTACTCTATAATTTGTACTGCTAAAAGAGGAGCATAAAGTTGCAAATATTCCTGGACATTAGCTCCCATGAGGTACCATTACCTATAATATGCACTGCTAACAGAGGAGTACTCCTCTTATGATGCTATCCACTGGAGGACAGCTAAGGAGTACTATTAGGTTATCTTGCATTTTCTGTTAATTTTCTTGTGATTGGATGTTTCTGACTTCTTAGAGTTATCTCTCTTGCAACACACTATTTAAAGAATGAAATTGTCAGTGTAATATGTGAAGAACCATAAAGAACAAACCTACCATAATGATGTAACCATCTTTAGAGGGCGGGGGCGAAGGTGAGGGCCGAGGTGGGGCGGGGCGGAGGGGGAGGTGGAGGTGGAGTAGGGCAGGGACGAGGGCGGAGGTCGGATGTGGAAGACTGGCTAAGGTAGAAGACGATCGGGGATTCAAATTTGGGGGCATTAAGGTCAATTGGCAGGTTTTCACCTGGTCGGAACAAAGTCCCCAACGACTTGCATTTCGGAACGGAGGGAGTATTTTACATATATAAGTTGCATCATAATAATCTTCACATTTTAGTTGCATCATAATAATCTTCTTCTTCTAGTCTTCTTCTTCTAACTTTCTTCTTTCCCATTTTACAGATTTGCTTAAGATCACGGAAGCTTGGGTTGATGGAGTGCTTGTATTTAGTTTTTGTTTTAACCTTCTGAAACTTGCTACATATGGATGAAACTGTGTAATATTGATGAAACTATGTATATGTATGGATGAAACTTGCTACTATTGGTAACATGTGTTGGATATATATGTGTTCATGACTATTGATAATATGTGTTGAATATGCTATATTGGTCCTATAAATATATTTGTGTTTGATTTTCTGTGAAAATGAATCGATATAAGAAAAAACAAAATTAAATGGGGCAACATAGGCACTTTGCCATCTGTTGGCAGATGGCAAAGAGGCCACGTGTCATCTACATGTAAAATTTGGGCTGGTCTATTTAGGCTCTTTGCCATCAGCTGGCAGATGGCAAAGAGCCTGCAGCCTTTGCCATCTGCTGGCAGACGGCAAAGAGCCTATAGCCTTTGCCATCTGCTGGCAGATGGCAAAGAGTCTGCAGCCTTTGCCATCTGTTGGCAGACGGCAAAGTATGCCGTTATCCTTCTAATGGGGCTAACCCCGTTAAGAGGCTTTGCCATCTGCCAGCTGATGGCAAAGGTACAGGCTCTTTGCCATCAGCCAGCAGACGGCAAAGAAGCATTTGCCCACTGGATTTCAGACAAATTGTTTGCCATCTGTTGGCTGATGGCAAAGCCTTTGCCATCCGCCGACCATGCCTTTGCCATCTGCCATGGCAGATGGCAAAGTGCCAGATTCCAGTAATTGGTATAGCCAAACTCGATCGACGGGATGACACGAGCCTTTTTTTCTCAGTTTGACAGAAAAGAGGTCGGACCTCTTTTTTTAATACTAAAAAAACACTGCCTTAGGAATACCACACTTTATGAAACTATAGTTGTTGGTATAGCCAAACATCTCATGGTATTTAAAACTATTGTTTTTCTAGAAACCATAGTACTCTAATAATACTTTAAAAATCATTTCTATCCAAACGGGTTGAGTATGTTTTTGCCACTAATTTTTTTGCTACAATCTCCTAGGTTTCAATCTAAACTTGTGATGCTCTGCACCCAGTTCAAGTCTCTCCTAATCCTAATTGTGTTATTCGATCACCAAAGGACCACCATATGCAACTAATTGAGCTATTTTAATCTAACTAATCCTAAATGGATGTGGCTCAAAATGACGGTGGCATTGATTGGAAAATCAGAGGGAGATGCTCCCCGAGGATTAGAGCTGAGGTGCATCGTCGCCTCCCCGCATCTCTGTCGTCGTTGCCTACTGTGGTCTCTGTCGCCGACCCTAGCGTTGGGAATCAATCCGGGTTGAACTCAAGGAGGAAAAAAATGAATTGACTTGTTCTATGGCATTCGAGAGTGAGAGGGGGAGGCGTAGATGTGTAAATCAGCACCTGAGATCACTGGAATTAGACGCATTGTAGGGCTTGGCCCAATAGGCCTGTGAGCCAGAAGAGAAATTAAAGCAATGCCACCACCTAAAGACAATAAAAAGACTCCAAAATTAAAAGGAGTCAATAATAATAAAAAGGGCCCAAAATAATAAAATACCTAAAACAATAAAAGATTCAAAATAAATATTCTTAGTTTAATAACCAAAATACTAAAAAAGCACTCAAATAATAATAGATTTATAATAAATATTCTTACTTTAACAATTAAAAGACTCAAAAAATAATAAAATACTAAAAAAGATAATATGGAAAATTTCACCATTTGTAAATAATAAAAAGGTAAAACAATTAAAAAACTCAAAATATAATATAAATGTTTACCATTTACAAAATAACATTATTACTTTAACAAAATTAATACTAATATTTTTATCATTATAATTAAAAAGTACTTAAAACACATGATAAATGTAATTCAAATAATATTCTTACTTTAATAAAAGGTCAAATACTATTTCCGGCGTACAAGGAATCAGGACACCAATAGTAGACTAATTACCTACGACGTTCATAGAAATCGAATGCCATCACTAAGGCCATGTTTGGTTCATAAGTCTTAGGACTTATTTTAGTCCCAACTTATAAGTCATAAGTCCCTAAAAAGTCCCTACCTGTTTGGTTCTTGGGACTTAACATGGACTAGTACACCATATTACAACTATAAGTCCCTATAAGTCCCTCCTTGAGAGTCTTATTTGATAAGTCCCAAATGCTCACTTTAAGTCCCTATAAGTCCCTCCTTGAGAGTCTTATTTGATAAGTCCCAAATGCTCACTTTAAGTCCCTATAAGTCCCTCCTGTTTGGTTTGGATGGGACTTATAGGGACTTATTTAAGTCCCTAGACTAATAAGTCCCTGGAAACAAACACCCTCTAATTTGTGCATGGTCAGTACAACTTAGGCCCACAAACTTGTGACAGGTTATAAAAAAGCAACACTAATTGTGTAAGGATGGCTTATCAAATATGCCAACGCCACCACTATATGTAGTGCAAAACCATCACCTCCACCATCAGGTAGAGCATGGATCAGACACCACATCTCAATGGAATCTAGTACAAGCAATGGTTTTGTGAACCCATCATATGTTGCATAGACAACAACGTTGGCATGGAATGTCCACGGTCCTTCCTCCATGACTCGTTCCCAGTCTCCTAGGCATTGGAATTGCAGTGTATAAATATTATCATTAAGCATACATATTTCTACCTCCTTTGCAAGATCCAAAGCCACTCGCATGTTTTCTGAAAAACTAATACTCATCATAGGGGTTTTCCATGTGCACCCACGCAATCGCCATCCATCGAGTTGCCTTTAGAGGCAGCTCGTCCTCTTCCACCATCACGTCCACTAGACCATCCTCTTTGAGTCCTAGTTCACGTATCATCGCCTCCACATCACTTGTCCCCCGAGGCCCGAGCAGTGGTAGAGCTACAAACTAAGAGAAGGGCGGACCAATCTGAAGAATAGCACCCAATAAATTCAGAAATAGCCCAGTCAAGCTCATACTTCGCATTGTTTTCGTTCTAAGTTGGGCGGGCCATTGCACTGTTTTGCCCCTACATAGCTCCCCACTGTCCCCGAGCCCGACCCTGAGGCCGAAGCCCTCTCGCTCATCTTGTTGCTCTTGCCCGATGAAGATTGTCGCCGAGCGGTGGTCCCTATCTCTTGCTCCGGACAGGAGGAGGGAAGGGGAAGATCAATCTTTATGGCGGCTGGAGCCGCCGCCACGAGGAGAGAAAACCTGACGTGAGGGGAAACGTTTTTTCTAGTGATGACTCCAGATAAACTGTTTCCTGAGAAGCCGTGGGCCGAAAGATTCGGCCCTACGTGTTATCACGCGCCTCGACGCCCAGAGGCCCAATCATGCAGAGGCCCACGTGATCGCAATCATGCAGAGGCCCAACTCCAACGGCCCGAAAATAAGGGAAACAAAAGGCAGTGAAGAATCCCTATTCGGCCGCCGCTCGTCCCGATACTCCTGTCCCTGTCCTCGCTGTGCGCCGCCTCGCCCGCCCGCGCTCAGGTGCGCTGCCCCTCGAGTCGCCGGCGCCGGTTTCCGTTCCTTCCACCGCGTTGCCCGTTCTTCCATACCACTATGAGTCCCTAGCCTACCCGTCCGCAAGCCATCAGAGACGTAGCCGCTGCCGGAAGCAGTGACTGGCCGCAGTTTTCGCGCCGTTCCCAACGGCGACCGGCTGAGAGCCGACCTCCCCTAGTCCCCTTCATCGCCGTGGTCACCCACGCAGCCACGTGGAGGCGCCCGGCGGCATCACCGTTTGCAACCAGTTCGGCAATACCGTCCGTCTGGTCGGCGGGGGGCTTGCTCTGCCTATTTTCCTCCGCCGACTTGCAGTTGTCAACGGCTCCGGCGCCGTGCTCTGGTCGTCCGGCTGCTGCCATTGTTCTGAACTTCTGAAGGTTGTTAAGATTTTTGTTGTGTGTGTGGGAAAAGGTTGAAGATTTAAGAACCTATTCTGTGACAACTAGTTATATTAGCTAGTTATAAGCAGTTATTGTAATTAGTCCATGAATTGATCCTGTTCTTATTTGTAGAAATGAATAGAAAGACTTTGGACAGTTGGTTTGCTAGTAATTCCAATGTCTTTCTGTTGTTCCCAAACCCAACACAGTATGGTCAAACAGGTTGGTTCAAAACTATGGCTATTTTGTTAGAAAGATCCATTAAAGACTACATGTACCCAGTAGTAACCTAGGATTTTTTTTAGCTTATTTGGATCATAGGATTATGAGATATTGAATCTTTTGCTAAACAGATCCAAATGTTGGTTCTTTCTTTTTGCAAATATTACATGTTCCCAGTAGTATTCTTGGTAAATTTGACCTTATTTGAACTAAAGGATTGAGAGAAAATGGCTTTTTTTTCCTCGCTGTTAACTCTGAGCCCGCCCTCAATTTTCACCATGGATTCGCCACTGTGTGTGTGGTTGGAAATGTGTTTGCTGAACCTATGCTGAATCGCTAATGTAGCTACGGTTGAACTATCTGACCATTCAAAAAACAGTTGAACCATCTTGCATTTGATAGACCCTCTTATGATTTTAACCCACTTTATTCATTTCATATAAGAGAGCTCTCCAATCCAATGAAAGAACCATGTCTATGTGAGTATGTGAATGGTGAAACTACTAAAAATTTCTTGAATATTTGGATAAAATAAGCAAGTTGTTTGTTTCTCGTTGCACTTCCTAAGAGGTTTTCATGTCCTGAGAAATATTTGTGAACACTGTATTTTCATTCAATGTGATTTGTATCCTGGAGCAATGAACAAACATATTAACCTTGGTCTTGACGTGTGTGTACATATATCTTTTTTGCTTACAATTGTAAAAATATAATGAAATAAATTCCCGAGTTCTATATTTGCTAATGACACAAAGTAATTTTGTTATTTTTAATATTGTAGAGTTAACTTTAGTAAAGCTCAGTGGCTCAATGCCTGACTTCATGTTCGGTGGTTCACAGGTTCTTGGAGGATCTTAGTTTCGTGAATATGGCATCTCATGCTGAAATGACGGGAGGCAATATGCTACGTCTTCAAAGCTTTCCTAGTAATATGGTATGCACCCAGTTGAATTATCAACTAAACATGCTTCTCTTTTCAGCATGTAATCATTATCATGTGCTTCTCTTTTTGTACCAGGGAAAACAAAGGCGTAGTTTTATCTCCACAAGACACCTTCCCTTGAGAAGGCCACGAGTGGTTCGACATTGCCTGGACCTACGTCATCTTTGCCGTTTACCTAATCAAAGGGCTATTGTTCCAAATATCCGAACAATGCCTGCTCTCACTGCCGCAGTATCCAGGGGAGTTAATAGTCCATTGACAGAGGCATCTGTTGATGACATGGAAGTACTTTCAAGGATTATTCACTTTTATCGCAAACCACTTCTTCAAGAGAGTGAGGCTAAGGAGTTACTCAGGAAAGTGCAGGCAAAGGTTTCTTCTAATATTATTGATATAAAGACTGAGCAATGCTTCAATGTTGAGTTGGAGGATTCACTAAGTTCTGCGAAGCTTGCAACACTTCAGTGGCTCCTAGCAGAAACTTATGAACCTGACAACTTACAAACAGGGAGCTTTCTGGAGGAGGAGGTTTCTATGAGTCCTTATTCCTTCCTTGTTGAGGTCGGTCCCCGGATGACATTTTCGACAGCTTTCTCGACTAATGCTGTCTCAATTTGTAAAGCTCTATCTTTAATGGAAGTAACTCGTCTGGAGAGGTCTAGAAGATATCTTTTGTGCCTTCAGCCTGGTAGTGACCCACTTGATGAAAGCCAACTCAACAGCTTTGCTGCTCTGGTTCATGACAGGATGACAGAGTGTGTTTATCCTAGCAAGCTCACATCATTCCGGTCAGATGTAGTTCCAGAACCTGTCAGTGTTATACCAGTCATGGAAAGGGGAAGGGAAGCTCTGGAGGAAATAAATCTTAAAATGGGGCTGGCTTTTGATGAACAGGATATCAAGTACTACACTCACCTCTTCAGAGATGACATCAAACGCAATCCAACTACCGTGGAACTTTTTGACATAGCGCAATCCAATAGTGAGCATAGCAGACATTGGTTTTTTAATGGAAAGCTTGAGATAGATGGAGAGACCATGCCAAGTACTTTGTTTCAGTTAGTAAAGAGTCCCTTAAAGGCTAACCCTAATAACTCTATTATTGGATTCAAGGATAACTCGAGCGCCATAAAAGGGACCCTTGTAAATCACCTACGTCCATCCCTACCAGGTTCCACTTCACCGTTATCCCTTATGATGCGTGAACTGGGCATTCTGTTCACAGCAGAAACCCATAATTTTCCATGTGCCGTGGCACCCTACCCAGGAGCTGAAACAGGTGCAGGTGGCCGTATAAGAGATACACATGCCACTGGAAAAGGTTCATTTGTTGTTGCCTCGACTACTGGTTATTGTGTTGGAAACCTTCAAATTGAAGATTCATACGCACCTTGGGAGGATTCATCCTTTTCATACCCATCAAACTTAGCTTCTCCATTGCAGATTCTTATTGATGCTAGCGACGGTGCTTCTGACTATGGGAACAAGTTTGGCGAGCCTTTAATTCAGGGATTTACAAGAAATTTTGGTTCTAGGTTACCAAACGGGGAGCGCCGTGAATGGCTGAAGCCAATAATGTTCAGTGGAGCAATTGGGCAGATTGACCATGCACACATATCGAAAGGGGATCCAGAAATTGGCATGCTAGTTGTGAAGATTGGTGGTCCAGCATACAGAATTGGTATGGGTGGTGGTGCTGCCTCAAGTATGGTTAGCGGACAGAATGATGCAGAGCTTGATTTTAATGCAGTTCAGCGGGGAGATGCTGAGATGGCACAGAAATTATATCGCGTGATCAGGGCATGTGCAGAAATGGGGGAGAAGAATCCAATCATCAGCATTCATGATCAGGGAGCTGGAGGAAACTGCAATGTTGTGAAAGAAATAATCTATCCTAAGGGTGCTGAAATTGACATCCGCTCAATTGTTGTTGGTGATCACACATTGTCTGTGTTGGAGATCTGGGGTGCTGAATACCAGGAACAAGATGCATTATTGGTGAAGCCTGAGAGTAGAAACCTGTTGCAGTCACTTTGTGAGAGAGAAAGAGTTTCAATGGCTGTCCTTGGTCAAATTGATGGTAGTGGAAAAATTGTTTTGATTGACGGTGCTGCTGTGGAGCATGCGAAGTTGAGTGGCCTTCCTCCACCACCGCCTGTTGTTGATCTTGAGCTTGAAAAGGTTTTAGGAGATATGCCTCAGAAAACCTTTGAATTCAAGCGCGTTTCTCGATTGAGTGAGCCCTTAGACATAGCACCTGAGGTTACACTGATGGATGTTCTTAAGCGCGTATTGAAGCTTCCCTCTGTATGTTCAAAGCGTTTCTTGACCACTAAGGTTGACAGGTGTGTGACTGGTCTTGTTGCACAGCAGCAGACGGTTGGCCCGCTCCAACTTCCACTTGCTGATGTTGCTGTAATTGCACAGACATACACAGATCTGACAGGTGGTGCTTGTGCCATTGGAGAACAACCGATAAAGGGTTTACTTAATCCCGAGGCCATGGCAAGGCTTGCTGTTGGGGAGGCATTGACCAATCTGGTTTGGGCTAAAGTTACATCTCTTGCTGACGTCAAAGCAAGCGGCAATTGGATGTATGCTGCAAAGATTGATGGAGAGGGAGCGGATATGTATGATGCTGCTGTTGCAATGGCTGACTGCATGATTCAACTTGGTATTGCAATTGATGGAGGAAAGGATAGTCTTTCTATGGCAGCTCAATGTGATGGCGAGCTAGTCAAAGCTCCAGGAAATCTTGTTATCAGTGCTTATGTGACATGTCCTGATATAACCTTGACTGTTACTCCAGATCTAAAGCTTGGGAAGGATGGGGTTCTACTGCATGTTGACCTGGCTGAAGGAAAGCGACGACTTGGTTGTTCTGCTCTTGCACAAGCGTTTGATCAAATTGGAAATGACTGCCCTGACATAGAAGATGTCCCTTACTTGAAAAAGGTCTTCGAGGTTGTTCAAGAATTGCTCAGTGAACGTCTGATTTCTGCCGGTCATGACATTAGTGATGGTGGGCTTATTGTCACTATTCTTGAGATGGCATTTGCTGGTAACTGTGGTGTTAACCTCAACATAGAATCAAAAGATAATGGCCTTCTTCAAACACTTTTTGCGGAAGAGCTTGGTCTTGTAATTGAAGTGCATTTGGATGACCTTGATCTAGTGAAGCAAAAACTTAATGCAGCAGGGGTTTCTGCTAATGTGATAGGAGAAGTAACTGCATCACCAGAAATAGAGCTGCTTGTTGATGGTGAGGTGTGTTTGAAAGAAAGAACTTCAGACCTCAGAGATTTGTGGGAGGAAACAAGCTTTCAGCTTGAGGAGCTACAGCGGCTGAAATCTTGTGTCAAGCTTGAGAAAGAAGGCTTAAAAAGCCGAACATCACCTTTATGGCATTTGTCTTTTACGCCCAAATTCACAGACAAGAAACTACTGTCTGCATCCTCGAAACCGAAGGTTGCCATCATTCGCGAAGAAGGGAGCAACAGTGATAGGGAAATGTCTGCTGCATTCCATGCTGCTGGTTTTGAACCGTGGGACATCACAATGTCGGATCTCTTGAACCAGAAGGCTGATCTAATGGAATTCCGTGGGATCGCATTTGTTGGTGGATTTAGCTATGCTGATGTTCTTGACTCAGCGAAAGGTTGGGCTGCATCTATCAGGTTCAACCAGCCCCTCATACAGCAGTTCCAGGAGTTCTACAATAGGCCAGACACATTCAGCCTTGGGGTGTGCAATGGGTGTCAGCTCATGGCTCTTCTTGGTTGGGTACCAGGACCCGACATTGGAGGCTCGCTTGGTGCAGGTGGAGACATGTCCCAGCCAAGGTTCACTCACAATGCATCTGGCCGTTTTGAATGTCGGTTTATCAGTGTGGCCATAGGGGATTCTCCTTCTATAATGTTCAAAGGTATGGAAGGCTCTACACTGGGCATTTGGAGTGCTCATGGTGAAGGTAGAGCCTTCTTCCCAGATGAAAATGTCTTGTCTGATGTTGTGAAATCTAATCTGGCCCCTCTGAGGTACTGCGATGATGCTAATAATGTCACAGAGGTCTATCCTTTCAACCCTAATGGCTCTCCGCTTGGTATTGCGGCCCTTTGCTCCCCTAATGGAAGGCACCTTGCGCTGATGCCACACCCGGAGCGTTCCTTTATGATGTGGCAATACCCATGGTATCCCAAGGAGTGGCAGGTTGAGAAGAGTGGTCCCAGTCCTTGGTTGCGCATGTTCCAGAATGCAAGAGAATGGTGTTCGTAGATAAGGTAAATCATACTCCTGAAACATTTTCACCATTTTTTATGGTTCCCTATAGTTTATTTTTTAACTTTTGGTTCCCTATAGTTTATTTTTTAACTTTTGGTTCCCTATAGTTATATATCTGGCTAGTCCGTTAACTAGACACGGTCTGCTGCTCAAGTCTACATCTAAACCACTCATTCTGTAAATGGCGTCCTTGTTATTTTAAGTTCCTGGTAACTTCCCCTCTTAGTTTGATCTTCATTGTAGTACTGTGTTAGCTTGAACACCGCTTTGTGCTTGAACTTTGTTATTTGATGCAATGATAATTACTCATATTAAAGTTCAAAAAAATAATTACTCGTATTAGACATCCAGGATCTCGCATGTTCTAGCTCAGTGCTTCACTGCAATAGAAAGAATAAAAAATTGGTGCTAGGGATTGTACAATACTGCCATGAAATAAATATTCAGAATTGAGATATAACTATAGGCATGGCAAATCGAATGTTTTTTATGGCAAATTATGTTGTCGTGGGGATGGCAGTTTCTTTTAGCAACCATGGCAATTCCTGGCAAAAACTGAAATTGTGATCCTCGCGACAACATGATTTGCCATCTCGGGCGTTCGATTTGCCGCGCTAAAATAATCTGATGTTCAAAATCCTATATATTTGCTTACCTTTCCTATCTCGAACTTACAGGGACCAAATTGGTGGCCCGTATGTCTGCTTAGAGGTTGGGCATTCTGCTGTAGAACTGATGTGGCCATGGATCAACTCAATACTATGCCTGTGAAATTATCACGGTGGAAGAACTCAAGTGACAGACATCAGTTCTCAGTTCTTTGAGTTGGAATATCTGAGCTACTTATTCTCAATTGGACAATGCTGCCTGGGAGCATAATTATGTTTCACTAGCTGAATTGAGCTATATGCTTCTTCTGCAATCATTCACCTTTATCCAATAATACCATGCTCTAGCTGTCCGGCAACATAAAATGTATCCTGTCAGCTTTCTTTCTGCCGAGCATATCCATTTCGTAGTGTTGCCCGTTACATATTTGGGATTATGTTTTCAGTTTGGGGTATCCTTAAGGGTGTGTTTGGTTACGTTCATGGGCCGGAATGTCACGGGTCCAACCCATTCTTAGGCCTCGTCCTCCAGGTCGAACTGTCACCCCCTCCGTTCCCGCGGACCGAATATTTGGGTCAGATTCGGAATAGGGTGAGACCTTCAAATCGAGCGAACCACGCGGAACCGCTCTTCTCGCACTCCCGCAGCCTTATCCTTTCTCGTGCGGCTCTTCTCGTCTCTCCCCTCCCACGATTTGCGCTGTCAGCCCTCCTCCTAATGTCTGCAACGCCGGCTGGCTCCCTCGTCTCATCCTCCTTTGAAGCACAGCCTCCCTCTCCTCCGAACCACGTGCGGCAGGCGAGTGGGTGCGTATTGATCTTGCAGCAGGGCAACAGCGGTGGCAAATGTCGGGAAGTGCGTATCCAGCCTAAATCTTAGTTGCCCCGGTTCAGTTCAGCGAGGCAGGCTGCAAGTGCAGAACTGCTCGTCCAGAAAAGAAAAGTTAAATGTCCAATGGCTTTATTTTAAGTCAAACTTTGGCATCCTTTTTTTTTTTTGCGAAGAAACTTTGGCATCGATTTAACAAGTAAAAATGTTTATCTGCACGGGTGGATGGATTATCACTTACAAAACCATTGCATTTCATTCATCAAACCATCAAACCAAACATCAAAATGTAATCGTTTCATTCCTTAGAATTACCGTTACCAAACACGAGGACGGAATGGACCCATCACAACATAATGAAACCATGGCATTCTATTACACTTCGTTTCCGAACCAAACACACCGTAAAAGGACAACACTTGCACAGGGTTGACAAAAGCTCTTTGTCCGCGAGCTTAACTAGCCCTGGGTAGTTTGACTTGTGAACCTCCTAGCTTACTTAATTGGTTTCAGCTTGTTAAGATTACAATGTTATACAGTGTACAGACGACGTGTCGCCAGAACCTTTCATCATGTCCGCTGTGTACAAGAGGACCATTGGATCGGCTATCGTTCACGAATCGTCCCGTGAATTGTCGTCCGCAAAGGAGTTCCGAACCAACATAATCGAGCAGGCATTTTTTTATCTCGTTAAGAGCATATATAGCTAGACTCTTCAAATTGACCGGGCGAGTGTGGGAACCACTGATCGAACAGAAGAGAGAAGTAAAAAAGTAGCAAAAAGTTGAATCAGCCGGACCCCTCATATCACTCCTATATGTCTAGACTGATCACGAACCTTCATATCCATCTTAAATATTAGGAGGATATAAGGGCTCGCGGATGCGCCCGGGCTAAGGATGTCAATGGATAGGGTATGGTGCGGGTAGAGCAATATCATACCCATACCCGTGTAATCAATGGGTACAAAATTTTACTCATACCCGTACCACAGGTATGAAACTCTACCTATACCCATACCCGACATGTACCCATATCCATTGAGTACCCAACGGGTAGATCAAACAGTACACAAGTTATTCACAATTTTACATTCATTGATAGCACATTTGGCAAAAAATTTGACGGGGACGATGGGATTTCATCTGATGGTGTGAGGCTTAATTACGGGATTAGTTGGGTCATCCAGCTCCTTTGCCGCTACCGACCCTTGCGCATATGTTGGAGCTTCATAGATATGGTACACATGTAAGTATATATGGGTAGGGTATGAGTATATCCATGGATATAAGGCTATACACGTACCCTACCCACGATTTAATGAGTAAGGTATGAGTACTACCAATAGATATGAAATTGCGCCTATACCCTGCCCGTGCGGGTATGATATCCGCGGGTACCCATACCCATGAGTTAAATTGCTATCCTTAGCCCGAGGACGCCCGGTCAGTCTGCCATGTAGGACGCGTCCCCACCCCGTATCACATTTTCTTTTTCTTTATTCATTCTTTTATTTCTCTCTCTTCATCTTCAACAATTACATGCAGGTGACTGGACATAAGAAGTCATATTTGATATGTTCGGTTGTAGACGCTCTAAGTTTACCTAGTTCAGCGGTCACGAGTTAAAGCGCAAGCTTAACTAGCCGGCCCGTATCTAGCTAATTCACCTGGTGAGTAAGAAAACAATTGAACATGAACAATTACATACAAATGTGTCATGAATCAGCTGCAGTTGTGGACAGTGTGCCTGTGCGGATTGCACTTGATTAACCAACAATCAACCCACATCATACATTCTCCGCTACTTCTTTTCGCTCTACGCCAATGACTCGGCGATATCCATGGAGAGGCAGTAGGCGAGCGACTGTATCGTGATCATGGGGTTCACACCGACGGCAGTCGGGAGGAGGCTGCCGTCGCAGACGTACAGGCCCTCGACCTCCCAGCTCTCGCCTCTGCCGTCGACGGCGCCCTCCTCGGGGCTGGAGCCCATCCGGCAGCTGCCCATCTGGTGCGCCGAGCAGAGGAGCGCCCATGTGTCCGTGCCCAGCTGCATCGGCCCCCTCGCCACGGTCACCTCGTCCAGGAACGACTCCAGGTCCTTGTCCTGCACGCCCTTGCATCGCAGCCGCAGCCCGTCGCTGCGGTGCGTGCCCACCTCGGCTGCGCCGGCGGCCACCATGATGCGCAGAGCGCGGCGCAGGCCGTCGCGGAGCTCCTCGATGTCGCCGCGGCTCGGGTTGTAGTGCACGCGGCCCTCGCCGTGCACGGTCCCCGCGGCGCGGTCGCGGACAAGCGCGAACGCGTGCGCGGTGCGCGCGTACCGACGCATCCTCTCCTTCATGTCGCGGCCCGACTCCCACGGGACCAACGAGGCGAAGGCCCCGGGCCCCAGCGCCGGCGTCTCGATGATGGTGCGCTCGGTGACGCGGTGCATGCTCGTGATGATGCCGCCTTCGTAGCACTTGCCGGTGAGCTGCTGGGGCTCCTGGTTCGTGTCCGGAAAGTACCCCCACGCCATGGACACCGGGTGGAGGTGCAGGTTCCGGCCGACGTGCCGGTTTCTGAGGCCGCTGTTGCGGAGCAGCGGCGGCGTCATGAGCGCCCCGCACGCCGAGATGGACACCTTGGCCTCGATACGCAGCTTCTTGGTGATGCCGTTGCTCAAGCACGTCGCCACCAGGCCGACGCACTTGTTACTCCGGCCGTTCTTGCCGCGCCCTCCCGTGTTGCTCTCGAGTATGAAGCGCTCGGCCTTGCACCCGGCCAGGATCACCGCACCGTGCGTGACGGCGTCGACGAGCCACGTGGTGTCGGTGCCGCGCTTGTCGCCGGTTGGGCACCCCAGATAGCAGCTCCCACAGTAGTGGCCTTCCGACGAGTTGCGCGGCACGCGGTCAACAGGCAGCCCGAGCGCCTCGCACCCGCGGCGCACCACCTTGTTCTGGAACCCTTCCTCCCGGCACCCGTCAGTGACGGCGAGCCGGGCGCACACGGCGTCCATGGCCTGCACGTAGCCCGCGCTCCCGAACACCGGGAGCCCGTGGTCGCGCAACCACTCCTGCAGGACCTCCCGTGGCGTGCGGATGCTGGCGGACCAGTTCACCGCCGAGCCGCCGCCGACGGTGGTTCCGGCGAACAAGACGGTCGTCACGTTGGACGTGCAGAAGATGCCTCCCTGCTCGTAGAGGCGCTCCATCGACGGGCCCTCGACTGAGCTGTAATCATCGGGGGTGAAGTAGTCTCCCTTCTCGATGACAAGCACCTTGTGCCCCGCGGACGCGAGCACCGCGGCGGCCACACCCCCGCCGCAGCCTGAACCGACGATGACGACGTCGCATTCCACCGCGTGATAATCGCCCGACGTGGCCGGCTTCACCGCGAGGCCCTTGTCCGTGAGTGATCTGAGCAGGGTAGCGTCGTCCAGCTCCCTCGCCTCCACGACGCCGTTGTCCAGAGGCCGCAGCGCTGTCGCTTCCGTCGGATGTTTCTTGCGTTGCTCTTTCACGTTGGGCACGCTGAAACCTATTGCTTTCCAGCATGGGTTCTCAGAGTTTTCGTTCACCTGCACATTGGAAACAGAGATAAAATGTTTGATGAAAATAAAACGGTCATGCCTCCTTTGATTTGAAGGAATTTTGTAGGAATTTCATAGGATTGAATTTCCATAGAAAAAAAAAGTCCTTTAGAGCCATTTGATATGTAGGAATGAAATCTCATTCCTATGGAGGAATTCTGGCTATCCTTCACAGTTTATAAGAAAATAAATATCAGCCTAGACTTAATGAAATTCTATGGTGCAAATCTCCTTTTCTATTCCTATTCATAATATTTGATATACTTGTCATCTTCTCTGACTTTCCTATTCTTATGATTTTTCTATCTTATGAATCAAAGAAGGCCTGAAGATTTTCACAAGAGTTCCGTTTCGAGACAAACCCCTACTTGACGTAAAGGGCGATATGAACCTTTGCCAAATCATACCCACATTTATATGTATGATGGGTCACCCGTTGTATATGTATACGATGTATGGAGAGTATCGTCACACAAAGCAGCACACACTCCCCCTCCGTCCTAGGCCTGACACATTAAATATATATTTTTCAACTCCCGACCTTTTGATTTACTTCCACCCGCTATAACCAACTTGGACAACTCATTTGTTGTGCCTAGTTACATCTTTTATTTTTCTTGTTGGCATTATCTTAGTCTGGTTTTCTTCCTTTTTTTGGTTTTGTTTGGCATTTTTTCTTTTTATTTATAACTTCTTCTTTTTTCTCTTTCTTTTTCATTTGCTTAAATTTGTGAATTTTTTAAAAAATCCTTGAACTTACTTTTTGAATCCATGACCTTTTTTCAAATGAATGATTGTTTTTCAATTTTGCAAACTTTTATGAAATTCGTGAGCGTCAAAATCGTGAACTTTTTTGTTTAAATCGACTAACATTTTTCAATTTCACAAACTTTTATCAAATTCGCGAACTTTTGGGTCAAATTAGTGAACAAGCGATGAATTTGTACAATTTCACGGACTTTATTACCACCTACGTGTAATATTTTCAACTCGATGAACTTTTTAAAAACTTGTGAACTTTTTTTCTTTAATCTATTTTTTTTGAATTTTTAAAACTGAAAATCATGTAACCAGATTGTACTATTATAGCGAACCAACCTATGATTGTGATGATTAGGTGGACAGTGGTATCCCCAACCCATCAGGGTTCAAATCCTGGTGCTCGCATTATTTCTGAATCTATTTCAGGATTTCCGGCGATGCGCTTTCAGTGAGAGGAGACGTTCCCGTCGACGACGAGACGCCTACGATGACTTCGTAAATCCCAAGATGATATGCCGGCTCAGTCTGTCGGAGGTGCTCATAGAGATAGGGTGTGCGTGTGTGCGTTCATAGGGGTGAGTGTATGCGTGTGTATATAAGCGCTTGCGTTGTATTGATGCTAAAAAAAGATTGTACTATTATATAGCCAAGCTTCATGCCTCTTTTCGTGTAATACGAGGTGGGACTAAAACGCCGAATGACACAGTGTGCTGCTTACAGGTACGTACATGCAGGCTGCAACAAAAAGTTCAAAACAAGTTCGAAACTGCTATGCACACGAAAATACACTCACGACATGCAACCGACTGTATATCAAATGATGGAGCAGTACTGCTGCAGTGCATGGGATGGCTAGATCTGCTGCGTCGTCTGCAAATCGTCTCTTCAGTGTCGTGTGTATAGCACGACTCAAACAAGTTTATGTCTCAAGTACAAGTGATCAGCTTGGTCCATGAAATCGACGCCCCTGCCGCATGCGCGCTGGTCTCTACATGTCATAATTTTTTTCCAACACCAACACGAAAATAAAAATAAAAATGTTTTTTTCGATTTTGGTATTGGGCCGGTCTTCGATTTTGTCGGTTTTTTGTCAACCCCTAGCTCCAAGGAGGAGAAAAGTTTGCGAAATTCAAAAAGGTTCATCAATTTTAGAAAAGGTTTGCTATTTTTTCAAAAAAGTTCATCGATTTAAAAGTAGTTCACGAATTTGACGAAAAAGTTCATGAATTACATACTTTATTCACAGCAGGCCGGCCGACTGGGTCGGTCAATTGTCGCGCGCGGAAACTAGAAAAAAATAAAATACTATTTTAAGTACCTATTTAAATTATGATTTCAAATATATTTTTCCTTCAGACCTGACATGGATGCCTACCATGTGCATGCCCACCTGCTCGGAGAAATTGAGGTCATTTCATGAATGTCCAAAAAAACACCATGTTCAACAGTGAGTATCCGGGGTTGCTAGAAGACTTCATCGAGAGCACGTTGTTTCTCGACATCCTTAAAATGACCCCAAATTTTTTATGACCTTGTATGACCAATTGAAGGCACCATGCCAAGTTTTTGTTTTTTATATCAAATTTTGCATTTTCTGATGTTTTCTCAGTCAAAAAAAGAAGATAAATGGTGGGCATATCGTAACTTACATACAGTGTCGTTCAAACCTGGCATGGATGCCTACCATAGGCATGCCCACATGGTTGCAAAAGTTGGGTAAGGCAGAAGGGCGTTTGAAAACACATTGCTTTTGGACATCCGTCAAATGGCCCCAAATTGTTTTCATAGGTTATATGACTAATTCAAGGCACTATGTCAAGTTGATCCGAGTTTCCGGCGATTCCGCATTTTCTGGAGTTTTCCCTCAGTGAAAAATGGACTTAGATGGCCGGACATGAGGCAACTTGCATACGGTGTCGGAATTTGTACAACTAGCATGGATGCATCATATGCCCGTGCCAAGCTGCTGCAAGAAGTTGATGTCATTTATACATAGTCCAAAAAACTACCAGGTGCGATTAGGCGAGACATGTTGATCCGTGAGCATGTAGTTTTTCCTAATTTGAATGTTTCTCTTATTTTCAATTTTCGTCATTAAGAATTAACAATAACATTTTCTTATATCCTAACAATTTCTAGAAATTTATCAACATTTTTGTAATTTCAAATTATGTATGGAAAATTTACAAACTTGAACACTTCTCCAAAATTATGAAAAAAATCCCAATAATTGATGTTGAACACAAATTGTAAATCACGTACTTTAAAAAAATCATAAACATTTTTAATATGCAAATATTTCTTAAATTTTAAATAAAAAACTGGAAGACAAGGAGAGCTTCTGTAATTCCATAACATTTTTTAAAATTGTAGACAATATTTGAAAATGGGAACATTTTTTTGGTATTCCAAACAAAATTTTAAATTTTAAAGTAGGTTAAAAAAGAATAATAAATTTCAGAGAAAAAAGAATTGACAAACAAGAAAATGGAAAATGAAAAAAAAACATATAAAACGCTTAGGTCTTGGCCCAACTAGGCAACTGCATCACTCCGGTAGGGCGCCTATTGGGTTGGCCCAAGCGTTCGCAAATTTGGAAAAAGTTCATCAATTCTGAAAAATAATGTTCATGAATTTGGAAAAAAAATCACGGGCTTTAAAAGAAAGTTCATAAAAGTTGAAAAGAGTTAGTGGATTTGAAAAAAGTTCACGGATTTGAAAACAATGCTCACAAATTTAAGAAAATTTTCATTAATATTTTTTTTTACATATTTATGAAAAACTTTGTGATTTAAAAATAGTTCGTGAACTTTAAAAAATAGAAGAAAATGACAAAAGAAAAGGAAAGAGAAAAAAAATAGAAGAAAAAGTGGACAAACAAATAGCCCCCCAAAGAACCAAACAAGTTGGCATGGTCAGTGTTATATTTGAAGAGGAACAACGAAAGGTAACTAGACACGACAAGAATGTAGTCTATTTGGTTACTGCGGTTGTACTAAGTGTACATGTGTCAGGGGAGGTGGGGGAGGGGGATTGTGCCGAAGCAGAAGGGACTACATATAAATTTTCATGTAGTAGTTCCTAGTGCTCCATGGTGTACATGTGCTTAGCATGCCACACAGGCGAACAAATGACGTGACAACAATTAAGGAGAGAGGGAGCACTTTGATGACCATGCCAAGCAAGCAGACCTATACAGAACAGTTAAATGAAGGAAGTTTACCTATGCATGAAAGGGATACTTTGTTTACATGAATTATGTAGGAATTCTAAAGGATGGAGATTTTGTAGGAAACATTTATTTTGGGCCTTTTAGTTTGTAGGAATGACTTCATATTCCTATGCAGGATATGAATCAATCCTTTGCATCTCAAGGGAATTAGCATAGGCCTCCTTCGGTTCAGAAGATGGGATATCAAATTAGTTGACATCTATCTTAGTTCCTAATTTCTATATGAAAATAGATGGCATTTGATGCATAGAATATATATTTCTTTCATTAGGTTCATACTAATATCTTTTCTCTTTGAAATGTGAAGAATTGGTTCCTATCCTACATAAGAACGGGAATCCATTCCTACAAACTTAGTGCTCCAGAGGAATTTTACAAAATTCCTATCCTTTAAAATACAAAAATCGTTTAAAACAGAATTGCTATTCTATGCGTCAAATGACATCTTTTTTCATATAGGAATTGAGATATATGTTTTTGGCAGAAGGAATGTTAGGGTGACCCCTACAATATAATTGGTGCAACTATCCAAATTGCAAGTACCATGTTGTAAACCTGGATGGGTGAGAAGGCGCCAGCCCCTTTCCACCACTAGACTATGCCTTAGTCTCTAATTCAGATATATGTTACCTCACTTTCTATCATTTTTCCTACTCATATGTCATTTTTGGGTCTCCTTTGATTTGGAGGATTTTGTAGGAATTATATATTCCTATAGAGTCCTTTGGTTTGTAGGAATATAATCCTATTTCTACATAAAAAATATTACCATTCTTCATATTTCAAAGGAAAATAAACATTAAGCTAAACCCAACGAAAAAAAAATCCTATGATGAAATCAAAGGACATCTCTTTTCCTATTCCTAGTAATAAAATTTGAGATACATGACATCTCATTCCTACAAGTTTACTGTTCCTGTGATACTATCCTATGCCAAAAGAGGCCTTGTCCTATGAACAAAAGAAAGACCTAGTTGCTAAATAATTAAATGAAGAAGACTTAGCTACAACAAGTTAATCACCATGCATTGATGACATTAGTTGCAAAACTTTTTCATGCAATTATTAGCATTTTATCTAAGCACCCATGAACTAAAATAGTCTAATTACGCACATCGCAAAGCCTTAAATTCTTATTCCGGGAGCGGCCGATTCTAGAAGTGTGCGGCCCTCTCAAGTGTAATTTTCTTACTACATTGGACCCGCTACCACTAGGCGAAGGAGATCGATGAAGTGATCAAGGAGTGGCCACATAGCTACTACTCCCTCCGTTCCATATTACTTCTCGTGGTTTTAGTTCAAATTTGAACTAAAACCACGACAAGTAATATGGAACGGAGGGAGTAGATCTCATCTAATACCAACATATACTACCTTCATCTGGACTTACTAGTTCTCATTGTATTTTGGGTCAATATATGATCACATATTGATCAGCAAAATGTTAATGCATGTCGTAAAAACTATATTGTTGGATTAGTATTTGAATGTCGTTTTGAATTTCATGTGTATAACTTATATTTCATGTGTCGCATATTGTTTTTTTTTTTTTTTTGAAAAGAAGGATGTTCCGATCTCTGGACCAGGGCGATGCATACATTCATTTCATTAATTATTCTTCAAGATCATAAGGTGATAATACGTAAAGCAATACTCCCTCCGTCCGAAAATACTTGTCATCAAAATGGACAAAAAATGATGTACTCCCTCCATTCCCTTATACAAGGCCACAAACTCAAAATACAGGTACCAAGGCAGAATTCAATGACTGCCTCACAAGCTAGCTTTTCTTCTCTTTTACCGGAACCATTAATGCCGTCGCATGCAAAACTCTTCGGTCCTCCCATCCACCTTTTCTTTCCAGCTCGCAGGAAGCCAACTCCCTCACTCCTCTCACCCCCCGCGCTCAGCGAATTTTCATCTCGCGCGCTGCTCTCTCTCTCCCGCCTTTTACGCGCGCTGCATGCAGCCATGCAGACCAGCGCGTCGAGCATGCATTGGGCGTCCGAAAAACTGATGAATTAAACCGGTGCGCGCGTTGCGCTCGCGCCATATTTTTGCAAAAACTCATCGGCGCCATTTTCTCCAAACATTCGTGGGCGCCAACACTAGTCTGTTTGCTATTTATACTCCACCGCTTTTCATACGGAAGCGCATCAAGTTGTAGACCAGCAGCTGTACACCAAAGCATGGTTCCTGATTTGAACGTCCGTGTAGAGGAGGTTGAAGACGACATCCATGGTGGCGGTGGAGGAGGTTCAAGTGGTGCAGCAGGCCGTGGAGCCAGCGGACGAGGGAGGCTCGGTCTCGTCGGTCGCGTGATCACCAAAGGCTGGCGCGCCGGCCAGACCTCGTCCAACGCTGCACGGGCTGGTCTCCTTCTCTACGTCAAGCCACCTTCCTAATGCACTCAGAGATCTCATGCTCCATGTTGGCATTTTCTCTGACAACTGGACCGTGCCCTCGATGGTGAAGTCTGCAACATGTACGTCGACGGCGCCTAGCTTCTGGTCTTCTGTCTCCGCGTCGGAGTCGACAAGGCCGGTCACGACGCCGACGCCGTCGTCGTGGACGGCAGTCGCGTCGTTGCCAGAGTCACCGTCGCCTGCAGCCCAGCGTCCGCCGCCGCTTGAAACAGAACCGCTGCGGCCTGCAGCCCAGCGTCCGCCGCTGCTTGAAACAGAGCCGCCGCCTGCATCCGACTTGCTACCGTGGACACATGCAGCCGAGCCTCCGCTGCTGCTGCCTCCACTAGCCATAGGAGAAGATGGGATGGACGAGGTAGGAAGGAGAGAAGAAGGAGATGAGCAGACGCAAGCAATGGATATGAAACTGAGCGGAAGTAGTAGTACTAGTAGTAGGAAGTAGCTAGCGTCATTTATCACCGCATGCATGCAGGTTTGCTTGTACGAGGAGCCGTCATTAAATTTCGCCTCGTTTTGTGTTAGTGGCCTTATATTGATGCAATTTATATTTTTCATTGTGGCCTTGTATAAGGGAATGGAGGGAGTATCTAGAACTAAAATACATCTAAATACATCCTTTTTTATTTATTTTGATGACAAGTATTTCCGGATGCAGGCAGTATTATTGATTACGATGTAGAGAGTGTCTAGAAGCCTGAAGAAGCCTCGAGCCCAAAGCATTCTGTCAGTCTTAGTTTTTGGCACGTGGCCCAACGGTGGCCCAACGATGACCTAGATGGTCCAATCATGGAATTACGCTGGCGCAGCAAACCAATAAAGTATTGTAATCGTGTCTTGTCCTGCGGCGCCGAGCAGTGCCATCACTGCTGTAACTACCAGGACAGTGGACGGGCATGCAATTTCGTAACCGTGCAGAAAAGTGACAGGACCAGTCATGTCATGCAAACGTCGCTCTAGCTCCTGCTGTAGTCCAAGCACGCGTACGATCCAACCCAGTTGATCCGTGGACAAGTTTTTTTTTTTTAAACAAGATCCGTGGACAAGTTTTTTTTTTTTTAAACAAGATCCGTGGACAAGGTAGAACCACCCACCTATCAATCATCCAATCCAAGCAAGCATGATCAAGCAAGCACCTTGGTGTAGAAGACGTTGAGGCAGAGGCTCTTGACGATGGCGAAGGCGATCTTGACGGGGATAAGCCAGCGCGCCCTGGTCCATCGCCTGAGCGCCTCCTCCCGCCGCCCCACCGGCATGTCGGCGAAGCGGCGCACGTACGGGAACTCGCCGGAGACGCACAGCCGGCCGCACAGCGCCAGCGTGCCGAGCCGCGTGCACAGGAGCCAGAGCGTGACGTGCACCAGCACCCCCGCCTCCCACACGCACCGGGTGAAGGCCAGCTCCGCAACCTGACACGGAAACCATTTTTGTGAGCATTATTATGTAAACAAACTTCCAGAAGAACCACACCTTTTTCTCGTATATTGCTGTTGATTAAGAGTAGTGCTAGACCTACATACAAGATCACTTACGGGTTTAACATAACAGTAAACGTGAAGAGTTCGTGAAGAGTTAGGATTGAAGAGATTGGGGAGGAAGTATTATACATAGATTTTCGTAGCCTGCTCGTAGTTGTAGGACTTAAAGGAAAGCACTATACTGTATTATTGTACACGTATCTGAGCAAACAGTCCCATTTGTCCATGAAGTATTTACTCCTATACCAAACTACGTAGTGTACACGCGTACGAACTGAAATGTAGTCCAATTGTACATGTACCAGCGCGTCAGCGTGGGACAGGGCAGCATCACGCACGCCTAATTAATCTCCGCGCATGGGAGACGGGCGGGGTCCAGTTAGGGCATGTACAATGGTTGTTAAGATAGTCTTATCTTAAGTTTTGCATGTAAATTAGAGATGACAAAAAAACAAGTCTACAATGAATCATCTCTTTGCCTTATCTTCAATAATTAGTTATTCCTAAAAACATAGTGAGATAAATTGTGCTAAGCTATCATCTTTTGTCTTCTCTTAAATAAAATAAGACAAGCCTTCTCTTATGATTTCTCTCTCCTCCACCTCATCATTTATCTTACGTGACATCCTTAAGCTAGAGCCATTGTACATGCCCTTAGATGAGAGTCGCGTAGCCGATAACGGTAATCTAGATTATTCTGCTGACGAGCGGTCATATATATCGGTCAGTTTTGGCGAGCGGAGTAGCCGATAAATGGATGAAGAAGGCAGTAACCGCGTACGTAGCGTACGAACACAGTTGTATTATATTTATATATGGATGAGCTGGATGGATCACCTCGTCGGGAATGATGGAGTCGGCGCCGGATGCGAGGTAGAACCGGTCGAGGTCCTTGTCGCGTGGCGTGTCCCTGCGCCCGTCGAGGGCCTCCTCCGGCGGCAGCGACGGGATGAGCGCGCCGCACATGGCCCGGAGGGCCTCCATCTGCGCCGGGCGCAGCCCGTGCGAGTACTTGTCCCGCCTCAGCACCCGCAGCAGCGGGTGTCCCGTCGCCGCCTCCCCCTCCCTCTCCCCCTCCAGCGCCGCCATTAGTTACGCACGCGAGAGCAGATGACTCTGTGTTTCAGGTTCCAGGACTACTTCCGTGTGGCTTTGCGCGCGCATTCGTCTGTATAGATCGAGAGTTGATAGGTGTCAATCTCGTTATTTAATACCGGTCACCAACAAACTAAGGGACGCAGGAGGGCAACTTCCCGTCTCTTATCCATCTAGCTAATCAACCAGTTTTTTCCAAAATGAAGCAAAACCTTGCTATCATCCGATAAATCCACGGCTTGCCACCAAAAGAGAGACCTATCTATCCATTTGATTATACTACGATTTTTTTTTGGAAAATGTATTTGGCAACCCTGTGACATATTGCAAAACTGCCACACCATCTCAATAACGTCCGCGGACAAGATCCCGCCTGGCAGCCCCGATCGAACCGCACCGGTCCGCTTCTCCCGCGCACGATCCCGCCTAGCAATTCCGCTTCTCCCGCACACGATCCCGCCTAGCAATTCCGCTTCTCCCGCGATCCTTTTTTCCTCTTCGGGCGAAAAAATTTAAGTGGGGGTTCGATCCCTTGACCAACAGGTTCTCATGTAGGCTGAGTTCCACTGCGATAATTCCATTCGCAAGTGCACAAATAGATTAGCTAAGTATTCAGGTTGTCAGAGTTCAGATGGATCCAAACCAAGATTTGATCCATCTCATGCTCACATAAATAGAAGAGACTTCACTCCAAGGTTACATTGGCGTGTGACACAACGATGGCCACGGCAGCGCCGAGGTGTGCCTACGACTAGAAACCCCCTCTCATCCCCTTGGATTCGTCACCAATGGGGCCCAGCCGAGCGACCCTGCGATCTGATGATTTTTGATTCATCCGGGTTGTCGCGTAAGTGTCTTACTACTACCGAGAGATGCCACAAGTTCAACAAGTCCATCTTGACCACATTTTATGTTGGTTGAGACCCTCACAATCTCTCTCACTCTCCAAATTCAGTGGACACACACGCAGTGTTTCAAACGGACGCCTGCTTCAGAGTTTCAGAGAAAAGACCAAAGCAACTGAAAACAAAGGAGACAGTAGTATTTTGGTTCTGGGCAACACATGCCCTTTTTTCAGTACAACGAATGCCTGAATTCTGTTTCCAACGAGTGCTAGTATTTTGGCTGCTATCTACCTGTTGCGTGCTTTATTAGTTTGCAAATTCCATGTCCGTGCTCCTTCATGCTACTACTATCTGCTGCTATAATTTTCGTGGAATTTGCTCCCAATCTTTCTTTCTTGGTAAGAAAAAGAAAAGGTAGTTTCCAAAAGAATGATCTTTTGTCGGGTAGGTATCTCTCTCACTCGCAGTAAACTGCCCCTTGAAAATGTACCTTGCACTGACCCTGATAACGTAGGTACCATCACCACAGTAATTTTGACCCTAAAAATATGTGTTGAAAAATATAACCCCAGTAATTTTCTCAGTAAATAGTTGGTAATATGAGCACTACAAACTAGATAACTTACACACAAACACCGCAGTAATTTTGAGTCGCGAGTAAAAAATGTTGAAAACATACCTTCGATAAATTTCGTGTAAATAGCACGATAATATACGCATCATAGATTTGATAACTTATGTCTAAAATACCACAATAATATTTTGTTGGGTGGAAAAAAGTTGTTGTAAACATACAATGGTAAATTTTCTGTACATGGCATGGTAATTGAAGCATTGCAGACCTGTTAAACGGCCTACAAAGACCATGATAACTTTTTGACCTTGGGAAAAAATTTGTTCAAACATACGCCCGCTGATTTTTTTAAACATGGTAGTATAAGCAGCTCATAACCGATAGCTTACATACAAACACCACGGTAACTTTTGCCCTGGGAGAAGGTTGTTGAAAAATATACCCTCACTAACTTATTTGTACATAGTATGGTAATATACAACTCAAAGACTTGATAACTTATGTCCAAACACCTCGGTAATTTTAACTAGGAGTATTGCAAATTACCACAACAACTTCTATGCAAATAACACGGTAATGTACGTCCAAACACCGTGGTAATTTTGGATAGGGAAAAGCTTTACAGAATACTCGCGGTAATTTCTATGTAAATAGCATGGTAATTTAGGCCTCGCAAACATGATAATTTACTTACAAACGCTGCAGTAATTTTGACTAGGTGAAATTTATTGGGAAAATAACCCCTGTTAATTTCTATGTAAATAGAATGGTAATTCACGTACCACAGACATGAGAAATTACGTACAAACACCGTGTTAATTTTTTACTTGAAAAAGATGTTGAAACATACCCCGATAAATTGTGTGTAAATAACATAGTAATATACGCACCACAATCTCGTGTTAATATTCGTACAAACACCACAATAATGTTTGAACCAGGGAAAAAGTTGTTGAAAACATATCCCTGATAACCTTTGTGTAAATAGTACGAACGTCATGCATATCTGATATAATTTACTCAAGCAAATCTGATAAACTTGTGTATGAACGTCATGGTAACTTTTATGATCTATGGGTATAAAAATTATTGAAAACATACACACAATACCTTATATGTACCTAGCATGATGATTTACACACCGCAAATATGATAACTTTGGTACAAAACACCATAATAAATTTGCCCAAGTTGTTTTTTTATGAACACACGATAACTTCTGTCTAAATAACGTGATAATTTACTCATCGCAGATCTAATTACTTACGTACAAACATCATGGTAACAATGATCGGGGAACGGTTGTTGAAAAATACACCCCCGATAACTTATCTGCAAATATCATGATAATATATGAAGCCCATACCTGATAATTTAAGTACAAACATGAAAAAAGGCTATTGAGAAACATACCCCAAAAACTTGAGTGGGAAAAGCATGGCAACATTAAAACCTCGTACCTGATAACTTACATGCAAACATCATGATATTTTGCATCTGAAAAGGAGTGAAGAGGACGTCCGGGTTTGTGAACCGCGTGAAACGTGTAGAAAAAATGATAGAACTAGGGCGCATTGTTCTAAAACCCGTACAAGTGAGGCTACCGTTCGGATTTTCAGTTACTAATCACTGCCTTTTTTTTGTTTATTCTCGTCCCAGGAAGATACAACTAGCATGTAAGTTGTATGTAACCAATTAAGTGGGCTAGCGCAGCTGGATGTTGCAGCTTAGTTTCGTATGAGAGGGTTTGGGTTCGAATCCCCTTCAACGACAGTTTTTTGCGTATTTTAAACTACAGGCCCAAAAAAACTGAAGAAGATGGGATCGAAGGAAGTCGATCGCTCGGGAGGAGGTCGGGTCGAAGGGAGAGAGTGGTGTGGTACTTTTAGCAATCTGGCACACGTGTGCCAGATATCACAGTCCTTTCTTTTTTGAGTCAATTACATCGATAATGCTTAAATTTGACGCAAACGATGGCTTTAGCACTAGAGCTAGAACTTGCTACATACATTAAACTAGTGCAGCATGGCGCAACGAGCACAAAGCAAACTGTTCTTTCACATTTTACTAAAGAATACCATGTGCACTCCCTTACAAAAAATCACTGCACGGCGGAGATTGCGCGTAGGGTGCTCTTCTTGCGAAAGCCCCCTTATATTTTATATTTATATTTTTCTTTCGAGAAAAACCCCTAGGAAGTGAGCACCGATTGCATGTGTGGCATCAGATGGGTCCCATCTGTCAGGAAAGCATCACAAATTTTATTGGAATATAAGTATGCCGTCAAGAGATTCAAACAGGCAACATGTGCAGTGGTGAGCGACCCCACCAGGATACCAATCTTTATCTAATATTAAAGGAAGGATTGTTTCTTCACCTTTTTTGCACGACCATCAGATTTTTCCTCCGTCTCCGTTCCTATATGGTGATGACCTCGTTGTTTCTTCATATGTATAGATAAGAGCTAGTTGAGAGACGGACAAAAATTGAACAAAATCAGCGATAATAAATAGGGAATACTTTAATGTTTTGTGTTTCTCTCATCAACTAGCATGTGGAAATAACATATATAATTAATTGTCCTATGTGAATGCATAGGTTTATTGATTTTTAAAAATATATAAGGATACTTTTTTCATTCAGTTCCATCATCTGTTGCTCTTTGTAAAAGTGCATGCTCTAGCCAATGCAACAACAAAAAAACGATCTGATAGAAGAGACTAGGCAGCACATTATACGTCAACATTCTCCTTCACGTGTGGCTCTCGGCTCTCCCAGGCCTAATATAGACCGAAAGTGGGCTGCAATTTAATTGCGCCAGCCGGGTCTTGAACTCAAGACCTCTTGGCTCTGATACCATGTAGAAGTGCATGCTCTAGTGATGCGGAGCATCCCTCATCTATCCCCATGGACTCTACTTCAGTCATGCAAGCTCCAAAAGGACCCATGACAAGAGCTAGGACACGTGCAATGCAAACCGAGGTGAATTCCTTCCTACTTGACACATGCATAGACACGAATGGAACTTGGTTGCTACCTCATCAAAATGCTCTATGTGTCATTAGGTACGAAGAGGATCATCACCAAGAAGGAGGAGAAGCACCCCAAGGCCAAGAAAGTGAAGAAGAAGGCCAAACGCAGCTGGACAGAAAGTCCGAGGCAACCCCGTGCGCACGGGCCCCCGAGACCCCGCGCCCACGGGCTGCACAGGACGCTAAGCTGTAACACCCCATGTGCACGAACGTGTACCGTGCCCATGGGACCCCCGTGCGCATGGGCCCAACTTACTCCATGCACACGGGCCCTTCAGGATGGCCAAGTGTAGCTGGGCTGTTGGGCCTCCACTCCGTCCCTCTTCGTCTCCTACCTCCCCAAGGCTATATATTTCATATCTAGGACATGTTTTAGGGTTAGCAAAGTGTTGAGAACATTTGAGAGCTTTTCTTCTTGTATCCACTCCATCTAGGAGAGACAATACCTCCTAGGAGAAGAATCCTTATGGATTACAAGACCTCTTCATCAAGAGAAGGATCCCCATCATAGGATCACCAAGACCTCATCTCTCTAGGGATTTGGGAAGAAATTTACCTTTATGTGCTTGTTTCCTTGGATTGACCTTGTATACTTGTGGATCTCATGTATGCTATCCTAGTGGATGTGTGATTTGTGGTTTGTTCGAGTGATTTCTCTTTGTGTTCTTTCTCTTTTCCCCTCCAAGTATGAAAAGATCTTCCTCTAGGGTTCCACCCTACATCATCTTGGTATTATGAGCCATGGTTGATGATGAGGACATGACTACCTTGGATACGACCAAAAATATTGCATACATGTATATCTGTGAGGTGATTTCTAATGCAAACTATGCAACAATTTATTTATGTCATCCAGGACAAAAATACTTCACAGACTTTTGTGCCATGTCTAATTCCAGGTGTATGGGACATTTGTACAATCCACATATGAAGATAAGGGGAAAAGATAAGATTAGGTGCTGTTCAAAAAGTTCTCTCACGTCACTTTTGGGCCAAGAGAAGATAGAGTCCAAGTCTCTCACGTTCTGCATCCAGATTCGGACTGCACAGACATACCTGGCTCAAAACGGCAAGAACTCCTTCATACGGACTCCGAATTGGGTGATTCTTTTTTTGTTGGAAACTAGATTTCATACTCTTTCCATCCCAATTGGATTCACCTTCAAATTCGTCCGGAGCGTTGAGATACCGACGAAACAATCTGACGCTGCAGCAGAATCCGAGTCAAACTACAAGTCCAAAGGTGTTACATCACCTCCACTTGGGCCCATGAGACTTGTACGACCTAGGGTTAGTTTTAGGCTGCCTTGGTGATAGAGGCGAGGGGCCCGATCTTTCGATGAGATGATAACTATCGATTTGGTGGAGACGGCTTTGACGATCCGACTACAAACGTGCACGACGATGCGCCTTAGCAATCGCTAAACCAATCTCCTGGGGTTACTCACGATGCCAGAAGCACAATTAGCCTGACCACGAAGGTCTATTCCTGCATGCAATCGAAGAACAAGCAAGAATATGATAAAGCAATATGAATATTGCAAATATATATGTAGTATTGATAAAGGTGGGGATCCGTAAGCGGTCTTGGTCTGGTCGTTGGACACAAACGAAGTACACGAAGTTGCAATGGCTAACTTTTGACTAAACAAATCCCAAAGAAAAAGCTACTAGATGGATCTACTTATATAGGAGCAAGGGGTGGCGGCCAAGGAGGTGGAAGGACGTCCCAAGGCAGCCTAAAACTAACCCTAGGTCGTACAAGGCTCATGGGCCCAAGTGGAGGTGATGTAACACCTTTGGACTTGTAGTTTGACTCGGATTCTGCTGCAGCGTCAGATTGTTTCGTCGGTATCTCAACGCTCCGGACGAATTTGAAGGTGAATCCAATTGGGATGGAAAGTGTATGAAATCTAGTTTCCAACCAAAAAAGAATCACCCAATTCGGAGTCCGTATGAAGGAGTTCTTGCCGTTTTGAGCCAGGTATGTCTGTGTAGTCCGAATCTAGATGCAGAACGTGAGAGACTTGGACTCTATCTTCTCTTGGCCCAAAAATGACGTGAGAGAACTTTTTGAACAACACCAAACTTCTCTTTTCCCCTTATCTTCATATGTGGATTGTACAAATGTCCCATACACCTGGAATTAGACATGGCACAAAAGTCTGTGAAGTATTTTTGTCCTGGATGACATAAATAAATTGTTGCATAGTTTGCATTAGAAATCACCTCACAGATATACATGTATGCAATATTTTTGGTCGTATTCAAGGTAGTCATGTCCTCATCATCCTCCCTTTCTTAAAAATAAAGCCGTCCTCGGCGTTGCTTAATCTGAAATTTGGGTAAGAAAATAGAGAAGGTGTACATGTTGTATATGTATATGTCATCCATTTTTACTTCCCTTAATTTTCGCACATATGACACATGTATAGATGAGTAACTTTCGTAGTTCATAAAATATAAAGCCAAACTATTATCACAAGAAGTAGAAGGCATGAAAATATTGCAACTCAATTTGCGCAAATAAGTGAAGCTCTTATTCATATCAAAAGATTGACAATGTTCATAATTAAACCATCCCAACATTGGTGAATAAACCTTACTTGCATGAAATTCACGGGCTACAACATGCTTAAATAAGCAAACATGCAATAAGTCATTTGACATAAAATCGTCACCAAGATTAGAGGTCATATCAAAATGATTACACATTGGCACAATTATTTTCAAATGTATTTTATTCAAATCTGATTTATTCTCCGATTCACATGATTCTTTTGCATCAACAGTTAATTCAATGGGTGCACTCAAAATTGTTGGTATTTCAGTTGTTTGATCACATGACGCATTCATGACAGTAACATGATTATCTAAAATAGGTGGTGTGCTCAAATCAACAGGTAATTGAATACATGATGTATTCAAGTTAACTAGATATGCATCATTCTCATGTGAAGTTATATCATCATTGATTTTACTGTTACCTTGTCGTAGAGACGTAGCTGATGTAGGTACAGACGATGACAATGTACCATACACTTTAGATGATGTCACGCTCACAATCGGAGGTGTGGCTGCTCTAGTAGGTGCAATGGTGGAGGAACCAACCAGTGGTGGCGAGCATGAACTGGAATAGTTGTTGTTGTAGTCACACAATGCATCCTCTTGTATTTGTCTCTCAAAGGTACAAGCACGAACATACATACCAGTAATGCAATGAGGAATATACTGAAATCTTGCGCGAATATCATGGTTCAAACCACCAAAAAATCTATTCATCGTATCATCCTCAGATTCTTCTATGTCACAATGATGCATATAAGATTTGAACTCTTGGTAGTAAGTATGAACAGTGTTACTGCCTTGTTTTAATTGTTCCAATTTGCGAAGCAATTCACGGCGATAGTAAGGAGGAAAAAAATGGTTTCTCATTACAGCCTTCAAATCTTTCCAAGTTGTGGGTTGGTTATCAATATTTTTCTTACAATGCACACTCCACCAAACAGAAGCAAAACCAGTAAATACTCTAGTGACAGCTCGTACTCTCTCAAGTTCAGAAAAATGATGATGACTAAAACCTTTTTCTATTTCAAGCTCCCAAGCTAGATAAATACCAGGATTAAATCTACCCTCAAATGACGGTAAAGAAATAACCTGACCATGTGCTTGTGTGTGTTGTCCCACGTCTCGTGATGGTGAAGATGTATCCGTCGTCCAAGAACTTCTGTCTCCGGTACCTGTCATGATTAGTAGAAACAAGAAACAAATTTCGAGAATAATGTTCCTATGAACTACTAGGATGTGGTGGTAAAGCGCTCACAGTAAAGCAAATATCAATATCTTACAAGTTCTTACCATGCAGCAGGTGGTGATAGGCAACCAGCGGTGTCAAATAACTCCAAAGATTGAGTAAAGCGATTGCCATGTGAATGTAAATATGCACGGTGTAGAAATATGTGGAGCTGGGTTGGCTATATATGGTAGCAAAAGATTAGCAATAATCTATTCATAGATGCAATGTTGAATAAACGCTCAACGACGGTACTGTGCTGGTCCTAGGCTAGACCGGACTAGAGACGCGAGCCTAGAACACTAACGATGTCACGGTGTAGCACAACTAGCATCAATAAAGGATACGAATTAGCTCTGGACAGCAAGATATAAGTGAAGATCACAACGATAGTAAAGATAATGATGAAAACAACTGCCAAGCAGAATATACAACAACACTCTCTCCAACTTTCTTTTCCTTCTTTTTCTTTTTCTTTTTCTTTTTTCTCACACTTTTTTTCTTTTTCTTTCTCTCCTCTTTTTTTTACTTTTTTTTCTGTCTTCCTCTTTCCAAGACAAACTAGATAAGATGCAGATTGGATCAAGCAAAGATGCGAACGACTTCAACTATGATTGTGACAATGAACGATGGGTTGCACGAGGTGGAAATTGATGGATGAGGTGGTGGACAACGGAAGGGATAACGATGCAGCGGCGACGTGACTAATGTGAACAGAACTCGAAACTCTAACGAACTAGACACTAAGACCAGCAACTCGACACGATGATGCAACCGATAATTCAATAATGCAAAGAATGAAAAGAAAATTGCAAAGGCTCAGACTGGCTTGGACAAAGGATGAATAGATCTAACTTTTTTTTGGACTTTTTCTTGGACAATAGGTAAGAAAATAAATCTAATCTAGGAATAACTAGAAATTCTCACCGAGCAACCTGAAAACTGATACCACTTGATAGAGGCGAGGGGCCCGATCTTTCGATGAGATGATAACTATCGATTTGGTGGAGACGGCTTTGACGATCCGACTACAAACGTGCACGACGATGCGCCTTAGCAATCGCTAAACCAATCTCCTGGGGTTACTCACGATGCCAGAAGCACAATCAGCCTGACCACGAAGGTCTAATCCTGCATGCAATCGAAGAACAAGCAAGAATATGATAAAGCAATATGAATATTGCAAATATATATGAAGTATTGATAAAGGTGGGGATCCGTAAGCGGTCTTGGTCTGGTCGTTGGACACAAACGAAGTACACGAAGTTGCAATGGCTAACTTTTGACTAAACAAATCCCAAAGAAAAAGCTACTAGATGGATCTACTTATATAGGAGCAAGGGGTGGCGGCCAAGGAGGTGTAAGGACGTCCCAAGGCAGCCTAAAACTAACCCTAGGTCGTACAAGGCTCATGGGCCCAAGTGGAGGTGATGTAACACCTTTGGACTTGTAGTTTGACTAGGATTTTGCTGCAGCGTCAGATTGTTTCGTCGGTATCTCAACGCTCCGGACGAATTTGAAAGTGAATCCAATTGGGATGGAAAGTGTACAAAATCTAGTTTCCAACAAAAAAAGAATCACCCAATTCGGAGTCCGTATGAAGGAGTTCTTGCCGTTTTGAGCCAGGTATGTCTGTGCAGTCCGAATCTGGATGCAGAACGTGAGAGACTTGGACTCTATCTTCTCTTGGCCCAAAAGTGACGTGAGAGAACTTTTTGAACTACACCTAAACTTCTCTTTTCCCCTTATCTTCATATGTGGATTGTACAAATGTCCCATACACCTGGAATTAGACATGGCACAAAAGTCTGTGAAGTATTTTTGTCCTGGATGACATAAATAAATTGTTGCATAGTTTGCATTAGAAATCACCTCACAGATATACATGTATGCAATATTTTTGGTCGTATCCAAGATAGTCATGTCCTCATCACTTGGGACGTCCTTCCACCTCCTTGGCCGCCACCCCTTGCTCCTATATAAGTAGATCCATCTAATAGCTTTTTCTTTGGGATTTGTTTAGTCAAAAGTTAGCCATTGCAACTTCGTGTACTTCGTTTGTGTCCAACGACCAGACCAAGACCGCTTACGGATCCCCATCTTTATCAATACTTCATATATATTTGCAATATTCAGATTGCTTTATCATATTCTTGCTTGTTCTTCGATTGCATGCATGAATAGACCTTCGTGGTCAGGCTGATTGTGCTTCTGGCATCGTCAGTAACCCCAGGAGATTGGTTTAGCGATTGCTAAGGCGCATCGTCGTGCACGTTTGTAGTCGGATCGTCAAAGCCGTCTCCACCAAATCGATAGTTATCATCTCATCGAAAGATCGGGCCCCTCACATCTATCAGTTGATTCACATCTTGGAGTCCCTACCCCTCATTTTCTAGCTTGATTTTGTTGTTTTTCGTCCTAATCCAAAAATTTCCACAAAAAAGCCCTAAAAACTCTTCTTGCATTTTGTTAGATCTTGTGAGCTTTTGTTGTTTTGATCCACGAAATTTGTGTTTAACAACTGGATCTACACCCCTACCACCTCCCACAACCACCCCACGGCCGAATTCCGACGAATTTTGGGCCAAACCCACGAATCCGGGCAAGAACAGCTGCCTGCCACGGACCCCGTGCACGCGAGCCATTTTGACCCCGTGCACACGGGCTCGCCCGAGAGCTACATGACCGCCTAGTTTTTTTGGTTTTTCAGCTCCCACATGTTTCTTCTGCATACACCTCTTCGCCCACACACTAGTTTCTGCTACCACCATGTGTTTTTGAGATTTTGAGTTGCGGTTTCGTTTCCTAATGTGTTTCAGCTACTTGGGAACGGTTGTTCATCATCATCACCGCCATTCATCATCGCCCCGGAATCATCATCACCTTCACCACTCGACATTGACACCAATAACTGAAAGAAAGGATGGTAACATCGACGACACCTTACACTCTACCTTGCCTTTACACTTGATAACCGAGCCTATTTGCGTTACCTACCCATCGAGACTAGCGAGTTGAGAATTGCCGGGCCACGCCATATTGTGCACCTTAGTGATACGCTTAGTCCGCATGGCTACCTGAATGTGCAATTTGTTGGGGAACGTAGCATGCAATTTCAAAAAAAAAAACGCTCACGCAAGATCTATCTAGGAGATGCATATCAATGATAAGGAAAGAGTGTGTCTACGTATCCTCGTAGACCAAAAGAGGAAGCGTTTGACAACGCGGTTGATGTAGTCGAACTTTTCTAGCTCCGACCAATCAAGCACCAAACGCATGACACCTTCGAGTTCTGCACACGTTCAGCTCGATGATGTCCCTTGTCCTCTTGATCCAACAAGGTGTTGAGGAAGTAGACGAGTTCCGTCAGCACGATGGTGTGGTGATGGTGATGGTGAAGTGATCCGTGCAGGACTTCTTGTAATCACTACGAAAATATGACTGTGAGAGTAATCTGTGGAGGGGGGCGCCGCACACAGCTAACAGATGTTGTTGTGTGTTCTAGGCGCCCCTTCCTCACACACACACACACACACACACACACACACACACACGCACGCACGCACGCACGCACGCACGCACGCACGCACGCACGCACGCACGCACGCACGCACGCACGCACGCGCGCGCACACACACACACACATACACACATATATAGGGTGGGTCTATTCTCATAACAACCCTTAAGACATTATTCTCATAACAAAAACCTTATTCTCATAACATCCCCACTTAAATAGGTTTTTAGTGCGGAGCGCCCCGAGGACAGCAACCACGACCCCAAATACATCAGTATATACGTAAACATTTAAAATATGTAGACTCGCATGAATTTTTTCATGAAAATCATTTTGGGGTATCTAATAATTACTAATGAAGTATATTAAAAATAATAAAGATGTATAAAAGATTCATCTATATGGTATATGAGGAGCGGGAGTACGTACTCCTAGGAGTACACAACCATAATATTCTCATAACACTTCCGAACTGCATTGTAATACTGCATTGGAAAGCTATACGCACCGCACTACAAAGACCAGCGAACTTCATGTTTGAAAAAACTATACGTGTTGTTTTTTTGGTACCTTTTTTGCTCTAGTTTTTAACCGTTTATCGGAATTATGCGTGTAATATACCGTTGAAAAGCTATGGAGTAGACGCAACTTCGCCATGTCGAACACTTTCCAAAATTCATCATAGTTTAAGAGCAGTTTCGAAAATCGTGCGGCTCACAACGAATGGCAGCGAGTGTTTTTTGTCGTTTTTTTCTAAACCGCTCGTCGGAATGAAACATATGATACACCGTTGGAAAGGTATCGTCGGCGTGCATCTTTTTTGTATTTATTATTTTTTCTAATTCGCTACGGTTTAAGAGCAGTTTTGAATTTACTAAATCGCGGAATTGTGTTTTTCGAAATTTTTCAAATTTTCGGTACTGTTTTCACTCCAGTTTTCTAAGCATTTGTCGAAACAAGGCGTGTAATATGCCGTTGGAAAGCTACGAACGAGGCGCAACTTTCATATGTTGAAATGTTTTTGAGATTCCTTACGGTTTTTAGTTAAATTTGAAAATCGTGCGGCTGACTACGAAGGGCAGTGGCCGTTTTTTCGTGAATTTTTTACAAAACGTTGGTCGGAATGATCCAAATTATACACCGTTGGAAAGATATCGTCGAGACGCTACTTTTTCATATAGAACACTCCCTCTAATTCATTACGGTTTAAGAGCAGTTTTGAAATTACAAAAAACACGGAAACTCTGTTTTTCACGACAACAAAATCGACGCGTGCACTGCATCGAACAGAAAAGCGCACTGCTTCAAACTGAAGAACGCACTGCATCAGACAGTCAAACGAACCTCATGATTTATTTTGTTGAACGTAGATTTTTCTCAGAGGAGTTTTGTTGTCTTTTTCCAACTTTTTTTCGAAGGAAAGTGGACCGCAACACTCCCGAAAGTGAAGCGGAACACTACCAAAAGTGAACCTCATGATTTGCTGTTGTCATTTTTCGTACTAATATTTTTTTTTACGCGTGTTGAGAAGTGAGCTGCTTTTCGATGTGTTTTTGTTTTTGGATCACCAAGTGAACCACAAAGGTTTATTTATGGCCAACTTCGTGAGAGAACAAAGTGAGCTTCAAAGAGTCTTTTGCAATGGACTTTTTTTAGACCAAAGTGCATTGCATTTGTTTGTTTTTTAGACCAGTGAACTGCATGTTTGTAAAAACTGTACGTGTTGTTTTTTCGGTACCTTTTTTGATCGAGTTTTTTAACCGTTTATCGGAATTATGCGTACATTTTTTTTTTGAGATTCCGCTATTTTGTTGTTCTGCTATTTTTTTTTGTATTTTCATGTTGGGGGCAAGTGAACGGCATCACTTAAAAAGGGAACAACATCCGAGGACCAAATGCATTGCAGGTTAATTAAACACCATTTTGATGTAGTCGACTGAATTTTGATGCACAGAAACAAACTCCACTTGATACAAAGGTTAATTAAACATCATTTTGTTTACACAAATAGTACACACGAGAACACACCTAATTCAGTACCCAAAAGAACACACCAAATTCAGTATACACATGTTTTATTCATCACACAATGACCAAGTGCACTGCAGATGGAGCACAGGGATAAGGAGCTGCTACACCTCGAGCATCTTACTACCACCTTAACAACAACAAATCCATAGGAGTATCTTACTACCACCTTGAGCAGCAACATCAGCAGCTTAGCTAGCTAAAACACTACATGTTCCGAATATAGAGAAACTCAAAATGGCAACGCCACAAACCGGTTTCCGACAAACATATAACACCATCGACTCCGACAAACGAACGCCTCGGTCACGCGACGCTTCAGTCTCACGAAAAACCAAAACACGCCGCATGGCTTCATCTGCAAGTATGTACAGTAACAAACAACCAGGGAAACCCTTGTGCATTTTTCCACTGTCCATCTTCCATCTCCAAGCAGGAGCCTCATCATCAGAGGCAGAGGCCTGCTTGCTCTATTCACCGTTTTCTAGCTGGAGCATCAGGCCTGCGCCTTGCCCTCTTCCTCTCCAGCAAGGCTTACAAATGTATCTCGAGGAGTTGTCATCACCACCACTGTCAGGAAGATGGTGACAATGCAGGTGAGCAGGGGGTGCTCGTCCATGGCCGAAGGCAGGGGTATGGAGATGACAAAGCTAATGGCGGCGAACACCAGCAACCACACTAGTACAGGGTACGCGATTCCGGCTAGGTAGCCAGCAAGGCCTAGAAGTGTATCCACCATGTCGGAGAACTCTGAAGTGTGCGAGAAACGAAGATGCAGATTGCAGAGGAGTTTATGAGAGATCACTTGGGGATTGGCAGCGGGCAGAGGCACTCGCGCCGCACCTCGCCCGCAACACGCTCGTCGCCCAGGACGTCGCTGCTGTCGCTAGTGTCGGGGACGGCCAGATCAGAGGCCGGGATGGCCGTGCCCGGAGCAGGAGGGGATGACGGGCTTGGCCTCCTCGCCGATGGCCAGATCCGATCCATCGAGAGAGATGAAGGTGTCGTCAGTGCGGTGGCAAGGATCGACCACTGGATCCAACGCGGGAGCAGCAGGGCAGAGCCGTAGGTTCATCGGAGAAGAGGATGAGCGCCGGCTGGGGAGGGGAGGTAGGGGACGCCGCTGGCCGGCCGCCGGGGCGCTGCCACGCTAGGAGGTGGGGAGGGAGGGGGACGCCGCTGGCCGCCGGCCGCCGGGGCGCTCCCGCGCTAGAAGGCGGGGAGGGAGGGGGACGCCGCTTTCCGCCGGCGGCCGGGGCGCTCCCGCGCTAGGAGGTGCGTAGGGAGGGGGTGTTATGAGAATAAGGGTTTTGTTAGGAGAATAAGGTCTTAAGGGGTGTTATGATATATATATATATATACAGCCGGTCTATTCTCATAACATTATGAGAATAATATTCTCATAACACTCCGAACTGCATTGCAAAATTGCATTGGAGAGCTAAACGCACCGCACCACACAGACCAGCGAACTTCATGTTGAAAAAACTATACGTGTTGTTTTTTCGATACCTTTTTTGCTCTAGTTTTTTAACCATTTATCGGAATTATGTGTGTAATATACCGTTGAAAAGCTATGGAGTAGACGCATCTTCGCCATGTTGAACACTTTTCAAGATTCCGCACGGTTTAAGAGCAGTTTCGAAAATCGTGCGGCTCACAACGAATGGCAGCGAGCGTTTTTTGACGTTTTTTTTCTAAACCGCTCGTCGGAACGAAACATATGATACACCGTTAGAAAGGTATCGTCGCCACGCATCTTTTTCATATATATTATTTTTTCTAATTCACTACGGTTTAAGAGCAGTTTTGAATTTACTAACTCGCGGAATTGTATTTTTCGAATTTTTTTCAAATTTTCGGTACTGTTTTCACTCCAGTTTTTTAACCGTTTGTCGAAACAAGGCGTGTAATATACCGTTGGAAAGCTACGAACGAGGCGCAACTTTCATATGTTGAAATGTTTTAGAGATTTCTTACGGTTTTTAGTTAAATTTGAAAATCGTGCGGCTGACTACGTACGGCAGCAGCCGTTTTTTCGTGAAAATTTTACAAAAAGTTGGCCAAAATGATCCAAATGATACACCGTTGGAAAGATATCGTCGAGACGCTACTTTTTCATGTAGAACACGCCCACTAATTCATTACGGTTTAAGAGCAGTTTTGAAACTACAAAAACATGAAAAGCGTACTGCTTCAAACTGAAGAACGCACAGCATCAGACAGTTAACCGAACCTCATGATTTATTTTGTTGGACGTAGATTTTTCTCAGAGGAGTTTTGTTGTCTTTTTTCCAACTTTTTTTTTCGAAGGAAAGTGGACCGCAACACTCCCCAAAGTGAAGCGGAACACTACCAAAAGTGAACCTCATTAATTTTTTGCGCGCGTTGAGAAGTGTTTTAAGAAGTGAGCTGCTTTCCGATGTGTGTTTTGTTTTTGGATCACCAAGTGAACCGCATTACTATTTTGTGTTGTTTTGGTAACATTTTTTTTTGAGATTCCGCTATTTTTTTTTTGCGTTTTCATGTTTGAGAAGTGAGCTGCTTTTTCGATGTGTTTTTATTTTTTGATCACCAAGTGAACCGCATTACTTTTTTGTGTTGTTTTGGTAACAATTTTT
>LR738709.1:324574132-324615270 GCA_902687465.1 Secale cereale
TCATGTTAGGGGCAAGTGAACGGCATCACTTAAAAAGGGACACAAATAGTACACACGAGAACACACATAATTCAGTATCCAAAAGAACACACCAAATTCAGTATACATATTTTTCTTCATCACACAATGACCAAGTGCACTGCAGATGGAGCATAGGGATAAGGAGCTGCTACACAAATTGTAACCAAATTGAATTCGGTTACAATTTCTCGTCACTGGAAAATTAGCAAAAAAAAACAATGCACTGCAAATGGTGTTTTTTAAATGCCTTATTCTCATAACGGTTATACTTTCGACATACTGAGACGGCACCACTTAATTCTTTTTTTCCTGCAAAATAAGCAAATGAACCTAAGAGAAAATCATAGTGCACTTCATTTACAATTTGATTTTTCTTTAGAAAAAAACACCAAATAGTGAGGCGAGCAACTCGGCGGCCGTTAGAGTTTTGTTGAATCGGCGACTGCAACTCGGCTAAGCTGCATCACTGATCGAGGTGAACTGAGGCACAACCCATGATTTTGAAATGGGGGGATTCCACCTGTGAGCACAAACTTTCACCGGGCAAGCACAAACTTTCACTGGCAACCATGGGAGGAGGCGGGCGGACTGCATCACCTATCATTTTCTACAAAAAAGAGAGTAAAATGAACCTTAAGAGCAAAGAACAATGGACTGCATCGGTACTCTTATTTCTCTTCAGAAGAGCAAAAAGCAAAAATCTCGTCGTCGTCGTGGGCGTGACGGAGGAGGTCGCTTGGGCAGGGGGGTGGAGGTGCATGGTGCTGAGTGGTGCTGGCCACCAACCACCAAGCGAATCCGGCGCGGGATCCAGGGATGCGTGGTCGGGGGTCACCAGATCGAGCACTGTGGGTCGGGGCTGGAGCGCCGTCGGGGCACGGTGGTGCGGCACCCGTAGTGGTCGCGCGAAGGAGGTCCGGTAGTGGTCGTAGGCGGGCGGTGGCCGCCGGATCTGGTGGAGGAGGCCTTGCCAGGGGCCAGTGGCGGCCGGATCCCCGCCATCGCCGCGGGGGTGCGCCGGCAGTTGGGGGCGCGCCTGGAGGGGTGGAGCGGCGGAGCGGCGCAGGGCTGGGAGGTGGTGGCGCGCCGAAGTGCTAGGAGGTGGTGGCGCGCGCGGAGGCGGGGCGGTGGTCTGGGGTGGGGATCCGGCAGCGGCTCCGGTAGAAGGCGGGGTGGGGAGGAGCCGTGGTGTGCGGGCGCTACCGCGCTAGAAGGCTGGGTCGGGAGGGGTGGGAAGGGGTGTGGGTGGTGTTATGAGAATAAGGCATTTGTTATGAGAATAAGGTCTTAAGGGGTTTTATGAGAATAGACCCACCCTATATATATATATATATATATATATATATATATATATATATATATATATATATATATAGAAAAATGGTTGTGTACTCCTGGGAGTACGTACCCCCGCTCCTCAAATACCACGTAGATGAATCTTTTATACCTCTTTATTATTTTTAATATACTTCATTAGTAATTATTAGATACTCCAAAATGATTTTCATGAAAAAATTCATGCGAGTCTACATATTTTAAATGTTTACGTATATACTGATGTGTTTGTACATGAAAAATGTATATTACAAAATGTACGTCGCAGATAATATTTTTTCAGCAAAACTTGTATTGGGGTATCTTAGAATATTTAATAAAGTATATTGAGAATGATAAAGAGGTATAATTAATGCGTATATGAGCTATATTAAGAATGAGAGTACATACTCCCAAGAGTACAAAAGAGGAGTCATATATATATATATATGTCAGAGGGGAGGAGAGGCAGCCAAGGGGGCTCCCCAAGTAGGAGGAATCCTACTTGGGGTCCTCTCCAATTCTGCCAAAACCCCCTCTCCTATTCCTATTCGGAGTAGGAAGGGAAAAGGGGAAGGGGAATCCTATTCCCTTTTTCCTTTCCTCCTTCCCCTTTCCTTCTCCAATTTGGCCAGCCCATATGGGGGGGGGGACCAGCCCCTTTGTGGCTGGTTCGTTTTCCCTCTTGGTCCATAAGGCCCATATCTTTTGTCGGGGGTGTCAGAATACCATCGTCCTATATATCAATCTTTACCTCTTGATCATTTAGAGACTCCTAGTCATGTCCATGATCTCATCCGGGACTCCGAACAACATTCAGTCACCAAATTACATAACTCATATAATACAATATCGTCATCGAACGTTAAGCGTGCGGAATCTACGGGTTCGAGAACTATGTAGACATGACCGAGACACCTCTCCGGTCAATAAACAATAGCGGAACCTGGATGCTCATATTGGCTCCTACATATTCTACGAAGATCTTTATCGGTCTAACCATTATGATAACATACGCTATTCCCTTTGTCCATCGGTATGTTACTTACCCGAGATTCGATCGTCGGTATCTTCATACCTAGTTCAATCTCATTACCGACAAGTCTCTTTACTCCTTCCGTGATACATCATCCCGCAACTAACTCATTAGTCACTTTGCTTGCAAGGCTTCTTATGACATGTATTACCGAGAGGGCCCAGAGATACCTCTCCGATACTTGGAGTGAAAAATCCTAATCTCGATCTATGTCAACCCAACACACACCTTCGGAGATACCTGTAGAACATCTTTATAATCACCCAGTTACGCTGTGACGTTTGATAGCACACAAGGCATTCCTCCGGTATCCCGGAGTTGCATAATCTCATAGTCGAAGGAATCTGTATTTGACATGAAGAAAGCAATAGCAATAAAAACTGAGCGATCAATATGCTATGCTAACGGATGGGTCTTGTCCATCACATCATTCTCCTAATGATGTGACCCCGTTCATCAAATGACAACACATGTCTATGGTTAGGAAACTTAACCATCTTTGATTAACGAGCTAGTCTAGTAGAGGCTTACTAGGGACATAATGTTTTGTCTATGTATCCACACATGTATCAAGTTTCCGGTTAATACAATTCTAGCATGAATAATAAACATTTGTCATGATATAAGGAAATATAAATAACAACTTCATTATTGCCTCTAGGGCATATTTCCTTCACTCTCTCACTTGCACTAGAGTCAATAATCTAGTTCACATCGCCATGTGATTTAACACCGATAGTTCACATCGTCATGTGATTAACACCCAAAGAGTTTACTAGAGTCAATATTGTAGTTCACATCGCCATGTGATTAACACACAAAGAGTACTAAGGTGTGATCATATTTTGCTTTGTGAAAGAAGTTTAGTCAACGGGCCTGTCACATTTAGATCCGTATGTATTTCAAAAATTTCTATGTCTACAATGCTCTGCATGGAGCTACTCTAGCTAATTGCTTCCACTTTCAATACGTATCCAGATTGAGATTCAGAGTCATATGGATTGGTGTAAAAGCTTGCATCGACGTAACTCTTTACGACGAACTCTTTATCACCTCCATAACCGAGAAATATTCCCTTAGTCCTCTAAGGATAATTTTGACCGTTGTCTAGTGATGTACTCCTGGATCACTATTGTACCTCCTTGCCAAACTCATGGCAAGGTACACAACAGATTTGGTACACAACATGACATACTTTATGGAACCTATGGCTGAGGCATAGGGAATGGCTTTCATTCTCTCTTTATCTTCTGTCATGGTCGGGTTTTGAGTCTTTACTCAACTTTACACCTTACAATATAAGCAATAACTCATTCTTTGACTGATCCATTTTGAACTCCTTCAAAATCTTGTCAAGGTATGTGCTTTGTGAAAGTCCTATTAAGCGTCTCGATCTATCTCTATAGATCTTGATACCCAATACATAAGTAGCTTTACCGAGGTCTTTTATTGAAAAATTCTTATTCAAGTATCCTTTTATGCTACCCAGAAATATCATTTCCCATCAATAATATGTCATCCACATATAATATCAGAAATGCTACAGACCTCCCACTCACTTTCTTGTAAATACAGGCTTCTCCGAAAGTCTGTATAAACCATATGCTTTGATCACTTCATCAAAGCGTATATTCCAACTCCGAGATGCTTGCACCAGTCCATAGATGGATCGCTGGAGCTTGCACACTTTGTTAGCACCTTTAGGATCGACAAAACCTTCTGGTTGCATCATATACAACTCTTCATCAAGAAATCCATTAAGGAATGTAGTTTTGACGTCCATTTGCCAGATTTCATAGTCATAAAATGCGGCAATTGCTAACATGATTCGGACAGACTTAAGCATCTTTACGGGTGAGAAAGTCTCATCATAGTCAACTCCTTGAACTTGTTGAAAACCTTTTGTGACAAGTCGAGCTTCGTAGATAGTAACACTACCATCAACGTCAGTATTCCTCTTAAAGATCCATTTATTCTCAATAGCTTGCTGATCACCGGGCAAGTCCACCAAAGTCCACACTTTGTTCTCATACATGGATCATATCTCAGATTTCACGGCCTCAAGCCATCTGTCGGAATCTAGGCTCATCATAGCTTCTTCATAGTTTGTAGGCTCGTCTTGGTCTAGTAACATGACTTCCAGAATAGGATTACCGTACCACTCTAGTGTAGATCATGCTCTGGTTGACCTACGTGGCTCAGTAGTAACTTGATCTGAAGTTTCATGATCATCATCATTGGCTTTCTCTCTAGTTGGTGTAGGCATCACGAGAACTGTTTTCTGTGATGAGCTACTTTCCAATTCGAGAGAAGGTACAATTACCTCATCAAATTCTACTTTCCTCACACTCGCTTCTTTCGAGAGAAACTCCTTCTCTAGAAATGATCCGTCCTTAGCAACAAAGATCTTGCCTTCGGATCTGTGTTAGAAGGTGTACCCAACAGTTTCTTTCGGGTATCCTATGAAGACACACTTCTCTGATTTGGGTTCGAGCTTATCAGGCTGAAGCATCGCAACCCCAAACTTTAAGAAACGACAACTTTGGTTTCTTGTCAAACCATAGTTCATACGGTGTCGTCTCAACGGATTTAGACGGTGCCCTATTTAACGTGAATGCAGCTGTCTCTAATGCATAATACCAAAATGATAAAGGCAAATCGGTAAGAGACATCATAGAACACACCATATCTAATAGAGTACGGTTACGATGTTTGGACACACCTTTACGCTGTGGTGTTCCAGGTGGCGTGAGCTGTGAAACTATTCCACATTGTTTCAAATGAAGACCAAACTCGTAACTCAAATATTCGCCTCCGTGATCAAATCGTAGAAACTTTATTTTCTTGTTATGATGATTCTCTACTTCACTCTGAAATTCTTTGAACTTTTCAAATATTTCAGACTTATGTTTCGTCAAGTAGATATACCCATATCTACTCAAATCATTTGTGAAGGTGAGAAAATAACTATACTTGCCGCGTGCTTCAACACTGATCGGACCGCATACATCGGTATGTATTATTTCTAATAAGTCATTAGTTGTTCCGGAGAACAGAGTTTTAGTCATCTTGCCCATGAGGTATGGTTCGCAAGTATCAAATGGTTCATAATCAAGTGATTCCAAAAGTCCATCAACATGGAGTTTCTTCATGCGCTTTACACCAATATGACCTAAACGGCAGTGCCACAAGTATGTTGCACTATCATTATCAACTCCACATCTTTTGGCTTCAATATTGTGAATATGTGTATTACTACGATCGATATTTCATAAACCATTCTCCTTGGGTGTATGACCATAGAAGGTTTTATTCATGTAAAAAGAATAACAATTATTCTCTGACTTAAATGAATAACCGTATTGCAGTAAACATGATCCAATCTCGTTCATCCTCAACGCAAACACCAAATACCATTTATTTAGGTTTAACACTAATCTCGATAGTATAGGGAGTGTGCGATGATGATCATATCAATCTTGGAACTACTTCCAAAACACATCGTCACCTCACCCTCAACTAGTCTCCATTTATTCTGCGACTCTTGTTTCAAGTTACTAATCTTAGCAACCAAACAAGTATCAAATACCCAGGGGCTACTATGAGCACTAGTTAGGTACACATAAATAACACATATATCAAATATACCTTTGTTCAATTTGCCATCCTTCTTATCTGCCAAATATTTGGGGCAGTTCCGCTTCCAGTAACCATCTCCTTTGCATTAGAAGTACTTAGTTTCTGGCTTATGTCCAACTTTGGGCTTCTTCACGGGAGTGACAACTTGCTTGCCAGTCTTCTTGAAGTTACCTTTCTTTCCCTGACTTTTTTCTTGAAACTAGTGGTCTTGTTAACCATCAACACTTGATGTTCTTTCTTGATTTCTACCTTCGCTGATTTCAGCATCGCGAAGAGCTTGGGAATTGTTTTCATCATCCCTTGCATATTATAGTTCATCACAAAGTTCTAGTAGCTTTGTGATAGTGACAAGAGAACTCTATTAGTCACCATCTTATCTGGAAGATTAACTCCCACTTGATTCAAGTGATTATAGTACCCAGACTGTCACATCCCTAGCTCCTGTCTGCCTAGTGCTAGGTTGGCTGTGCATCATGTTTAAAACTTTGTTAACTTGAAATGGGGATTGATGAAACCCTAGCACTAAATGAGCTCAACTAGGTTCAAATAAAAATCCTTTTCAATAAACCCAGAAATGCCTTCATCAATGTGTGATAATTTTGGCAAGGGTTTTGATCCAAACCAAAAATATTGAACATTTTAGGGAATTTTTGGGCTTTGAATTAAATCAATAAGTATTTGAATTGGGGCCATTTAAATGCTATATATTTTTTAAATAGCTCCAAATAAATTCTGAAAATTGTGGAGGGTCTCTGGAATAGTTCTTTGTGCACCCACTATTTTATCAGAATTTATCAAAATGATTTAGTATCTAAACTAAATCAAAACAAAGGCAAAAAAATAGAAAACAGAAACTAAATTAAAAGAGAGAGAAGGGCTTACCTGGCCTTACCTACTGGCCCAGCTGCGGCCCAGCACCGCTGGCCCAGCCCACCTGGGCCTCCCCTGCCAGTCATCCCTGTCCTCGCGCCAGCAGGACATGGGAGCGTGCTCGCTGCGCGCCGGCCATGCGCCGCGCCACCTCCTGCTTCCCGCCGCTGCCGACGCGCCTGGTTGCCTCTGGACGACGCCACGCGCCCCCCTGGACCCTCTCACTCCCCCTCGGTATCTTTCCCCCTCTCTTGGCACTTCCCCTTGCGAGCGCCCGAGCGCCACCGTCGCCGCCGTTGCCGTAGCCGTAGCCACCGTGACCCCCTCGCCTCTCCGATGCGCCAATGAGCTCCGCTGCGTCCTTCTCGTCCTCTCCACCAAGCTACAGGACGTCGGGAGGCCTGCCTCGTCGTCATCGCGCTCGTCTTCAACCTCCGGTCGCCGTCGACCTCGCCGGCGATTCGCGGCGACCAACGCCTCCCCGGCCCCTCCGTCTGCACCAGCCGAACCGCCGTGAGCCACTGGACCTTTTCCCTCCGTCCTTTCCTTCGCGCGCGCCCCGTAGCCGTCGCCCCCTTCCTTACCATCGCCGGCCGCCGCTGAACCTGTCGCCGCCGTGGCCACATCCACGCACGCTCAAAACTGAGCGCGCCACCGTGCTCACCGAGCCCCCAGGAGCCCGTAGCACCACTTAGCTCACCTCCCCGTGCTCTGTAGCTCCTACTCCGTCGGTGCCCGAACTCCGGCGCCGCCCCGCTCGCCGGTGCGGTCGATTCCGGCGACCCCAAGGCCTCCCGATCGCTCTGTTGGATGCGGACGAACGCGGGCTATCTTCTGGTGGTCTCCGTGAGCCCAGCCGCCGCCTGTAGCTCAAGTCCGGCGAGTTGCCGCCGCAGTTTTGGTCGCCGCCGGCCGAACTCCGGTGACCGCCGACGTGGCGCTTAGTTAAGAGCTAATTACACCACTAACCAACCTTAACAGCCACTGAGAGTGGGCCCTAGCCCTGGTCAAACCCCAGTCAGCGCTGGTTTTGACCGGATTTAGCCCATGTGTCACTGACGTGTGGATCCCACACGTCAGGTTTCACTCTGGCCGGTCAGTTGACCTGCTGACCTCATCCTGACGCAGTGCTGACGCAATAAAGCCTTTCTGGAATTTAAATAAATCAGAAAAGGTTTAGAAATTCCAGAAAATGCTTTAAACTTCTTAAATTCATATAAAACAACCGTAGCTCAGATGAAAATAATTTATATATGAAAATTGATCAGAAAAATCCAAGGAATCTGTCTATGGCATTTTCATGCATGTTAGAACAACTTAAGACTGCCGTTTAGGACAATTTGAATAAATGGCATTTGAATAATCACATATGGAGTTTGAATTTGAACCTTTGGTTCAAACCAACTTCATTTAATTTGGTTGCTAGTTGCATTAGGCCAAACCACATCATATTGCCATGTCATGATCATGCATCATATTGTCGCATTGCATTGATTGTGTTCTTTCTGTGTTTGTTGGTTTTGTCCCCTCTCAGTAGACGACGTTCTGACGATGAATTCGATGACGCCGATGAAGAGCTATTAATATCTTCAGAAGTGCCAGGCAAGCAGAACCCCTTTGTTCATTCCGATACAATCCCACTCTCTCGCTCCTGCTCTCTTTTACTGCATTAGGATAACAACGTTTGAACTGCTTTTGCTGCGGTAGTTGAACCCCTTTCCTCTGCATGACCTGTCATTGCCACAGTAAATAGTTGACACCCACTAGCATGAGTAGGAGTTGATTGAGCCATGTTGTGCCTACTCATTCTTGCTTTCTGGTTATGCCTGCTATTGCTTAGAGTTGTGTCAGGTCTGATTCATCGGGGATGAATTGGAATGTGGTGAACATGTCCTACTGTTGAGAGCTAAGTGTGTGAACACGATTTGGTAAAGGTAGCGGTGAGAGGCCATGTAGGAGTACATGGTGGGTTGTCTCACTGGAGCCGTCCTTAAGAACTGAGTTCTGTGTAAGTTGTCCAATGACATAGTTACTACCACACATTGGGTTCCGGTAACTCGACCCCTCTCGACTTATTAATCAACTAGATCTCTGTTCAGGAGTTGCAACTTGTTTCTGGTGTTTGTAGGTAGTGTTAGTAGTCTACCAAGTGGCACACGGTACATGTGGGCTTGGGTCAGACTAGGCACCGTGGCACGGTGTACCAAGCGTAGTTCCATCCGACGAGGTGGGCTTGGGAACCCTGCGCACATTTTTTGGGGCCGTGAGCGACACCCCGGCCGGATCTCCCCACGGATGGAACCCGAATAGGCGATAAACCTGGACGAGAGACTTGTGTGGTTAGTCAGGTCGTGGCCGACACCTTCGCCAGGCTTCCGCTTGAAGGTTGCCGAGATACACGACGTGTACATGGCGGTAAGTGGCGAGAGCGTGTGTGAAGAAGTACACCCCTGCAGGGTTAACATGATCTATTCGAATAGCCGGGTCCGCGGATATGGACTTCTTGGATGCTTACGTGGTACATAGACAATCGAAAGTGGATACTCTAAAATACTCAAGACAAGTGTGAGTGCTATGGATGGCCTTCTCGTAGGGAGACGGGAGCGGATCCATAGTGGTGTATTGATTGGTGAATATGTGGACTCGTGTGCGCCACCTCAAAAGAGTTACTTGCAGTCGTAGTTCAGGATAGCCACGAGTCAAAGCTGGCTTGCTGCAGTCAAACTCCACCACCCCTTTTGTTTATACTGATGCATATGTAGCTAGTTCTGATGTAAGTCTTGCTGAGTACCTTTGTACTCACGTTTGCTTAATTTATGTTTTTGCAGAGAGACTTCAGTCTCGCTAGTGGTTCCGCGTGGACTTCGACGTTTAGCTTGTTACCTCAGCTACGATCTTGTACCCTTGGGAGGGTCTAGTAGTTAGTCAGGCTTCTCAGCCTTTTTCTTTGTAGTTGTCTGTACTCAGACATGTTATGCTTCCGTTGCCTGTATGCTCTGTATGTTGGGTCATGTGACCTCTGATTGTAATAAATGCTATGATGGCTCTTCTGGGCCTTTATCTATATGAGTTGTTGAGTTATGTTGTGATGCCATGTTGTACAACACATACTTGCATGTTATGCATACGTGTAATGTGTATTGCTATGTGTGGGATCCGACACCTAGTTGTTTACCTTTGGTAGCCTATCTTACAGGGAAATGTCTCCTAGTGCTTCCACTGAGCCTTGGTAGCTTGCTACTGCTCCGGAGCACTTAGGCTGGCCGGCATGTGTCCTTCTTCGTTCCTGTGTCTGTCCCTTAGGGGAAATGTCACGCGTTGTTCCTTTAAGTCCTTGTAGCTCGCTACGACTTGGGTTCATACGTTGATGACCGACACGTTCGTTGCTGGGTCATGTATGCCTGTCTCTGTAATTTAGTGCCACTTTTGGTTTATAACTGGTCATGTCGGCCCGGGTTCTCTGTCATATGGATGCTAGCGACACCATCATATACGTGTGCCAAAATGCGCAAACGGTCCCGGGCCAGGTAAGGTGGCACCCGTGGGGATACCGTGCGTGAGGCCGCAAAGTGATATGATGTGTTACAGGCTAGACCTGTGTGACTTAGGATCGGGGTCCCGACAGCTTTGGTATCAGAGCCTGACTGCCTGTTGGATTAGCAAGCCAAACTGGTCGAAGTCGTGTCTAGAAACTCTTTAGTTATATAAGGTAATTGATTGTGGAAGGGAACATAAGGCTCTTTTTACTCCTTTACCCTATGACCTTCTGATCTGAGTCACCTTCTTCTTTCTACGGGGATTAAGGACTAGGATTCTCATTCTATTTACTAGGATCACGTTAATGTGGTTTCAACCTCAGTTCAGTTTCTACTACATCTGTTGCTCATCTGTTGGTCTCAGAACCTTGACATGATGATGTTGAGTGGTTATGCTATCTTTGTGCATGAGTCTCAACAGTATTTTCGAGCATTTACAGCCGTTATGCTGTCTGAGTCATCCCAGGTCTCTAAACAATCTGATGCATTTGCAAATCATTCCTACCTGTTCTTAATGTCCTTTTAGGCCAGATTAATCACACAAGTCAGTGTGCTGAGGTACTCTGTTACCTCGACATATATGTTGGACTTATTACCATGACCCTAGATGTCTTAGAAGATCACCCAGTAATCTAGCAATGCCTTATATTCCGAGTGTGATAATTCTGGCCGTCAATCTCGAAAGCATCCCGTGATGCTATTTAGTTGGTAGGCATTCTATTTCTGGGTTCTTGAACCCAAGATTCACTCTACTTACTTCATGTTGATAGTATTGCTCGCTCCTTTAGGTTATTAGTAACCTTGTGATAGTCCTCGAGGTCCGTGGTATATCGTTCTTCCAATACCATGAACCATCATGGCAGAAGTTCTTCTGAACCAAAAGATCACAACCTGAGTGCTCTTGAGTAGTACTCCGTTCATATTGTGACTCTGCCAATCCTACCTTTCTGCATGGGTTATCCGGAGGAAATAGGTTGAAATCGTTCGACATGTTAATCTTTGCTTCCACAACTCAGAAGTTATATGTTCCTTGGGTTGTCTCCTTTTTCGTTGTATTATGACCCTCGTCTATCAGTTGATAGTCAGGAGTAGTCGTGCACTTGTGTTCATCGGTGCCTTTTACTCTTGTGGCTCGTCAAGCCATTCTATTCCCGAATGACTAGGAGAAACAAACTCCAGTACCTTATCCATATCCAGGATTTGGTCAACGAAGTTGTACTTCGCAGATGAAGAATGCTAGTGCAGCTTCTAAACTGTTCTATCCTGGAGTATTACCATCTTTATGTCAAGAATGTCGTGAGAATTGCATTATCTCTTATGAATTCTTGATGTAGTAATACTTCTTGCCATTACTGTTCATCCCTCGGTTTCCGTGTTATTGTAACTGGAATGCTGACAAGTGAATTGTGATGTGTGAAATTAATACTCCTAGCAACTTCGTTGCTTGGTAGTTAAAGGACAACAACCTCATCCTTAGCGAGTTGATTATTGAATCATCACCCTAAGGTTGATCGTGCTACCTAGTCCACTTCCCTGGTGCACTCCTTGATTGATGAGTTAGGATTGTGTTAAGTCCTTGCTCATTTGATCATATCGTCTTGCTCTGAAAGGCAAGATTGTTCTCGAGCTTAGTAACATATCGGTGGTTCGTGATTTTCCGAATATCTTCTCGGAAGTATTACCAGGTTGTTCCCTGACCGCTATGTTGAATTCGTGATCAAGTTGGTTCCTTATAAACCACCACTTCTCTAAGAATCTGTATTGGATACCCTGAACTGGTTGGTTAAGCTAAAACAATAACTTGGAGAGTTGGAAGATAAAAGCTTGCCAGCTTAGTTCATCTCAAGGGGTATGTTTGCGTGTGTTGAAGATAGATGACATCTTCATTAGTTGGTCCCTGTGATCAGTTGTTGGACCTATTGTCATATCAAAACTTTGATTTGAGTATGGGCTATCATCAAATCAAATCAGAACCAACGATGTTCATAATGTTGTCTTACTCGTGGTTGATCCCTCGAGCATACACCATTATATCTCCTGGGTCTGACCAATACTATCACTTGTTCACATAATTATGGAATTCCATCTCCATGGAAATCTGGATGAATTGTTGTTGAGACCATCAGCAACACTGCTATCTTCTCCATGATTTTGTAGAACATTAAGCTAGTGTTGGAAACTTAGTAAGCATTGCCTTCGTGTCCCGTTCATGAGGTATATGCTGGATGAGAGAAGAGACTTTCCCTAATTCATGTGTAATTGATGTAAGTTGCCACCGTGAGTTCGAGAAAGTTAGTTTTGCTTCCTCTGGAATCATCCCAAGTCAGTCATGCATACGTGCGAAGTATTCTGTGGTTTGGAGACTTGCAACCTTCACTCTATATGTATTCCTAGCACACCAAGCCACTGGTAGATTTGTTCAAGGAGAAGAAGTTCCTTCTTAAGAATCATGACTTATGTTAGGACTTCGATATCCTTGATGATGGTTCCCACCTGAACCCGGTAGTGTTTTATCATAAGACTACTACGTGGTCATGTTTGTCTTGGACAACGTGTTCACAAGTTTGTAGCAGAACTAGCTCATGTTTTGGAGCTAGCTATCGTAGTTCATCCCCGAGAACCTCGCAACGTCATCTCGTCGATTTGTGTTGCAAACTTTCATTTTTCTTTCTAGACTTGATGAGTCTGGAATATCCTGACACCAGCCAGAACTGAATCTCAGGCAGATATGATGGTTGGTGGTGCATTTTCCAAGAACTATAATATTGGTCTCTCGATAACCAGTAAAGTGGATGTCGTGGCCAACACACCCAGCCGGAAGGCCTATTATTGTAGTTTCCTGGTTGAAGAAGTTGACCACCCCCCCATAAGGACTTCGTAGGAATTACTCCCTAGTTGTTCCTTATGGAATTTTGTGCTCCTGAAGTCCGACCTTTACTTGATGTTCAAGATACCAGACTTATCTATGAATGGCTTACGCTAGCATATCAAGGAGAACATTAGAAGCGGAGTGCTAAATGTCACTCGGTCGATCATCCAGATTTTGCCCCTTGACTCCGCTAAGGTGAAATCCGAGAGAGTGTTATCTTCCTTTGCATCTGCATCATCCATCGTTATTCATCATGGTAGTACGTGGTGTTGCCAGGATCCTTGACACGGATATTGGTAAAACCTTGATGAATATGGGAATGCTCAAGTTCTTGAGAGCACGCACAAGCACTAGGTGTTATCCTTGACACTAACCGGGATTGCTTCCAGTGTTCTTGGTTATGTTTTGCACTCTCAAAGAGTAGATCTACTCTCTACTATTGGGTTTCTTCCCAGTTACCAGAATCATTCCCAGCATTTGCATTTTGTTCCCAGCTTGCACCGCCAATGTGCCATTTCACCATGGGTCCCATCCATTCCCGATGATAACCAAAATCATCCATTGTGTTGTCTTCAACAAGGTAGTTCACACCATCAATTCTGGCCCGAGAATGTCATTCCTTCGGACTCCGTTAAATGATCGATTGTGATCCGCCTCAGGCTGTTATAGGGAATTTCAATGATCCCTATATCAAAAGTAATTCTTTTTGCCACTTAAGGGAATAACTCTACGAGTCACCTTCTCCAAGGTGTCCCGTTTGGTGACATTGATCACCATCTTCATAGGTGTGTAATTAGTGCCTATCAAGTGACCTTCATCGCTTGCTTCACTCCATCCCCCTGGAGGTGTACTCCGTGTCTCATCTCAAGAGATGTTTCGACGTCTCAATCCATAAGTTGATCTTGAATTGCTCGATCTTCGAGGAGATCAAATCCCGTAGAATTCACGTTCTTTTGTTGTTGTGTTGGATGAAGCTTGAAATCAAGGATGACAAGATCAATATGATGCAATAAATCAACATCTCCGAGAAGGAAAAATTGGATCGTGAAGATTGTGCTAGCTTGTGTCCCCTTTGATTTCTTACCCTACGCTTGAATCTCGGGACGAGATTCTTGTTTTAGTGGGGGTGAGTTGTCACATCCCTAGCTCCTGTCTGCCTAGTGCTAGGTTGGCTGTGCATCATGTTTAAAACTTTGTTAACTTGAAATGGGGATTGATGAAACCCTAGCACTAAATGAACTCAACTAGGTTCAAATAAAAATCCTTTTCAATAAACCCAGAAATGCCTTCATCAATGTGTGATAATTTTGGCAAGGGTTTTGATCCAAACCAAAAATATTGAACATTTTAGGGAATTTTTGGGCTTTGAATTAAATCAATAAGTATTTGAATTGGGGCCATTTAAATGCTATATATTTTTTAAATAGCTCCAAATAAATTCTGAAAATTGTGGAGGGTCTCTGGAATAGTTCTTTGTGCACCCACTATTTTATCAGAATTTATCAAAATGATTTAGTATCTAAACTAAATCAAAACAAAGGCAAAAAAATAGAAAACAAAAACTAAATTAAAAGAGAGAGAAGGGCTTACCTGGCCTTACCTACTGGCCCAGCTGCGGCCCAGCACCGCTGGCCCAGCCCACCTGGGCCTCCCCTGCCAGTCATCCCTGTCCTCGCGCCAGGAGGACAGGGGAGCGTGCTCGCTGCGCGCCGGCCACGCGCCGCGCCACCTCCTGCTTCCCGCCGCTGCCGACGCGCCTGGTTGCCTCTGGACGACGCCACGCGCCCCCTTGGACCCTCTCACTCCCCCTCGGTCTCTTTCCCCCTCTCTTGGCACTTCCCCTTGCGAGCGCCCGAGCGCCACCGTCGCCGCCGTTGCTGTAGCCGTAGCCACCGTGACCCCCTCGCCTCTCCGATGCGCCAATGAGCTCCGCTGCGTCCTTCTCGTCCTCTCCACCAAGCTACAGGACGCCGGGAGGCCTGCCTTGTCGTCATCGCGCTCGTCTTCAACCTCCGGTCGCCGTCGACCTCGCCGGCGATTCGCGGCGACCAACGCCTCCCCGGCCCCTCCGTCTGCACCAGCCGAACCGCCGTGAGCCACTGGACCTTTTCCCTCCGTCCTTTCCTTCGCGCGCGCCCTGTAGCCGTCGCCCCCTTCCTTACCGTCGCCGGCCGCTGCTGAACCTGTCGCCGCCGTGGCCACATCCACGCACGCTCAAAACTGAGCGCGCCACCGTGCTCACCGAGCCCCCAGGAGCCCGTAGCACCACTTAGCTCACCTCCCCGTGCTCTGTAGCTCCTACTCCGTCGGTGCCCGAACTCCGGCACCGCCCCGCTCGCCGATGCGGTCGATTCCGGCGACCCCAAGGCCTCCCGATCGCTCTGTTGGATGCGGACGAACGCGGGCTATCTTCTGGTGGTCTCCGTGAGCCCAGCCGCCGCCTGTAGCTCAAGTCCGGCGAGTTGCCGCCGCAGTTTTGGTCGCCGCCGGCCGAACTCCGGTGACCGCCGACGTGGCGCTTAGTTAAGAGCTAATTACACCACTAACCAACCTTAACAGCCACTGAGAGTGGGCCCTAGCCCTGGTCAAACCCCAGTCAACGCTGGTTTTGACCGGATTTAGCCCATGTGTAACTGACGTGTGGACCCCACACGCCAGGTTTGACTCTGGCCGGTCAGTTGACCTGCTGACCTCATCCTGACGCAGTGCTGACGCAATAAAGCCTTTCTGGAATTTAAATAAATCAGAAAAGGTTTAGAAATTCCAAAAATGCTTTAAACTTCTTAAATTCATATAAAATCAACCGTAGCTCAGATGAAAATAATTTATATATGAAAATTGATCAAAAAAATCCAAGGAATCTGTCTATGGCATTTTCATGCATGTTAGAACAACTTAAGACTGCCGTTTAGGACAATTTGAATAAATGGCATTTGAATAATCACATATGGAGTTTGAATTTGAACCTTTGGTTCAAACCAACTTCATTTAATTTGGTTGCTAGTTGCATTAGGCCAAACCACATCATATTGCCATGTCATGATCATGCATCATATTGTCGCATTGCGTTGATTGTGTTCTTTCTGTGTTTGTCGGTTTTGTCCCCTCTCAGTAGACGACGTTCCGACGATGAATTCGATGACACCGATGAAGAGCTATTAATATCTTCAGAAGTGCCAGGCAAGCAGAACCCCTTTGTTCATTCCGATACAATCCCACTCTCTCGCTCCTGCTCTCTTTTACTGCATTAGGACAACAACGTTTGAACTGCTTTTGCTGCGGTAGTTGAACCCCTTTCCTCTGCATGACCTGTCATTGCCACAGTAAATAGTTGAAACCCACTAGCATGAGTAGGAGTTGATTGAGCCATGTTGTGCCTACTCATTCTTGCTTTCTGGTTATGTCTGCTATTGCTTAGAGTTGTGTCAGGTCTGATTCATCGGGGATGAATTGGAATGTGGTGAACATGTCCTACTGTTGAGAGCTAAGTGTGTGAACACAATTTGGTAAAGGTAGCGGTGAGAGGCCATGTAGGAGTACATGGTGGGTTGTCTCACTGGAGCCGTCCTTAAGAACTGAGTTCTGTGTAAGTTGTCCAATGACGTAGTTACTACCACACATTGGGTTCCGGTAACTCGACCCCTCTCGACTTATTAATCAACTAGATCTCTGTCCAGGAGTTGCAACTAGTTTCTGGTGTTTGTAGGTAGTGTTAGTAGTCTACCAAGTGGCACACGGTACATGTGGGCTTGGGTCAGACTAGGCACCGTGGCACGGTGTACCAAGCGTAGTTCCATCCGACGAGGTGGGCTTGGGAACCCTGCGCACATCTTTTGGGGCCGTGAGCGACACCCCGGCCGGATCTCCCCACGGATGGAACCCGAATAGGCGATAAACCTGGACGAGAGACTTGTGTGGTTAGTCAGGTCATGGCCGACACCCTCGCCAGGCTTCCGCTTGAAGGTTGCCGAGATACACGACGTGTACATGGCGGTAAGTGGCGAGAGCGTGTGTGAAGAAGTACACCCCTGCAGGGTTAACATGATCTATTCGAATAGCCGGGTCCGCGGATATGGACTTCTTGGATGCTTACGTGGTACATAGACAATCGAAAGTGGATACTCTAAAATACTCAAGACAAGTGTGAGTGCTATGGATGGCCTTCTCGTAGGGAGACGGGAGCGGATCCATAGTGGTGTATTGATTGGTGAATATGTGGACTCGTGTGCGCCACCTCAAAAGAGTTACTTGCAGTCGTAGTTTAGGATAGCCACGAGTCAAAGCTGGCTTGCTGCAGTCAAACTCCACCACCCCTTTGTTGATACTGATGCATATGTAGCTAGTTCTGATGTAAGTCTTGCTGAGTACCTTTGTACTCACGTTTGCTTAATTTATGTTTTTGCAGAGAGACTTCAGTCTCGCTAGTGGTTCCGCGTGGACTTCGACATTTAGCTTGTTACCTCAGGTACGATCTTGTACCCTTGGGAGGGTCTAGTAGTTAGTCAGGCTTCTCAGCCTTTTTCTTTGTAGTTGTCTGTACTCAGACATGTTATGCTTCCGTTGCCTGTATGCTCTGTATGTTGGGTCATGTGACCTCTGATTGTAATAAATGCTATGATGGCTCTTCTGGGCCTTTATCTATATGAGCTGTTGAGTTATGTTGTGATGCCATGTTGTATAACACATACTTGCATGTTATGCGTACGTGTAATGTGTATTGCTATGTGTGGGATCCGACACCTAGTTGTTTACCTTTGGTAGCCTATCTTACAGGGAAATGTCTCCTAGTGCTTCCACTGAGCCTTGGTAGCTTGCTACTGCTCCGGAGCACTTAGGATGGCCGGCATGTGTCCTTCTTCGTTCCTGTGTCTGTCCCTTAGGGGAAATGTCACGCGTTGTTCCTTTAAGTCCTTGTAGCTCGCTACGACTTGGGTTCATACGTTGATGACCGACACGTTCGTTGCTGGGTCATGTATGCATGTCTCTGTAATTTAGTGCCACTTTTGGTTTATAACTGGTCATGTCGGCCCGGGTTCTCTGTCATATGGATGCTAGCGACACCATCATATATGTGTGCCAAAATGCGCAAACGGTCCCGGGCCAGGTAAGGTGGCACCCGTGGGGATACCGTGCGTGAGGCCGCAAAGTGATATGATGTGTTACAGGCTAGACCTGTGTGACTTAGGATCGGGGTCCCGACACAGACATTCTGAGCACATGCTCACTAGGTGAGCTATTCTCCTCCATCTTGTAGGCAAAGTACTTGTTAGAGGTCTCATACCTCTCGACATGGGCATGAGTCTGAAATACCAATTTCAGCTCTTGGAACATCTCATATGTTCCGTGGTGTTCAAAATGTTTTTGAAGTCCCGGTTCTAAGCCGTAAAGCATGGCACACTAAACTGTTAAGTAGTCACCATATCGAGCTTGCTAAACGTTCATAACGTCTACATCTGCTCCTGCAATAGGTCTGTCACCTAGCGGTGCATAAAGGACATAATTCTTTTGTGTAGCAACGAGGATAATCCACAGATCACGGACCTAGTCCGCATCATTGCTACTAACATCTTTGACCTCAATTTTCTCTAGGAACATATCAAAAAACAAGGGAGCTAAATCGTGAGCTATTGATCTACAACATAGATATGCAAATACTATCAGGACTAAGTTCATGATAAATTAAGTTCAATTAATCAAATTACTAATGAACGCCCACTTAAAATAACACCCCTCGGGTTATCTAAGTGAAACATGATCCAAATCAACTAAACCATGTCCGATCATCACGTGAGATGGAGTAGTCATCAATGGTGAACATCTCTATGTTGATCATATCCACTATATGACTCACGTTCGACCTTTCGGTCTCTAGTATTCTGAGGCCATGTTTGTACATGGTAGGCTCGTCAAGTTTAACCCAAGTATTCCGCGTGTGTAAAACTATCTTACACCCATTGTATGTGAACATAGAGTCTATCACACCCGATCACCACGTGGTGTCTCAACACGATGAACTGTAGCAACGGTGCATACTCACGAAGAACACTTTTACCTTGAAATTTAGTTAAGGGATCATCTTATAATTCTACCACCGCACAAACAAAATAAGATGCATAAAAGATAAACATCACATGCAATCAAAATATGTGACATGATATGGCCATCATCATCTTGTGCTTTCGATCTCCACCTCCAAAGCATCGTCATGATCTCCATCGTCACCGGCTTGACACCTTGATCTCCATCATAGCGTCGTGGTCGTCTCGCCAACTATTGCTTCTACGACTATCGCTAACTCATACTGATAAAGTAAAGCAATTACATGGCGTATGCATTTCATACAATAGAGAGACAACCATAAGGCTCTTGCCGGTTGTCAGATATCTTACAAAACATGATCATCTCATACAATAACGTATAACTCATCATGTCTTGACCATATCACATCACAACATGCCCTGCAAAAACAAGTTAGACGTCCTCTACTTTGTTGTTGCAAGTTTTACATGGCTGCTACGGGCTTCTAGCAAGAACCGTTCTTACCTACGGCACAAAACCACAACGGTGTTTCGTCAAGTTTGCTATTTTAACCTTCTTCAAGGACCGGCCGCAGTCAAATTTGATTCAACTAAAGTAGGAGAAACAGACACCTGCCAGTCACCTTTATGCAAAACTAGTTGCATGTCTGTCGGTGGAACCACTCTCATGAACGTGGTCATGTAAGGTTGGTCCGGGCCGCTTGATCCCACAATACAGCCGAATCAAAATAAGACATTGGTGGTAACACTACTGCAGGATGCTCCTAACGCGACACTACGATCAGAGACCCTTCGACGAAACTGTGTGCTATGCCATAATCATAAACTGGGGTGTAAAAAACCCGTCAGAAAAGGTACAAATCATTTGCGATGGAGGATGCATCAAACATGGTTTAGATTTTAGTTGCTTGTGCGATGCAGGGCATACGGTTTAGTTCAATTAAATGTTTGCGATGAGGAAGAACAAAAGAAACGGGCAGCCAGATGAAGGTGTGTGTGCGATATACAACATACGGTTCACTCGGATGAACTGTTTGTGATTAGGCAACACAAAATAAACGGTCAGCTAGATCAAGGTGTGTGCGATATACAACATGTGGTTCATTCGGATGAACTGTTTGCGTTGAGAGATGTGAACAGAAACGTTTCAACTTAGCAAGATGTGTGTGATACGCGGCAAACAGGTGTGAAATCAGAAACGTGTGCGAAGACCGATAACAACAAAGACGATCACTGCTAATAAGCCATGTGTGTTGTGAGCAAACGATTGCTGGTATACAATTGTGAGTGATTGATGAAAACATCACCGACGGGTTCCATTGTTTAGTCCATGTGCGATGTGATTTTCTTTGTCCGCACAACATCTACGCTCTGTCTACAGAGCATCAACATATATACTTAAGAAGACAGCATTGCATTACCAAATTAAGCATACAATTACACAAGTGACTACACACATAACATTTCCACACACCAAAGCAAGCAATTACATGCATACTAAAGTAGGAGAAACAAGGATCTAATCATCTACTTATTGTTGCAATGACGCTTGCCATTGCTCTACTTCTGGCTGGATCCCTGGCCGTTTTGGGGAAGGAGGCACTTCCTCATGTCAACGATCCGCTTGTACATGTCGTAGATCATGTACGCCTCCTTGGCCGCGTACACGACGTGAGCTTTGTCGAGTTTCTCCATCCAGGCCGAGTGCTAGGCACGCTTGTCCTTCTTGCACGAATCCTTCATGTCTTTGTAGTAGGGGTCCATGATGGCCTCGGCGAGGTGAACCAGTGAGTCCTTCTCATGCTCCTTGCTGCCCTAGATCTTGTATTGGCCCTGGATGTCGTCAAGATTCTGGCAGGCGATGCCCGAATTCTCGAGCGCCTTTACATCGTTGGTGATGTCCACCATAGTGAACATGTAGTGGGGGCTGTTGACAAACCTAGCAAAACCCTCACAAGGCCTTGTGGCCAGGCAGTAGTGGTAGACAAGGATGTGGTGGCACACACACATCTGGGCGACAGCGACCTTGGGACAAGACCCGGCACGAGCGCGGGTGTACTCGAGGTCGAACCAGACCACCTTGTACTTCTCCTCAGCAAGCAACAGCTCCATGATGTGGATGGAGTGCTCCACCCTGACCAGGTTGTTGGTGTACACCACTGAGAGGTCCATGGACCTTCTATGGGTGTCCACCACGGCACGCATGGTGAACCGCTGCTCATCGTCGGCAGCCGCTCGGAGCGCCATTGGAGCCACGCAGGATACCCTTTAAGAATTTCTGGTGGTGGGTGTGCTTGTTGCAATGGTGGGGCGCGATCGAAAGGTTGGACGCTGTAATAAATGGGGGCCAGCCGGCCTGTAATCGTCATGTCTTGTCACGATGTTCATAGCAGAGGATTCCAGTGCATGCTTGATAACAATGCACCGCACGCGTAGGCTCGAAGAGGTGCCAAATGTATTGTCGGTGAGCCTGTTCCCATGCTACCACACATTTTATCGCCCGAGGTTCTCGCCCGGCTAGTTTGGCCACACGTCGGCTAGAAGAGGGACAAATCATGGACGTTTATTGGAAAAAAGCTTTGTAAAAACAAAGTGTGTGGAATGAATTCGGTCATAAGTTTACCCGTGGGTGATAAGGTCAAAGTTACACAGAAGGGTGATGATGGACACTCGAGTGCGATAATTAATTGTACGCTCTACAGGGCACACGGTGAAAGAAACCAACTGTGTGCAATAATGTAGAAGATGGCAGTCGAGTTATCTATACAGATCGTGTGCTGTGAGATTGACAAGGTAAACAGATTCGAGAATGGTTAATAAAATGTAAGACCATTGCATATTAAGGTCAAAATAGTATTACCAATATATGAGTCTCATACGATGCCATTTCAACGATTGTACCACAAAAGCTCGAAATATTACAAGGTTCAAATTCTAGGGTTATATGTCTCAAATTCAAAAATTACAAGGTTCAAACTGATATTAGAAATGAAATTCAGCTCATTAGCTGCAAACGCTCGCGCTGATCTGCTGAACATGGATATCAGAGAGGTTCAAACTAATATTACCACTTCTTAGTCTGGTTTAGAAACCTCACAATTTTTGTAAAGGGGTCAGCCACTGAGAAGTCATGTATGGGGTTGACACGATGACTTCTGATTACTCTGTCATCTGAAGTTCCAAAATGAAATTCAGCATTTTTGGAGCCTGTTCCATTCTACCGCAGGCACCGGCGCTGATCAACAAACCATTCATTTTTGGGAAATAAATGTAGGGCAAACCTCATTTCCTTTAGCACCCTTGCTCCGAGAACAAAGAACCTGGCGAATATAATCTCCGGTAAGGTCCCTCGGTAGGAATTCAAAGTAATTTCTGAGAGATGCAGATCTAGGCATTGGACATGATTGTTATATTGTATCACATTATCCACCATTGGGCCTAATCTTATCTGAAAAAGAAGAAAACATGTCAGTGCCTACATGCAGTTTTGAACATTACTACATGCCTATTTGGTTTGCAGGATTTGTAAAATGCACTAACATGCCATCTTCGATCTGACATGTTTAACATGGGCATTTGATTACATTCTAGAAAAATGTAGCCTTCTTCACAAGAGCTTGGAGTGGATGAAAAGTTCCCTAAGAAAACTAGTACAGATGAATCCAAAGGAGAAATGCTTATTGATTGTAACCATATGGATCAAGCAACCAATATGGGGGTGGGGGTGGAACATGTATGTACCGAAATCCTCGAAAAGAATCCTTCTGAAATTGTAGTACATTGTCATTGTAAACTTGGAAAAAGGTGTCACAAATTGAACTCCCCTATGGTTAACATTCAACAGGAAAGGAACATCACCTTGATATATAGCTTCTCCAGGCGCGGAAAGCTTCTCAGGAAACTGACAACTTGCTCCAGGTTGGGCCGATAGATTCTAGTTCCAAGACCTTCACTGTGCGCAGTTTCGGGGTCAAGCTTGTCGAAATCATTTTCTGAATGACAGACGAACAAATATCTTCAAAATTACAAATAATGTTAATTCGTAGAAGGAGAGGTAGAAGGCGGCTGTTGTACCTGAACGGGTGTGGATCCAATAACAACTTCGGAGCATTTGTCGGACGAGTAGCCCACCACTGTCAATTTCGGCGCAGAAATGATATTGATTCTTGTTGGACCTTCTTGATCAACTACAAGTAATCTCTCAAGTGCACGTGTGTCCTCAATGACCATACCGTGGTACACATCTTGTGATGTCTTCCTGCCGCACCAACAACACACATAAATAGTTTGGAGAGTCATGGAGGTGATGTGGAAGGTACTCAACCCATTGATCGGCTGAAGACGAAGGTACTCGAGTGCAGTACAACCACAGAGCAGGTGCTCCATGTCACTATATTAGAGGCAGATGACAACGAGCTCGAGGTGCTTCAGTCGTGGTAGAATAAGAGCGGGCGTGTCATTAAGGGGGGATGGCAGTTTCTGAACTTGGTGACGCGCAGCGTGTGCGCGAGGCAGAGTGTGGACGTTGGCAGCGACTGCATATGCCCATCATCAAAAGTGAGCTCCTCGAGCTGATCTAGGGTGGGGGATCGGAACCAGTCGTAAAGCTTGGCTCGGTCCTTGTCGTTGGAACGGAACTTGCCCATTCTAAGGCCTCTGGTTGGGCCAAGGTGACTGCCGAGAATCTTGGAGAATGCATCCAAGCTTTTGCGATAGTCAGAGCTCATGGGTGTCGATGAGGTCGAGAGGGCTGGAGTTCCATAGGGGGCGCCACCGCCGGGAAAGGACGGTTGTCCGTGCCCCATATTTGATTGGGAGGAGAGAGATGATGACTGTAAACATATCATCGGGGAGGCTGCTGATGAAGTCTAGGCCTGCTGGAGTCGCTTGAGGTTCTAGCTCGCCCCGCCTCCGCTTGTTGGCAGCCCCGTTCTCCACCTCCGAAGTCTCCTTGTCAGCGGCGCTTTCTGATAGAAATGGGAGTACAGGGAATATTTAGTTAAAACAGGGCAACAGAAAAGTGTATTGGTAACTAGAAGTTATTAGGTAGGAATATAGTAAGAAAAGGGAATAACAATTGATTGCTTGAATACTACACAATTCATTTGACATTGCTGGGTAAGTCAACATGCAGATAGTTGAAAAGAAAACTTACGTCGAACAAAGTCTGGACTGATGATTTTGTCGGGGAAGTTAGCATATATCTCATGACCATGCCCTTTTATGTGCAATGCAATTTTAGTGCCAGCTTTCAGTACATAAAACTTAGATATTTCTTTCCAAAAGCCAGTGCCAAAATAGGAGTCACCACGTTCATCAAGTCTTACAGTAGCAACGATTGTAAATCCATGGTTTGTGTGCAGTATGACATCCGTGCAGCCTTGATCTATGTAAAGGGAAAGATTGTGCACTACATAATCTATTGCATAGCAAGGGATGCGTTGCAGAAAATGGTAGGATTGTTAAAGAAAATATGGTAACATGCAAATATAGGCCCAAATTGAAAGAACTGTACAACAGTTGAAGTAGAAGGACAAAAATCTATAATTAAATAGATAGGGTAAACATGATGTCATGGAAATATGAGAGTAATTGAAAGAATAATACATCATTAATTTGCCTAATATAGAAAGAAGAGGGGGAAAATCCCCTTTGACGTATATAGTGCATGTGGTACCTTTTATCCAAATGTAGCAATATTTAGAATATGTTCAGGAAAGTAGGCCATGCCAACCGATTTAGGGTGAGATTGAACATACCGTGCGGGTCATCAAGCGATCTGGTACAGTGAGATGGAATCTCTGGCGGAGGTCGCAAAGTCCTGATGTGTCGGCGCACTGTACATTCTATGAATGAAAAAAACCCTCAAATCAGCTCGAATAAAAATGAATTCACGGCGATTTCCGCCGGGTGATTAAAGGAGGGAGATGAACTGAGATAAGAGATGAGATAATATCTCATTAAAATAGTTACCTTGTCGTCCATGAGAAAGAACCCTCAGTACGGCAGATTCCCCAACCGAGCGGAGCTGGGTCGACTGCGAGCAGCGTCGAGAAAGTCAATGGTGATAGGCGGCGACAAGCAGAAGTGGCGAAATGCGGTGGGCTTTGCCGGCAGCTTGGCGGTGGCGGTAGGCGTCGAGCTAAGTGTTTACCGCTGCGATAGGCGGTGCCATGGCATAGACGCGGAGGAGCTTGTGCATGTGTGAATCGGACCGGAGGGGGTGGCGGGCGGGGTGAGGGTTTTTGTGACGTGGGGATGGTGATGGTTTTCTTTTTTCTTTTTTGAATTGGGTGGTGAGGGTTTTCTATCCCACAAAGAATTTTGGAGGCGACGGTTTGCTAGAGCGAACCGTGTGTGATTGACGCAACAGGCAAAATGAAAGTCATTGCACACGGTTCTAATTTTGGGAACCGTGTGTGACTCACGCAACAGGCAAAATGAAAGTCATTGCGCACGGTTCCAATTTTGGGAACCGTGTGTGATTGACGTACTACCTCCATCCTAGTTTATTGGTCCCCTTTGTAATTTTTTCCAAATTTTGACCAAATATTTAACTAATAAATGTTTATGCATGTCACCAAAAATTATATCATTGAACACTATGCTCAAATACCCATCCAACAATATAATATTTGCTGACCTGCACTAACATTTTGTCAGTTAAACCTTTGGTTAAAATTTAACACAAATTACAAAGGGGACTAATAAACCAAGACGGAGGTAGATTCCATCAACCGAACTGGTTGCATCCATATCCCATGGTTAGACATAAGTAAACATAGATTAAACATACCCAGACATAGATAATGAGCGTACACGTACACAAGCATAGTTCAACCATAAGTACATAGTTCAACCGTCATTAAACATTGCTCAAGCGTACATAGTTTGATCCCACATCTCATCTCACATGCCGCCACGATCCTGAAGCTTCTCCAGGTACTCGGCGTACGCACCTTGCTCCACCCTGCGAGAATACTTCTACTTGAAGGAGCCAACGGTCTGTCCTCTTGCATGCGCTAGAACACTTTGATACGCGTCATGAAGCTTGTGGTAGCAAAATGAGCATCGATAACTACCATTCTAGGTCCTAATACGCCAGTTATGCATTCCCGCTTAAAGCTCCCTCATGATTTGCCTCTTGTACCTCCTCTGGAAATCTTCATCCTCCTTGTCCACATCGTCAAACAACACCTATACAAATAGTAAAAAATGTGGCATCAAATTAATGGCTACAAACTAATCTCTAGCGAACATTTGTCAGTTGCCAAAAAATGGCATCAAATCAATGATTACATGCCGTGAAGTAGGATTAGGAATTTATGGCTATTTATTTATACATATCTAGAGATTATGGCTTGATTTTTAAGCACATTTGTCTATGTACATACCAATCTTGAAGAAAATAATGGCACAAACATATGTAGGTCATTCAAAATCAATTGTCAAGTCCTGGCTAGGAATTGTTAGCACGAACACTAACCCTAGTCAGATTACTAGCAGAAACCATTTGCACAGATGAAACAGCTAATCACTTATCACTTGTACCATTCAAACAATCAATATACTACACGGATCTAACGAAACTTACTCAGATTTCATGGATTGGGAGAACATAACCATATGATTTATATTCCAAAAAGGGGGAGGCAGGAGTAACCATAAAAACCCTATGATCTATTTTACACATAAATGGGTATAGATGACTAACCAGCTGTCCGTCGTCACCGGAGTCGTCGCCGGGGTCGTCACCAGAGTCGGTGTGGAACTCCGCCTCCGGCTGTGAAAGCTCGACGCCGTCGACGACGTCAGGGTGCAGCGATAACTCGCCGACGGTGACTGTAACCTCTGTCTCCATCTCCACGCTGTGCTCCGGTGCTTTAGCAGCCCCGGCGTCGCCACTCCCTCGGATGGGGCACTTCGGCTGCATCCTCATACATTGATGGCTTTGAGGACTGAGAGCGGCGTCGAGGATGCAAGTGGAGAGAGAGGATTGTGTGTGTGTGTGGCGAGGATGGGGGGTGCGGCCGCTCGGGCGCACCATTAATATGGAGTAGTGGGAGTTGTGGGAGAGAGGCGGGCGGCGGTCAAACCAATGGTTCGCCTCTTGGTGAGCCCGCGCACCAGATTGCTGGCATGCCTACCAAAGTTTCACACAGCTACTCGCACGCCTCTGGATGACATTGCGCAGCGAGCACACCTCCGTCAATTCACACACCTGCACGCACGCCTCCCCGTCTGCCTGCATGCCGGACTGCTCGCATGCGTCCCGTCAACTCACGCCTGCTCGCACGGCACATGGGTCGCGCGGCGGCAAGTTTATTGTTTTTATATTTGGATGATTAATGTTGTCGCTTTATTGCTTAACCGAAGCATGGCACGTATAAATTGTTGGTCTAACGGTCACAGTTCGAATAAATAATCCGTTTGGGATATTGGTTCCCAATTATTAATAATCTCCCATTTGTAATTAGATAAAGATTACATCAACACTGGTCTCAAATATGACAAAAAAGTACAATGCCACTTTGTATTGGTGTCCATATGACAACACGATAAGTTTCATGAACTTCAAATAAGTTTTGGATGTATTAGAATTTAAAAATCAAGATTCTCAATGTTTGAAATTTGTTGCACGGGGAGTAAACATGCACCCAGTGAGACACATGTGTTTTTGCAATCCATTTAGGTGCACTGTCACGTGTGCATATAACTCAAATTTGATTTTTGCACATTATACCCGTAGAAAATCAATCAATTCATGTACTAAAATGTCTTAATGATCGCTGTGATTTTTTTCGAAATTAAAACGTCCCTCCTTTGGTAACATATGTTCACCGCGGGATAATTAATTTAACATGCATCGTAGTTTTGGTGGATTCACGGTGTCTGTGTGGGTGTGTGCGTCTGGGGAGCTGATACGCCTCCAACGTATCTATAATTTTTGATTGTTCCATGCTATTATTTATGATGTTTTGGATGTTTAATGGGCTTTGTCATACACTTTTATATTATTTTTAGGACTAATCTACTAACCCAAAGGCCCAGTCCAGATTGCTGTTTTTTTGCCCGTTTCAGGGTTTTGCAGAAAAGGAATATCAAGCGGAGTCCAAACGGAATAAAACCTTCGGGAGAGATATTTTTGGAGAAAATCACGCACGGAAGATTTGAGAACCACAGAGTAGGGTCTACGAGGTGCCCACGAGGCCCTAGGGCGCTCCCCCTGATGACCCACAAGTGTAGGGGATCTATCGTAGTCCTTTCGATAAGTAAGAGTGTCGAACCCAACGAGGAGCAGAAGAAAATGATAGGCAGTTTTTAGTAAGGTATTTTCGGCAAGCACTGAAATTATAGGTAACAGATAGTTTTGTGATAAGATAATTGGTAGCAAGTGACAAACAGTAAAAGTAAATAGGTGCAACAAGGTGGCCCAATTCTTTTTGTAGCAAAGGACAAGCCTTGGACAAACTCTTATGCAAGGTAAAGTGCTCCCGAGGACATATGGGTATTATTGTCAAGCTAGTTTTCATCACGATCGTCTGATTCGCGTTCGGTACTTTGATAATTTGGTATGTGGGTGGACCGGTGCTTGGGTGCTGCCCTTACTTGGACAAGCCTCCCACTTATGTTTAACCTCTAATGCAAGCATCCGCAACTACAAAATAAGTATTAAGGTAAACCTAACCATAGCCTGAAACATATGGATCCAAATGAGCTCCTTACGAAGCAACGCATAAACTAGGGTTTAAGCTTCTGTCACTCTAGCAACCCATCATCTACTTATTACTTCCCAATGCCTTCCTCTAGGCCGAAATAATAGTGAAGTGTCATGTAGTCGACGTACACATGACACCACTAGAGGAGAGACAACATACATCTCATCAAAATATCGGACGAAGACCAAATTCACATGACTACTAATAGCAAGACTTTTCCCATGTCCTCGGGAACAAAACCAACTACTGACAAGACATAATACTGTTCATGATCAGAGGGGTATTAATATGCATAATGGATCTAAACATATGATCTTCCACCAAATAAACCAACTAGCATCAACTACAAGAAGTAATCAACACTACTAGCTACCCACAGGTACGAATCTGAGGTTTGGATACAAAGATTGGATACAAGAGATGAACTAGGGTTTGAGAGGAGATGGTGCTGGTGAAGATGTTGATGAAGATAGCTCTCCCCAAGATGGGAGAGTTGTTGGTGATGACGGCGGTGACGATTTCCCCCTCCCAGAGGGAAGTATCCCCGGCAGAACAGCTCTGCCAAAGCCCTAGATTGCTTTCCGCCTCGGTTCTGCCTCGAGACGGCGGCGTCTGGCCCCGAAAGCCTCCCCTTGATTTTTTTCCAGGTCAAAATGCTTCATATAGGAGAAGATGGACACCTGGGGCCCACCGACTGGCCCTCGAGGCAGGGGGGCACGCCCTGGGAAGGGGGGCGCGCCCCCACCCTCGAGGCCAGCCAGTGGCCCCTCTCGTGGGTTTCTTCCGCCAGATATTTTTTATATTTTCCGAAAAAATGTTCTGTGGAGTTTCGGGGCTTTTGGAGTTGTGCAGAATTGGTTTCCAGAGTTTGCTCCTTTTCCAGCCCAGAATTCCAGCTGTCGGCATTCCCCCTTCTTCATGAAACCTTGCAAAATAAGAGGGAAAAGGCATAAGTATTGTGACAAAACATGTATGAATAGCCCATAATGCAATAAATATCAACTTGTAAGCATGATGCAAAATGGACGTATCACCCGCTGCCTCGTGGGTCCCTCATACGGCCCCCGGTGCCCTCCTTCCTCCTATATATACCTACGTACCCCGAAACCATCAGAACTACAGAGAAAACCCTAGTTCCACCGTCGTAACCTTCTGTTCCCGTGAGATCCCATCTTGGGGCCTGTTCCGGAGCTCCGCCGGAGGGAGGATCTTCCACGGAGTGCTTCTACATCATCATCATCATCGCCTCACCATGAGTTGTGAGTAGTTTACCACAGACCTTCGAGTCCATAGCTAGTATCTAGATGGCTTCTTCTCTCTCTTTGGATCTCAATACAAAGTTCTCCTCGGTCTTCGAGGAGATCTATTCGATGTAATCTCTTTTTGCGGTGTGTTTGTCGAGATCAGATGAATTGTGGGTTTATGATCAAGATTATCTATGAGAAATATTTGGTTCTTCTCTGAACTCTTTATGTATGATTATAATATCCTTGCAAGTCTCTTCGAATTATTGGTTTGGTTTGGCCTACTAGATCTATAGTTCTTGCAATGGGAGAAGTGATTGGCTTTGGGTTCAATCTTGCGGTGTCCTTTCCCAGTGACAGTAGGGGCAGCAAGGCACGTATTGTATTGTTGACATCAAGGATAAAAAGATGGGTTTTATATCATATTGCTTGAGTTTATCCCTCTACATCATGTCATCTTGCTTAAGGCGTTACTCTGTTCTTATGAACTCAATACACTAGATGCATGCTGGATAGCGGTCGATGTGTGGAGTAATAGTAGAAGATGCAGAATCGTTTCGGTCTACTTGTCTCGGACGTGATGCCTATATATAATGATCATGCCTAGATAGTCTCATAATTATTCTCTTTTCTATCAATTGCTCGACAGTAATTTGTTTATCCGCCGTAGAATATCGCTATCATGAGAGAAGCCACTAGAGAACACTATGGCCCCCGGGTCTATTCTCAACATATCAATCTACACCTACTTTACTTTTTCCGCTTTTACTTTCTATTCTTATAACTAAAAAATACCAAAAATATCAACTATCATCTCTATCAGATCTCACTTTCGTAAGTGACCGTAAAGGAATTGACAACCCCTTATCGTGTTGGCTGCGAAGTTCTTATTTGTTTGTGCAGGTGCGAGGGACTCACGTGTGGTCTCCTACTGGATTGATACCTTGGTTCTCAAAAACTGAGGGAAATACTTACGCTACTGTGCTGCATCTCCCTTTCCTCTTCGAGGGAATACAACGCTAGCTCGAGAAGTAGTAGGAGCCACCGTGTGGGTTGGCCGTTTTGTTAGGCAGGCTGGTGCAACATCAGAATCATGAAATTGTTATTTAAAACATTACACAACCCTTTCATACATACATGTTTTGGCCACATGCAGTCGATGGTTGTCCTACAAGACACTCGATACTCGTGTGTGACGCTTTCTATGGGCCCGCGAGGTCGTCGTCCATTACTTTGACAAACAGCCGACAATGAGGTTAATTTGACCAGCAAGGTAGAATCTTTTTTGTTTGTGTTATGGTGGGATATAGTATGCATGGAAGAGGTGGGAGGTGACTAGCATATATACTATACGTACGCATCCGTGAATAAGTACACCTCTCTCAGTGTCGGGACTTTTTGGTTTCCGAGGCACATGCCACATCAAAATTGTGAATTTGGCTATTCAAACATCACACACCACCTCTTTGGGCCACATGCATGCACGCGGTGGTTATCCTAGCTAGGACACTCACGTGTGACGCTTCCATCTATGGGCCCACGAGGCCATCATCAATGCATGCATGCATCACTTTGACCTACATCGGGAGAGGTTAATTAATTTCACCATCGATGCGAATTCTTTTGGGTTGTACATATTACGGCAGGAGCATATAGTATGCGGTGAATAGGGGGAAGGGGACCATCATATGTAGTACGCTTCATGAACCTCGCTCTGTGTGGGTGCATGGTTTACGGTTTTTAAGGCATGTGGCACATCCAAGTTGTGCATTTTGGGTATTCAATATATATATGTTTGGCCCACATGCAAAGTGGTGGTGGTTGTCCTCTTGTGCCCACTTAAGCGGTTATCAGCGATATCGATGCTTTCCATCTGTGGGCCCGCTTGGTCCATCACTACTTTTTGCCTCACAACAAGTGAGGTTAATTTGACTAACGAGGAGACTATTATTTTTGCGTGTAATACGGTATATATATAGGACATGCTCTGGGATGACATGCATGCATGATACAGTTTGAGCACACACACATGCATGTGTATGCATGAATCCCTCCCATCGAGTAAAAGTGGACAGTACAACGACACGTCATGAACCGATCTTGCTCTGTGTGGGGAGCTAGTGTACAATTTTTGACGCACGCGCCACATCAATGTTGTGAAATGGTATTTAAACATGCATGCATGCATCACCAACATACATATGCATGTAGTGGTTGCCTTCGAATGGTACACTCCCTCGCGTGGTTATCGGCGATAAGCCTATATATTTGTGGGCCCCCGTGGACATCCATGATCACCTTGACCAACAACAAGATAGGTTACTAATGGGCCTCTAACCCCTCGTTGGTTACCCCAAGTGGAAGGTGAAAGATGCAGTGTTGTGGAAGTGTTTTCCCTTAGCAAAGATGCCAAGGATCGAATCCCCAGAGACTCCTAGGTTCAACAAGTAGGTGTCAACTGCTAACGGCGCCAGATATTAGCAATCAACGTGGACCTGCACACAGATACAAATAACTTTGCTCCCAACGAGTACAGAGAGGTTGTCAATCCCTCCGGCCTTGTAGTTCACAAAGGATTAAAAGCAAATGATAGTAGTGATAGATAATGTTTTGCAATAGTAAATAATAACGAAAAGTAAATAGCGGATGTGATCAATGATGGTAATATGGACCGGAGTCACATGATGTTCACTAGTGATGTCTCTCTCCCAAAAGACGATAAAACAGCTATGTGAGGTAAACGAATTACAGCTGGGCAATTGACAGGACCACGAACGCAAACCAATGCTGACTACATTGCAAGAAAGGTTGAGGTTGAAAGCATGTGCGGTACGCCAAAGTAAGTAGACCGAAATCCATCAATATCTACTACTAATCATCCACCTTGAGATATCTATCCAGAACATCTCGCTGGTATTAAGTTGCGAGCCCCACCCATAGTGTAAACTCAAAGCAACAGACAACTGCATTAAAAGAACTTTGCGTAAAGTAAACAATCCTTGCACCCGCGGGCACAAGCACCGTTGTTTTCCCCCTTGTGGCAACAACACATCCCCTAGACTCATGTTTCTGTCACTCAAGCTAGTCATCGAGGGGCATGAACCCACAATCGAGCATAACGTTCCCTCTTGGAGTCACTACGTATCACTTGGCCAAAGCAATAAATAACAACGGAGAACATGCAAGAATTACTTATGAACATAAATATAAAAGAGGTAGATCAAATATATTACTCAATCACAGTCTGAACATAATCTCATAATCCATCGGATCCCAGCAAACTCATCATAGCAACAACATAAGGATTACATATGTGCCTCGATCATGTAGGGCAGCTCACGATGACTAATTAGTGAAGCACAAGAACGGGAGGAGAACATCACATAGCTACTGGTCATGGACTCATGGTCCAAGGGAGACTACTCACAACTCATCCGGGAGGCGTCCATGGTGGTGGAGAAGCTCCCGGTGGTGATCCTCCCCTCCGGCAGGGTGCCGGGAAGAGTTCTCCTGGTGCTCCCGATCTTGGAAGCGGCGGCGGCGGCGGAACAGAGATGAGATCGCAAAAAAGAGTTCCCGTCCCGAGGGTTTCGAGGGACGCTCTAAATATATGCCAAAGGGGGGCACCAGACGGGCTTCGGGGGGCCCAGGCGCCCCCCTGGCGCGGCCCAGGGGGGGGGGGGCGCCCACAGGGCGCCTGGAGCCCTGGTGCCCCCCCGGCTGTACTTCGGGCGCAGGGTAGGTTCCGGAACGCTGATTTTTTATATAATTTTTCTGGATTTTTCCTGACAGTTCTCGTAACGTGAAAACCTGAAATACAAAATCAGCCGAAAACAGAAACTGGCACCGGGGTGCACTGGATTAGTAGGTTAGTCCAAATATGATCAAAAGTGTATGGAAGTGTATGAATATCATAGCAATATCACCCAAAAGTGGCATGGAGCAAGCAGAAATTATAGATACGTTTTGGACGTATCAACATCCCCAAGCTTAATTCCTGCTCGTCCTCGAGTAGGTAAATGATAACAAGAATAATTTCTGTGGTGACATGCTATTAACCATATAGGACTTTTTATAGTCATATGACAAAAGCTTAGTGAGACAATGATTCTATAGTAATTAAGTTGCCTCATGAGAAAATCACAAATGACTGAAAGTTTTACAATATGAAACTGAAACATCAAAAAGATTTGCAATGAGCATGATGTGCAAATATGATAAAGTGATATCTAGCTTGCCCCCTTTAGTGATGCAAAACATAAATGCAGGGGCACCTTCAAGGTTTAAGTGATGACTAGATACAATGATTTGAAAATAAACGATATCACAATCATGCAAAAGACAATACTACTTTGGGACAATGCACATTACACTCAGAATGACAATCATGCTTTGAGTAGTTGGTGCTTTTAAAAGAAGGTGGAGACTCAACATAAAAGTAAAAGAATGGTTATGTGCTAGAGCTTTTTATTAAAAACATAGAAGCAATTTTGTCAACGGTAGTAGTACTTCATATGTGTCATGCATAAGACATCCTATAAGTTGCAAGCCTCATGCATCGAATACCAATAGTGCTCGCACCTTGTCCTAATTAGCTCGGATTTCCATGGGTTATCATTGCATTACATATGTTTCAACCAAGTGTCACAAAGGGGTACCTCTATGCCACCTGTACAAAGGTCCAATGAGATAAATCACATTTGATTTCTCGTTTTTGATAGATCTCAACTTGAGGACATCCTTACCGGGACAACATAGAAAATAGATGATGGACTCCTCTTTAATGCATAAGCATATTCTCATAAGAGATTGAGGATTAAGTCCAAGCTAAAACTTCCACCATGATACATGGCTTTGGTTGGCGGCCCAATGTTCTTCTCTAACAATATGCATACTTATTCAACCCACGGCAAATCACCCTTACTTCAGACAAGACGAGCATGCATAGCAACTCACATGATATTCAACAAAAGTGTAACAGTTGATAGCATCCCCAGAAACATGGTTACCACTCAGCAAGCAACTTATAAGAAATAAAATACATAGGCAACATATTCTTTACCACAATAGTTTTTAAGCTACTTTCCCATGAGCTATGTATTGCAAAGTTAGTCTGCTTAGTACAGGTGGAGGTTAGCAAAAGACTGGGAGCGACCAACTAAGAGAGCAATGACGGTCATAATCATGCAGAGCGACAAAGCAACATTGAATCAGGCATGGTAGTTATATCGCTACTCAGAAATAAAAGATCATCAAGGCTTGACAGACTTTCTTTACAGTCTTAAATATGCGCGAGCATACGCCAAGTCAATCAAAATAAATTCTGGAAGGAAGATATTACTAAACCATACCACATCATAGGCAAACAAATCATGTTGGTACTCCAATAACACATTGGGAATCCCCCAGCTATTTGAGACTAACCATAAGAAAACCTGAACTACTAAGCGCCATTATGCACGTAGCATCTTTATCATAGACATATTAACCAATGCAACGGAAGCAAACTCTCTTAATAAGATAAGCATGATAATTAAAGAGAGTTCAAGCAACCAACTAAACAAAAGCTCTTTGAAAAGATAAGCATGAATACTAAGAGTAGAGCACGATAGTAGCTATTAAAAGACAAAGCACACACACAGCAAAGATAGACATAAAAATTCTATGTTATGTTCTAGGTAGAAGTGGAGCGTGTTTCTCTACCACATAAAGGAATGCTGAGTTCCGACTCGTTATGAAAAACTAAAAAGAAAACTAAAAGCAAGACGCTCCAAGCATAGCACATAACACATGAAGTGATAAAAATATAGCGGAACGAAAGACGAACTGATAGATGGAGAAGGGGATGCACGGGGGCATCCCCAAGCTTAGACGCTTGAGTCTCCTTGAATATTTCTTGGGGGTGCATGGGGGCATCCCCAACCTTGAGCGCTTGACACTCCTGAATCTTTTTATCATCTTCCCTCGCACACTTGAAAACTCCCTTCATACATAACTCATCATAATCTGATTAGCGAGGTTAGTACCCTTAATAAAATAATTGTTCCTTGCTGGAAATAAAGATATTCTTGAAGTTCTACTGTTTCTCAAGATTGTCAAAAGGTTTTTGCAAAGAAAAAGCAAGCTCTTGGTTTGCGAAATGAAGGAAAGGCAAAACAGGACAGAATCTGTGAAAAACAGAACACAGGTAGTAAATGATTTGTTCGGGGTACTTCTGCAACTCAAATCAAAAAACTCAGAACAGACGCACGAAAGACAATTATATCGAGAACGCTGTCGAAAAAATTCAGACCAAAAAGATGATCTGGTGATTTTATACGATTTTTTCTATCCAAGGACAGAATCTGTTTCCTGGACAGCACCTCACAACTTTTGAACTTTCTAGCAATCAGAGGCTATACTTGGCACAAATATGAAAAGCAAAGATACAATGATGATGATACAGTAGTAAACAACATCAAGATACAACAAAAGCAAAAAAATTATTCATGTGGGCTGCCTCCCAAAAGCGCTTTCTTTTATGCCTTTAAGCTAGGCATAATGCATAGAGATCAAGTTTTATCAAGAGTAAAAGAATAGCTAGCCCGTACAATGGACTCAAAAGGTAACTTGATCTTCTTTTGAGGGAAGTGTTCCATCCCTTTCTTGAGAGGAAACTGAAATTTTATATTACCCTCTTTCATGTCAATGATAGCACCAACGGTGCGCAAAAAGGGACGTCCCAAAATAATTGGACATGAAGGATCACATTCAATATCCACAATAGTGAAATCAACGGGAACATAATTATCATTAACAACGATAAGAACATCGTCGATCCTCCCCAAAGATTTCTTTATGGAAGAATCAACGAGACGAACACCAAAAGAACAAGAATCATAAGGTTTCAATTTAAGCATATCATATATTCTTTTGGGCATAACAGAGGTACTAGCTCCAACATCACATAATGCATAGCAAGAGAAGTCATTCAATTTAATTTTTATCATAGGATCCCAACCATCTTCTAGCTTTCTAGGTATGGAGGCTTCTACTCTAAGTTTCTCCTCCCTAGCTTTGATGAGAGCATTAGTGATATGCTCTGTAAAGGCAAGGTTAAGCGTGCTAGTGCGGGGGTCTCTAGACATCTTGTGAAGGAAATCAATAACTTCGGTAAGAGTGCAATTATCAAAATCAAGGTCACGAGCATCAAGTAAAGTGGTAGTGGTGTCCTTTAGGTTCACATGTTTGGTAGTTTCTATAGTCATAGCATCACCATTAATAGGTCCATTGGGACCAGGAGTACATTGGGTGCTAAGAGTTTGAACATCCTCAACAACTTGGATAGTAGCAACAATGTGGTGGGTAGCAAGGCTCTTAATTCTATCTTCTTCCTCCCTTTCTCTAGCCCATCTCTCTTTAAGTTTAGCCATCATCCTAATGTTTTCATTAATTCGCACTTGAGTAGCATTTATAGGAATGACTTCCCTCTCCTCAAGAGGAGAAGTTTTAATATTTAGCAATTTTACCTCATTGGCTAAATGGTCTACCTTAAAAGAAAGATCATCTAGTTTATGTAGTTTTTCTTCTACACTCTTATTAAAGGCTTTTTGGGTAGTGATGAAATCTTTAAGCATAGTCTCTAGTTCAGTAGTGAAGTTCTTGGTGATAGGATAAGCATTGTTGTTCCCATAATAATTAGAGGGGAACGGTCTAGGATTGTTACCAAAGTTACTCCTATAAGCATTGTTATTAAAATTGTTTCTAGAGATAAAGTTCACATCTACTTGTTCTTGAGCAATCAAAGAATTTAAAGGAACATCACGAGGATCAACAGAGGATTGCTTCGAAAGTAGAGACATGATCAAGTCAACTTTTTCATTTAAGGAGGAAATCTCCTCGACAGAGTTTACCTTCCTACCTGTTGGAGCGCGTTCGGTGTGCCATTGGGAATAGTTGGTCATCATATCATCGAGAAGCTTTGTGGCAGCACCAAGTGTAGTTGACATAAAAGTTCCTCCCGCGGCCGAATCTAACAAGTTCCGCGAGGTAAAGTTCAAGCCTGCATAAAAAGTTTGGATAACCATCCAAGTAGTCAAACCATGAGTAGGGCAGTTCTTGACAAGAGATTTCATACGTTCCCAAGCTTGGGCAACGTGTTCATTATCCAATTGTTTAAAATTCATTATGTTACTTCTAAGTTGGATAATTTTAGCAGGTGGATAGTATTTTCCGATAAAAGCATCTTTGCACTTGTCCCATGAATCTATGCTATTTCTAGGCAAAGACTGAAACCAAATTTTAGCTTCTCCTCTCAAGGAGAAAGGAAAAAGCTTAAGCTTAACAATATTACCATCTATTTCTTGGTACTTTTGCATATCACAAAGTTCAACAAAGTTGTTTAAGTGTAAAGCAGCATCATCTCTAGCACCGGAGAATTGATCTTTCATGACTAAGTTCAGTAAAGCAGGTTTAATGTCATATGAAGGTGCTGAAGTGGCAGGTGTAGTGATAGGTGTGCTGATAAAGTCATCGTTGTTGTGACTAGTGAAGTCACACAACTTGGTGTTCTCGGTGGAACCCATAGTAGCAAGCAAGCAAGATAACTATTTTTGTGATTTTCGATAAAAAGGTACTAAAGCAAAAACTGAAAGGTAAACTAACAAGACTAAAAAGCAAAGGTAAAAGATAGCATGCAACTCCCCTATCCTGAAGAGTGGAGTCCCCGGCAACGGCGCCAGAAAATACTCCTTGATGGGCCTCTAACCCCTCGTTGGTTACCCCAAGTGGAAGGTGAAAGATGCAGTGTTGTGGAAGTGTTTTCCCTTAGCAAAGATGCCAAGGGTCGAATCCCCAGAGACTCCTAGGTTCAACAAGTAGGTGTCAACTGCTAACGGCGCCAGATATTAGCAATCAACGTGGACCTGCACACAGATACAAATAACTTTGCTCCCAACGAGTACAGAGAGGTTGTCAATCCCTCCGGCCTTGTAGTTCACAAAGGATTAAAAGCAAATGATAGTAGTGATAGATAATGTTTGGCAATAGTAAATAATAATGAAAAGTAATTAGCGGATGTGATCAATGATGGTAATATGGACCGGAGTCACATGATGTTCACTAGTGATGTCTCTCTCCCAAAAGACGATAAAACAACTATGTGAGGTAAACGAATTACAGCTGGGCAATTGACAGGACCATGAACGCAAACCAATGCTGACTACATTGCAAGAAAGGTTGAGGTTCAAAGCATGGGCGGTACGCCAAAGTAAGTAGACCGAAATCCATCAATATCTACTACTAATCATCCACCTTGAGATATCTATCCAGAACATCTCGCTGGTATTAAGTTGCGAGCCCCACCCATAGTGTAAACTCAAAGCAACAGACAACTGCATTAAAAGAACTTTGCGTAAAGTAAACAATCCTTGCACCCGCGGGCACAAGCACCGTTGTTTTCCCCCTTGTGGCAACAACACATCCCCTAGACTCATGTTTCTGTCACTCAAGCTAGTCATCGAGGGGCATGAACCCACAATCGAGCATAACGTTCCCTCTTGGAGTCACTACGTATCACTTGGCCAAAGCAATAAATAACAACGGAGAACATGCAAGAATTACTTATGAACATAAATATAAAAGAGGTAGATCAAATATATTACTCAATCACAATCTGAACATAATCTCATAATCCATCGGATCCCAGCAAACTCATCATAGCAACAACATAAGGATTACATATGTGCCTCAATCATGTAGGGCAGCTCACAAGGACTAATTAGTGAAGCACAAGAACGGGAGGAGAACATCACATAGCTACTGGTCATGGACTCATGGTCCAAGGGAGACTACTCACAACTCATCCGAGAGGCGTCCATGGTGGTGGAGAAGCTCCCGGTGGTGATCCTCCCCTCCGGCAGGGTGCCGGGAAGAGTTCTCCTGGTGCTCCCGATCTTGGAAGCGGCGGCGGCGGCGGAACAGAGATGAGATCACGAAAAAGAGTTCCCGTCCCGAGGGTTTCGAGGGACGCTCTAAATATATGCCAAAGGGGGGCACCAGACGGGCTTCGGGGGGCCCAGGCGCCCCCCCGGCGCGGCCCAGGGGGGGGGGGGGCGCCTGGAGCCCTGGTGGCCCCCCCCGGCTGTACTTCGGGCGCAGGGTAGGTTCTAGAACGCTGATTTTTTATATAATTTTTCTGGATTTTTCCTGACAGTTCTCGTAATGTGTAAACCTGAAATACAAAATCAGCCGAAAACAGAAACTGGCACCGGGGTGCACTGGATTAGTAGGTTAGTCCAAATATGATCAAAAGTGTATGGAAGTGTATGAATATCATAGCAATATCACCCAAAAGTGGCATGGAGCAAGCAGAAATTATAGATACGTTTTGGACGTATCAGTTACCATGGCGGATTCTTCATTTAGTTCGTGTTATCGTAGTATAGGTCATGGTGAGATTCAAACCTTAAGTTTGAGCGCATATACTATGCACGCATGCATGCATGAATCCCCGTCGTTGGCTTCAAGTGTGGTGTAACATACATATGCATGGTTAACCTAACCCTCACTCAGTGTGGGGATTTCTAGTTCGAAATCACGGTGCCACATCAAAGTTGTTCCATTGTTACTCAAAAACACACCTCTCCATACATATGTTTGGGCCACACGCATGCAGTGGTTGTCTTCGGGGACTAGCTACTTGCATGATTATTGGCGAGCTAGCCCATCTCCGGGGTCGCATGGACGGCCATCACTTTGATCAACAACAAGAGAGAGTTTGTACGACCAAGGTGCATCATTCTTGGTCCGTTTTATGATCCATCTTGGTGAGATATGCCCCTCTGGCCCGCCGACTGAAAGTGTGTGTGGGGGG
>LR738709.1:324617705-324652359 GCA_902687465.1 Secale cereale
AACCTAAGGTTTATCACGGTCTCTTCGCCCAATGTCCCCGAGGAAGCTGACGACCATTACTGGCGGCAGGCACTCAAGCAGCGGGCTAGAGTATGCAGGCATGTCTCAGCCGCTGACTACGACATCGAGGTCATCGACAGCGATGGCCTGAGGTGGGCTATGCCACAGGTTAAGTGGCCCACCCCAACCCCCCGGGTTCAACCGCCATCGATCTCATCCATGGCCCCGCCGTTGATCTCCTCTGGCTCGCTGTCAACAATTTGCCATCCTACATCGCCATCGAGCCCCTTTTGTCATTTCTAAAGGACGGGTTCTGCGACGCTGGCTTGGGATCCACAGCTTCCAAGTTAGACCTCATCGACGGCGACCACGAGGAGGGCACCCTCTCCCGCTCGTCCAAGGGGAAAGCGCCCATCTGCTCTTCCAAGGGGAAAGCTCCCGCCTGCGACATCAGGGAGGGCACCCTACAATGGTGTTCTTCCAAGGGGAAGGAGCCCATCTGCGACAATATGAAGCGCATCCAAGGTCCGTGCTCTTCCCACGGGAACGATCCCATTTCTGACAAGTGAGGAAACCCATGATTTGTTTTGCCGTGCCTCTTCATATGGGGAAACCCATGATTTGTTTTGTTGAGTCCCTTTTGTAGTGTAGTGAGAATATGTCAAGTTTTAATTGCTATATCTGGTTGTTTGCAGTATGCCTTGTTTGTTTTAGTTGTTCATAATGTGATGCTCTATATGTGCAATTAATTATCGTGCAATACATTTCATCAATCCAGTTTTAAACATACTGATAGGAATGCATATATTTGCTTGCTGTTAAGCCTGTTATAGCTAGCATATTCCTCTTTTAAAGTTTTTGATTGTTCGGTTGTTTGTAGTTAGCATATGTCCAGTTTCAAACGCTATCTTTGATTGTTTGTAGTATGCCTTGTTTATTCCAGTTATTCACAACGTGATGTTCTATATGTGCAAGTATGTACTATGCAGTTCAATTTCATCAGTACCAGTTTCAACAATACCACTATGAATGACTACATTTGGTTGCCGCATCTTGTATTTAACATGCCTTTCCATTTTTATTTAACAATAACCAGTGTACTTAGACCAACACAATACCAGTTTGAATGACTATGTTTGCTTGTTGTTAAATGTTAGGCATGTTGCACTTAACACACCTTTCCACTTGTTTTGCTTTGCTAGCGTGCTTAAACCTGCACACTGAAAGCTATCTTTTGGAGATTATTTTGTCTGCCATGGATAATTTTGGTTGATGTTTAGGCTGTTGTGCTTAACATGCTTCTCAATGTACCTACACAGGACAATTTTGGGAATGACTGTTGTTTTCCATCGAGGTTAGTTTCATCCCATGGCTTATATCTGCTCACTGTTCAGGATATCGGTAGCTGGTACCATATAGGCCGGCGACTGATAAGGGACTAATCGGTGAATCAGACTTTTAACTGAATATATGTGCAACCAATTTATCGTTAGGTTAACTAGGGCCATATGTAATATATCTGAGGCTACATAGCAACATGCACTGTACTTAATATCTAAATATGCAATCCTATGCTACATATCAACAATGAAGAGTGTTACATTAATGTTCTAATGATGTCCAGATATACGTAGAAGAGCAGCAGCAGCAACAACAACACAACCTTGTTTGGATACTCAACTTAGCTAGAGGTTAGAGTTAGTTTCTAGCTCATGACTAACCCTGAACTAACTCTATCCAAAGAGTTGTTTGGATGGCAAGGTTAGATTGACAATAAATGCACTAGGAGAACTAGCTCCAATTAGCACCTCTTGGGTTGGATAGTTTTTTTTGGGTGGGTTATAGATGCAACTAGCTCAAACTAGCCCTCATGTTTAGATATACTTTAGGGCTATTTGAGCCCGAACTAGATCAAACTAGCCCTCATGTTTAGATATACTTTAGGGCTATTTGAGCTCGAACTAGCTCAAACTAACTGTAACCCATGGATACAACAACAGTTAACCAGCCGATAATTTGTAAGAACGCACTAAACTCCTTCGGACCCATAATATAAGATGTTAATTCATCTAATATGTGAGTATATTGGATGTTATAAGATACTCCCTCCGTTCCTAAGTATTTGTCTTTTTAGAGATTTCAAATGGACTACCACATACGGATGCATATAGACATATTTTAGTGTGTAGATTCACTCATTTTGCTCCGTATGTAGTCACTTGTTGAAATCGCTAGAAAGACAAATATTTAGGAACAGAGGGAGTATTATAAAAGAGTGTTGGACTACATCATTGTGCAATTGCTGTTTGGCTTCTGATATTAACTTGGTGCTTTTAGGTACATATGTCATTGGCAAAGATCCGTGCTTCGACCCTTTCTGCGTATGGGGCAATGAGATATCGATGAACCAGCATCAAGTGAGGAAGATGATAAAGATTGTTAAGAAAATGGGTCCAAAGATGGCAATTAAACTATTTGTTTACACTTTATCCAACACAACAACGAAGTGCAGGATGGTAAGTAAGAACTCTGCAGCCTTCTTTTTACTGCCCATATTGAGTTGTGTTAGATGACAATGTATGAATCTTTTTCCTTTGCAGTGGTTGCCAAAGAAATTTACTCAAGATTACCTCTCAAACTACATGATTGGTGGGCATGCAAAGGTTAAAGTATTTCTACCAGAACACGATGATTATATAGATGTTTTCATGAAGACCGTGAAGGATGGGCGGTCGGCCATCACAAGGGGTTGGACTAGAGTCATGCGTGCCTTCTGCATGGAGGAGGGCACAATATGGGCATTCCGCTTCACCTTGTTCAGCAACCAGAATGTATTTCACCTCTTTCTTTACCGTCTTTAATAGTACAAGTATACAACTGTGGTTCATCATTCTTTATTTGATTCTTATGTAATTCTTGAACATATGTACCTATGAATCGAATAATGCATTGGTTGTTTGAACCTGATGGATATAAATAAAGCTGTAGCATACATTCAAATTCAAATTCAAATCCGTTACAATTTGAAACAACAACAATTAAATTACGGTGAAATTAAGCTCTCCAGGTTGTTACGACACACACGGTTGGTAAAACACAAACGTTTGCGATATGCACCGTAATCCGAGACGGTTCACAGAGAGGAAATGTGTGCAAGCATGCACACAGTTGCCGTTTGCAAAGCGTGTGCGATGTCAGACAATATCACAAACGGTGCGGGCAAACTAAACGTTTGTGTTAGTTGCCTTATCGTACACGATTCGCAACCATGAACTGTTTCTGATGAAGTATGCATCGTAAATGTTGCACCACAGAATAGCGTGCGTGATAGTTGTCGTGTACGACAATGTTACGATGGTCCGATGTTTCGTAATCCTGTCTGACACACGTACGACGATTAGCTAATCTTCTTAATTAGTTACCGCATACGATTTGGGAAAAGCGAATGTGTTTGATTGTATGCTTATCATACAGGCTCTATAATAGTGAACCGCTTGTGATGGGCCGCGCGTCATAAACGTAGCACCACAGAATACCGACTGCGATGGAAATGCGAGCACAAATGAGTAGGAGTACTGTAGGGTCCCTATCCCCGACGGTTTCTGGGTTGTGTGGGAAGGACCCCCTATCGCCATCACTCACTTGGCGACGGTTCAAAATGCTGTCACGGAAAGGGGTTAAAAACTGTTTGTATAGCACCGACGCGTACCAGTGTAAGCAGTATGACTATCATCGCCCACAATTCTTTGTGTTCTACTCAAGCATATCATCTACACATAGACCTAGCTCATGATGCCAATATTGGGGAACGTAGCATGCAATTTCAAAAAAATCCTACGCTCATGCAAGATCTATCTAGGAGATGCATAGCAACAAGAAGGGAACAGTGTGTCTACGTACCCTCGTAGACCGAAACCAGAAGCGTTTGACAACGTGGTTGATGTAGTCGAACTTCATCTAGCTTCGGCCGATCAAGCACCGAACATACCACACCTCTGAGTTCTGCACAAGTTTAGCTCGATGATGTCCCTCGTCCTCTTGATCCAGCAAAGTGTCAAGGAAGCAGATGATTTTTGTCAGCACGGCGGCATGGTGACGGTGACGGTGAAGTGATCCGCGCAGGGCTTCGCCTAAGCACTACGAAGATATGACTGTGAGAGTAATCTGTGGAGGGGGGCGCCGCACACGGCTAACAGATGTTGTTGTGTGTTCTAGGTGCCCCCTTCCACACATATATATAGGTTGGAGGGGAGGAGAGGCAGCCAAGGGGGCGCCCCAAGTAGGAGGAATCCTACTTGGGGTCCTCTCCAATTTAACCAAAACCCCCTCTGCTACTCCTATTCGAAGTAGAAAGGGAAAATGGGGAAGGGGGAATCATATTCCCTTTTCCTTTCCTGCTTCCCCTTTCCTTCTCCAAATTGGCCAGCCCATATGGAGGGGGGGGGGGGGTGCACACCAGCCCCTTTTTGGCTAGTGCGTTTCCCCTCTTGGCCCATAAGGCCCATATCTTTTGTCGGGGGTGCCCGGAACCCCTTCCGGTGACCCAATAAGTACCCAGTGCATCCCGAAACACTTCCGGTGTCTGAATACCATTTTCCTATATATCAATCTTTACCTCTCGACCATTTCGAGACTCCTCATCATGTCCGTGATCTCATTGGGACTCCAAACAACATTCGATCACCAAATTACATAACTCATATAATACAATATCATCATCGAACGTTAAGCGTGAGGACCCTACAGGTTCAAGAACTATGTAGACATGACCGAGACACCTCTTCGGTCAATAACCAATAACGGAACCTGGATGCTCATATTGGCTCCTACATATTTTGTGAAGATCTTTATCGGTTGAACCGTTATGACAATATACGCTATTTCCTTTGTCCATCGATATGTTACTTGCCCGAGATTCGATCGTCGGTATCTTCATACCTAGTCCAATATCATTACCGACAAGTCTCTTTACTCATTCTGTAATACATCATCCTGCAACTAACTCATTAGTCACTTTGCTTGCAAGGCTTCTTATGATGTGTATTACCGAGAGGGCTCAGAGATACCTCTCCAATACTCGGAGTGACAAATCCTAATCTCGATCTATGCCAACCAACAAACACCTTTGGAGATACCTGTAGAGCATCTTTATAATCACCTAGTTACGTTGTGACGTTTGATAGCACACAAGGCATTCCTCCGGTATCCGGGAGTTGCATAATCTCATAGTGGAAGGAATATGTATTTGACATGATGAAAGCAATAGCAATAAAAACTAAACGATCAATATGCTATGCTAACAGATGGGTCTTGTCCACATCATTCTCCTAATGATTTGATCTGCTTCCTCGCCACTTTCCAGAATTTGTGTTGGGATTTCCCTTGAAGAGGAAAGGGAGATGCAGGAAAGGGAAGGAAGTCTTTCCCTCAGTTTTGAGAACCAAGGTATCAATCCAGTAGGAGATTGCACAAAAGTCGCCAAACACTTGCACAAACAATCAAACAACTTGCACCCAACGGTATAAAGGGGTTGTCAATCCCTTCTAGGTTATTGCAAAAGTGAGATCCGATAGAGATAGATGAACAAGTAAAGTAAATATTTTTGGGTTTTTGGTGTATAGATTTAAGAGTAGAAGATTGCAAAATAGTAGATCTAAAACTTATAAGATGTAAAATAGACTTGGGGCCTTGGGGGCATAGGTTTCACTAGAGGCTTCTCTCATGATAGCAAATATTACGGTGTGTGAACAAATTACTGCCAAGCAATTGATAGAAAAGCGAATAATTATGAAGTCATCTAAGGCAATGATCATGAATATATCCATCACATCCGAGACAAGTAGATCGACTCCTGCCTGCATCTACTACTATTACTCCACACATTGACCGAAACGATTCTGCATCTAGAGTATTAAGTTCGTAAGAACAGAGTAACACCTTAAGCAAGATGACATGATGTAGTGGAGTTAACTCAAGCGATATGATGAAAACCCCATCTTGTTATCCTCGATGGCAATAATGCAGTACGTGTCATGTCCCTTTCTGTCACTAGGATTGAGCACCGCAAGATTGAACCCAAAGCAAAGCACTTCTCCCATTGCAAGAAATATCAATCTAGTTGGCCAAAAAAACCGATAGTTCGAAGAGAATTACTAAGGTATTAAATCATGCATATAAGAATTCAGAAAAGACTCAAATAATATTTATAGATAATCTGATTATAAACCCACAATTCATTGGATCTTGGCAAACACACCGCAAAAGAAGATTACATCAGATAGATCTCCAAGAACAACAAGGAGAACATGGTATTGAGGATCAAAGAGAGAGAAGAAGCCATCTAGCTACTAGCTATGGACCCATAGGTCTATGGTAAACTACTCACACTTCATCGGAAGGGCACTAGGTTGATGTAGATGCCCTCCGTGGTTGATTCCCCCTCCAGCAGAGTACCGGAAAAAGCCTCCAGATGGGATCTCGTGAGAACAAAAGGTTATGGTGGAGGAAAAGTGGTTTCGATGCATGTTCTGATGTTTTTGGAATATATGGGTATATATATAGGCTGAAGAATTAGGTTAGGAGCCGCTCGAGGGGCCCACAAGGGTGGGGGCGCACCCTAACCCCTAGGGCGTGCCCTCCATCCTTGTGGCCGCCTTGCAGATCCCCTGACATGCACTACAAATCCATCTGATGTCTTCCTGTCCAAGAAAAATCCTCGTGAAGTTTCGTTCCTTTTGGACTCCGTTTGATATTCCTTTTCTGCGAAACTCAAAAACAAGGAAAACTAGAAACTGGCACTGGGCTCTGGGTTAATAGGTTAGTCCCAAAAATCATATAAAATAGCAAATAAATGCATATAAAACATCAAAGATAGATAATATAATAGCATGGAACAATCAAAAATTATAGATACGCTGGAGACGTATCAAGCATCCCCAAGCTTAATTCCTGCTCGTCCCCGAGTAGGTAAATGATAAAATAGAATTTTTGATGTGGAATGCTACCCAACATATTTATTAATGCAATATTATTTATTGTGGCACAAATGTTCAGATCCATAAGACTCAAAACAAAAGTTTATCAATATCAAAACAATAGCATACTAAAAGGTAATCTACGAAGCTTCAAAAATAACATGGCTAAATAAAGTTATGCCTACAAAATCATAAAGTCATTTATGCTCACTCTTCTTAACACAAAGTAAAAAATCATGCCTACGCCGGTGTCAATCAAGCAATTTTCTCATACTTTAACATTCTTAAACCTTTTCAACTCTTCACGCAATACACGAGCGTGAGCCATGGATATAGCACTATGAGTGGAATAGAAGGTGGTAATAGACAAAAAGGAGGGAGAAAGTCTCACACCGACTAGGCAAATCAAAGGACTATGAGATGTCCATTAATCGATATCAATCTGAGTGAGTAGGGATTGCCATGTAACGGATGCTCTAGAGCTATAAGTGTATGAAAGCTCAAAAAGACAACTACACCCTCTGTAAACTAATATAAGAGCGTTTAGATTACTAAAATAGTGAACTAAATGCTCTTATATTAGTTTACGAAGGGAGTAGTGGGTGTGCATGAACTTGCTTGCTCATGAAGACCTAGGGCATTTGAGGAAGCCCATCGTTGGAATATACAAGCCAAGTTCTATAATGAAAAATTCCCACTAGTGATATATGAAAGTTACAACATAGGAGACTCTCTATCATGAAGAACATGATGCTACTTTGAAGCACAAGTGTGGAAAAAGGATAGTAACATTGTCCCTTCTTTCTTTTTCTCTTTTTTTTTGTAGTCTCCTCCTTTTTTTGGAGACCCTTTTCTATTTTTTGGAGACTCATTTGGCCTCTTTATTGGTAACCTCACATGGGACAATGTTCCAATAATGATGATCATCACACTTTTATTTACTTACAACTCAATATTACAACTCAATACTAGAACAAAGATATGACTATATGAATGCCTGCGGCGGTGTACTGGGATGTGCAATGAGCAAGAGTGACATGTATGAAAAATATGAACGGTGGCTTTGCTACCAATACTATGTCAACTACATGATCATGCAAAGCAATATGACAATGATGAAGCGTGTCATAATAAACGGAACAGTGGAGTTACATGGCAATATATCTTGGAATGGCTATGGAAATGCCATAATAGGTAGGTATGGTGGCTGTTTTGAGTAAGGTATAAGGAGGGTTTATGCACCGGCGAAAGTTGCGCCGCACTAGAGTGGCTAGCAAGGTGGAAGGGTGAGAGTGCGTATAATCCATGGACTCAACATTAGTCATAAAGAACTCACATACTTATTGTGAATTTTTTTATTAGCCCTTGAAGCAAAGTACTACGACGCATGCTCCTAGGGGGGAGGTTGGTAGGAGTTAACCATCGTGCGTCCCCGACCTTCACGCAAAGACAAACACTGAAAATACAAATTGCTCCAATTCGGTTACATAGTTAGGAGACCATACACGCATGCTACGGGAATCACAAACTTTCACACAATTATTTCCTTAACCTCACAAACTACCACTAGCATGACTCTAATATCACCATCTTAACATCTCAAAACAATTACAAGGAGTCAAACTTCACATAATATTCAATGCTCTATATATGGAAGTTTTTATTATTCTCTTTTGGATGTCTATGTAGCGACCTCGATCCCAATGGACCGGAGTCTCTGTGCTCAAGTGTCATCCCTGGATCGATATGCTGACACACACAATACTTGAGGATTTATAACAGAGTTTCAATCACACTTTATTACATCGAAGAATCCTCAGGGAGAGTCTTATTACAAAAATATGGCTGAAGGCCATCTAACAGTAATAAACTAAAACAAACTACGGAAGCATCAAAGATAAGTTGAGTCCATCCAACTCCACGCCAAACATTGAGTGCATGACAACGACCTAATCGCACCGTATTCTTCGTCGGAGAACTCTGCAACATGGGACATTGCAGCCGTGTAGGTCAGCACATTAAATATGCTGGCAAGAACACACTGTAGCAAGTAATGATGAACAAGTATCTACAACTATATGCATATTTCGCTGGTGGTGGTTGTAAGGTTTATTTTTGCATAAAGCTATTTTTTCCTACAACAAAGGAATAAATTTTATTTACTACTCAGTTGAGTTAAGCAATATTGAGAGTGGTTCCTCCATCTCAATCCCAAAATCCACAATGTCATTAATAACCCAACAAGTTAATTAATAGAGTGTTGAGATCAGTCCATAATTCAAATACCAGGATACTCAAGATGTCCATAATCAGGGACACGACTACTCATGAATAGATTGTACACTCTGCAGAGGTTTTTGCACTTTTCCCCACAAGATTCGACCGCATCCATGATCGGAAGATCGAGACATAGTCTTTCAGAAGCATTTACTCTTTACCCTGGATAGACCGGTACACCTACTTTCACCTACATCTGGTAGTCCACCACTGAAAGATCTCACACAACATACTCAACTATGCCACAGCCCATAATGGCTTGTGGCTGCACACGGAAGTCTCCAGGCATGAATGATATATGATCCCTTTGCGCCTGGGTGGCATTCCATAGGATGATCACATAGTTCTTCCGGGATATCCTAGGATAACACGTGATTCTCCAGGTGCCCTGCAACCAATCCACCTAATTGTGTATTAAAGTTGCCACCTTAAACATTCCCTTAGTTGTTATTACACTCACAATTTTCATGAATCTCACATACCAATTCACGTCTATGAGCATGGCTAAGCAATAAGTAACAAAGCGTACATTCCCTGGGTTGATCTCAAGTCATTGGGTTCCTACCTCATGAACTACTCAGCAATACCACATGTAACCAAGTCCTATTCATGCAATCTTTGAGGATATAACTAATGCAATAAAAATTGGGTATTTAAAGGTATGATCAACTTATGAACTTGCCTTGCCGACGATCGTTGAAACCTAGAGACTCGTAGTAGGAAGCTTCGCACTCCGGAAATTCTATCGCAATCAAACAATAGCATACATAAGTAATCATGCAACAGAACTGAAGAACAGACACTACTGCAGGATGCTGCTAACGCGACACTACGATCAGCGACCCTTCGAGAAATTGTGTGCGATGCAATCATCGCAAACGGTGGTGTATGGAAACCGTCAAAAATATGTAAAACGTTTGCGAAGACGGATACATCAAACACGGTTCAGATTTTAGTTACGTGTGCGATGAAGGGCATACGATTCAGTTCAATTAACTGTTTGCGATGAGGAGGAACAAAAGAAACGGGCAGCCAGATGAAGGCGTGTGCGATACACAACATACGGTTCACTCGGATGAATTATTTGTGATTAGGCAACACAAAAGAAACGGGCAACCAGATGAAGGTGTGTTCAATATACAACATACGATTCACTCGGATGAACTATTTGTGATTACGCAACACAAAAGAAATGGTCAGCCAGATCAAGGTGTGTGTGATTGAGGGTATACGCTTCAGAAGGATTAACTGTTTGCGATTAGGCAACAGAACATAAACGGGTAAGCCAGATCAAAGTGTCTGCGATTGATGGCGTACACTTAACATGGATGAACTGCTTGCGATTAGCCACAACAAACTGAAACAGTTAGATAGATCAACGTGTGTACGCTAGACGGGCACACCCATTCTAATTAAAAGAAGCATGCGCGATGGTAATAACGAGCGCGCACGGTTGTTGGAACAAGACGTGTGCTGACATTGCCTATTGCGGTGCACCCTATGGTGCAAACACCACATACATGGCCGAGAAGGCGTACGTGCCCACATTACGCCTTCTGGGAATAGTGCCTCACTTATAACCGTCAGTAAATTTTGAGCATGCGTCCCGTCACATTCCAAATTGTGAACCTGTTCACACCGATCAAAACCTAAACGGTTTCCCACTTAGGAGCGTATTACTACACGGTTATAAATACTACTACTCCAAGATGACTGCACATTCCTCCTCAACTCCTCATCCACAAAAAGTCAAAAACAAACAAGTCATTTATCATCGTTCCCTTGCGTCCGCCATGGCCAGCGTGAGTTCTGGGTCGAGAGATTGCAAGCAGGGAGAAGCGAGCCTGGAAGCGGGAGCACAAGAGATATCCCGCCTCATGCGATAGCAGCCAACATGTCCCGCCGCACGACCGTAGCAGCAGAGAGGTCCCGCGCCGCCGCCGATGCAGCACAGAGGACCCGTCGCGCCGATGCAGCAGACTAGTCCGGCCGCACCACGGAAGCAGAAGAGATGTCCCACCGCGCCGCGAATGCAGCAGAGATGTCCTCCCTTGCCATGGCGGCCTGGGAACATGCCTCGCGGGCAGGCGAGGACTCTTACAGGCGCATGCGTGCTCTCGTCCTTAGGCAGATGGATCAGATCTTTAGGTGGGCGAGGTTGTATGATGACCTGCAAGCCTCGTTTGAACAGTCTACCGACGTCATCCAGCAACTAAATGAGACCAATGCGAAGCTGCGGGCCGGGCACGATCTGCTGAGGGCGAAGATCGTCGGAAGTGCGGAGCAGCAAGAGCAGACCACTGCCTTGTTGAAGAGGACCGGCGTCATCGTCGAGAAACTTATGGACGAGAATGCCATGCTGCGCAACGAGCGCATAAGGCTGGTGGAGGAAATCCGTGGATGCTCTCAACCAGCATCTTGAGGACAAGAAAGAGCTCGTCGCCACCCGCCGCGGAGACTAGTTATCTTCCTTCTTCTTTTGCCCTTGTGTTTATCGGGCGTTGCCGCATGTGTTTTTTTAGTTATGTTTATAAATATGTAAGACAATTATTATCCAATGTCATCGTCCTTATATTCATCATGCTTGCTATAAGTCAAAGTCGATGGTATATAGGTCCGTCGGATCTTACATCAAGATCCGTGTAAAACTTTCTTTTCAGATTTTCATTTTTCTCTCTTACATCTCAGTCCAGTGAGACATATAGCCACGCCGTAGAATAGGTGCCCGGGCGCCATTAATGGAGACGTTGGGAGGGAGGTGCACGGCGGGTAGCGGTCAAATGGGCTCTCCTCCCGATGAGCACGCGCAGGGGTCTGATCGCACGCCTCCCGTACTCAAATAGTTACCCCGCACGACACCTCCTAGCCAATAAAAAAAGGGGACGCGTGGCCGCACGTAATTGGTAAGTCGAACACCCACGGTTTCAATAATACTTGTGTTTTTGATTTGTAACGTGACAGCACTTGTTCCAAAATGACTTTGTTGATTGTTAATGTGTGCGCCTTTGCAAATCGAACAGAAAAAATTACCACATCATGTTGGTGCCATGTCATGAGACCATGCCAAGTTTCATGATTTTTAAGCGTGTTTTGGAATTACAGGAATTAAAAAACCATGTTTCTCAATCTTTCCGGCCGAGCCACGATGCTCATATGTTTGAATTTCACTCCCATATCTTGCATGGGACCTAGAAATTCACCCAAGCACACACATGTGATTTTTCAAACAACTTTGGTGCATTGGAGCATGTGCTTGTAGTTCAAATTTGAATTATGCACATTAAATGCCCAGAAACTCAATTAATGTACAAAAAAGGCCAAACGAACTCGGAATAATTCCAAAATTTAGCACGATACTCCTATTTGGTCTAATATGTCTGTGTAAAAAAATTAAGGCGGGAGAAGGCAGTGTATGTATGTCGTTTCGCACACGAAGGTGACACGTTCCCTATCGGAACCACGAGCCTTCTTGAGGAAAGCTCTCGTCTGCAAGAATCTTACACCAAAGCTTGTCCCAATTCGGCCAAAAAAATTACCGCGGCATGTTGGTGCCATGTCATGACACCATGCCAAGTTTCATGATTTTCAGGCGTGTTTGGAATTACAGGAATTAAAAAAACAAGTTTCTCAATCTTTCCGGCCGAGCCACGAGGCCCAGATGTTTGAATTTCACTCCAATCTCTTGCATGAGACCTAGAAATTCACCAAAGGACACACATGTGATTTTTCAAATGACTTTGGTGCACTGGAGCCTGTGCTTGTAGTTCAAATTTGAATTATGCACATCAAATGCCTAGAAACTCAATTAATATATATAAAAGGCGAAACGAGCCTGGAATAATTCCAAAATTTAGCACGGTACTCCCTCCTTTTCGGTTTATAAGTCTCAAATCTCAAATCTCATCAACCAAGGCATTTTGTGAGTGGAGGAATGTATCTCGTACTTTACAAAACTACCCCAATTAAACTCATGCATTAATTTGGATTAATTGCAGTGCATGCATGCTTGGCCACTAGATGAGTAAGAGCACTACATGCATTGGTGTGTTCCTCTTTAATTCTTGCAGGCAAGGATTTAATGCGCATTGGAAACTAAAATGAGATGGAGATGAGCCCTCTAAATTGGAAAAACAAAAAAGTTGAAATAAACCTTGTAATCCAGAAAGGAGGGAGTACTTCTATTTGGTCTAATCTGGCTATGTAAAAAAATTAAGGCGGGAGAAGGCAGTGTACGTATGTCGTTTCGCAAACGGAGGTGACACATTCCCTCTCGGAACCACGAGCCTTCTTGAGGGAAACTTCAGTTTGCAAGAAGCCTACACCAAAGCTTGTACCAATTCGGCCAAAAATAATACCGCAACATGTTGGTGCCATGTCATGACACCATGTCAAGTTTCATGATTTTCAGGCATGTTTTGGAATTACAGGAATAAAAAAACCAAGTTTCTCAATCTTTCCGGCCGAGCCACGATGCCCAGATGCTTGAATTTCACTCCAATCTCTTGCATGGGACCTAGAAATTCACCCAAGGACACATATGTGAATTTTCAAATAGCTTTGGTGCACTCGAGCCTGTGCTTGTAGTTCAAATTTGAATTATGCACATTAAATGCCCAGAAACTCAATTAATGTATAAAAAAGGCCAAACGAACCCGGAAGAATTCCAAAAATTTAGCACGGTACTTCTATTTGGTCTAATCTACCTATGTAAAAAAATTAAGGCGGGAAAAGGTAGTGTACGTAAGTCATTTCGCACACGGAGCTGACACATTCCCTTTCGGAACCAGGAGCCTTCTTGAGGGAAGCTCCAGTTTGCAAGAAGCTTACACCAAAGCTTGTCCCAATTCGGCCAAAAAAATTATGGCAGCATATTGGTGCCATGTCATGACACCATGCCAAGTTTCATGATTTTCAGCCATGTTTTGGATTTACAGGACTTAAGAAACCAAGTTTCTCAATCATTCCGGCCAATCCACGACACCCAGATGTTTGAATTTTATTCCCATTTCTTGCATGGGACCTATAAATTCACCCAAAGACACACATGTGATTTTTCAGCATACTTTGGTGCATTGGAGCATGTGCTTGTAGTTCAAATTTGAATTATGCACATTAAATGCCCATAAACTCAATTAACGCATAAAAATGTGAAATGAATCCAGAATAATTCCAAATTTAAACACGACACTCATGTACTAGTTGCATGTTCACTCTATGTAAATGTTCTAGTAATTCAAACACCATACTTTCCCTCCGTAACACCATTTTATCTTTCAAAACATAATGAAAAAATCAGGTATACCACAAACACTTCACTAGAAAGAATCGTGTGGGATGCGATATAAAATATTTTGGCGCACCGTCTTGTCTCGCTTATGCAGGAAGCTTCGCCGTCTACAGTCCATCGCCCCCGCTTGAACCACACTTGCACGCCAGTTTCTCGCGGCACCGAGCAAATTTTTTTGCCACCGTGGAAATATCTATCTCCCCGCCCCCCCCCCTCCTACCAAAAGCCACATTTCCACTGTTCCTCCTTCCTTTCCAAGTTCAAACCTTCACTATTGCTTACTGGCAGCTCAGCCTCCTTGCCGGCGACCCTTCTTCTTGCAGTGCCACCTCCTCGTCGGCTATCCTTCTTCTTGCAGCGCCGCCTCCTCGCCGGCGACCCTTCTTCTTATAGTGCCGCCTCCTCGCCGGTGACCCTTCTTCTTGCTGCGCGGCCTCCTTGCCACCAACCCTTCTTCTTGCTGCGTGGCCTCATGGATATGGTTAGGTAATCCATACCCCACCCACACCATCCTCCTCCTTTCCCGTCCCACATGCCCCGACTGACGAAGCGACACCTTCCACCAAAATCACTGCCCCCTCCTCCAATTAAGCGCGGCCCACAACCATTTTACACGTAGTATAACATGGAGCTGAGTAGCATGCGGCCGCACACACGAACGAGGTCGATGTGGCTAACATGCTTGTCGACCGCCAGATCTTGGAGGAGCACCTCATATTCGAGGCCATAGTCGACACCATCACGCGGTTGTCTACTTTAAAATACAGTTCGTGATGTTTTCTCGAGGCCACAGCCAGTGCCTTCTGGTCATTTGTCCTCTGTAATGTTAATATGCAATCTGATGTTCAGTTAACAGTTTGGTCCTCTGAAATGTAATGTTCAGTTAACACTTTGGTCCAACAATTGCTACATTTCGTAGTACTGTTCTCAACCATTCTATGTTTTTTAGCTATCTTATCTTCTAGTACATGTTTCTATTCTCCAATGTCATGCTCAGTTAACTATTTTGGTTCATTTAGTTTGTTGTCCATTTAACTGTTTGGTTCAGTTCTGCAATTTGATTTTCATTTGTTGTGGGTACAATTTTGTATTGTTATGCATGTGACACCAATCGAATTTGGCTGTACTCAATACATATTCTACTGATAGTATGTCAACTCTCAATTAACATGATCAAGATCTTCCTTATGTGTGTTGTAGGGAAACAATGGGAGACACTGCGGTTTACCATCGTGGTTTATTCAAGCAGGGTCCTTTGGCTAATAGCACATTATTGTGCAGTTGCAGGAATCATTCTAATATTTAGGTTTCTTACAATTTGGTCTTGCACATGCAGGTCCTGCTGTCAGAGGCTTAGACCCACTGTTCGACCCATTTTGCATATGGGGAAATGAGATGTCCATGAATATCAGTCAAGTCAAGAAACTCAGAAAGATTATTGGGATGAAGAAACTTGCGACGTATAACAGCAAGATCTTTGTTTGCACAATGAAGAAGACATCAGTCAACTATAGGATGGTACCAACACTTTTACCTTGTTTTTACCCCTTGCGCCATTTCAAAATCTACAACAGCGATTTATGCATAGCTTTGTTTTCAGTACTTTTCAAAGCAGTTCACCGATGATTACTTCTCAAACCACCTGCATGGTCAAGAGGCGAGGAAGGTATTCATTCAACACCCACGGTACAATATTGAAGTCTTGCTGAAGAGGATGGAGGTTGGGCGGGCAATTATCCATAGCCACTGGCCTAAAGTTGCAAGGACATTCAACATCACTGAAGGCTCAATATTTGCCTTCCGCTTCTGCAGTTTCCCAGATGAGATTCATCTGTCTATTTATCATGTATGATGCTACTTTCCAAAGGTTTTTGATGCGACATGTGAAACTTGGTGCTGTTGTGTAATGGCGTAACTGAGTGCCGAAGCTATCTGATGTAATTCGATTATGAAATCCTGGTTGCTTTTATACGGATATGAAATATCTGGTGTGTCTTATAAGAAATATCAGTTTGATTAGTACTTGGATTATCAATAATAGGCTAATTACCATGCTTATTGGGGTTTTCTATTGCAAACGGTTACTCAAACAGCACCGTGGGCGATGAACTCAAACAACCCGCACGGTTTCTAGAAAGTAGGTGTGTTCGATCAACTAACAATCACACTCGGCTTCCGGCAACGAACTGTTTGCGTTAGGCCACCTTGCACAAAGGTTTCCACACAAAGAACTATGTGGGATGTACATACCTACGGAAATGAATTTCTGGGATTCACCGTGTGGGATGTACATACCTACGGAAATGATTTCTGGGATTCACCGTGTGGGATGTACATACCTACGGAAATGATTTCTGGGATTCACCGTGTGGGATGTACATACCTACGAAAATGATTTCTGGGATTCACCGTGTGGGATGTACATACCTACGGAAAAGATTTCTGGGATTCACCGTGTGGGATGTACATACCTACAGAAAAGATTGGGTTTCCATCCCTCGCCCGATCGCACACGCCCTAGCCTGGGTCCCACGAGGGCCTATCTCCTACAATTTCTGGGTCGTGTGGGAAGGACCGCCCTATCGCCCACACTCACTTGGTGACGGTCCTAAATGTCGTCGCGGAAAGGGGTTTTAAACCGTTTGTTTAAGACGTCGTTGTACTAGTGAGATCTCAAAAAACTTTGAAAACAAGCAAATGACTCTTGGGTCAGAAAACAATTTCTAACAGTACCAAAATTAAGTCAATTTGGCCTTATCAGAAAGTTTAGGTCAAGAGCTTCGATTTGCAAAAAGAATGAACTCAAACGGAGTTACGAAACTCAAGCTACGATCAAAAGAAGTTCAAATACAAATCTATTTGAATTCGAATTTCAAAAATTTCAAAAACAGATTTGAGTTGCATTACTCGATAGATGAGATCGAAACGAAGAGTTTGGCGTTTGTTTCATCTAATTCCGACTTACGAGCAAAAAGTAGTGATCGTTTTAAGATTAGGAACTAATTTGTAAAAACTTTAATCACGGATAGGTCCTTGACAAAAAGAAACAGAAAAAGAAAAGACAAAAAAGTGAACGTTCGTTTTCTGATCTAAACAGCGGATGTTCGCTGTTTAATAAAACCTAAAAAAATAGATCTAGGGCTTAAAAAAATCGATTTAAGTTTTAAAAAAACCCGAAAGAAACCGGGAAAAAGACCAGGCGATCTTACCGGTTCGGCGGGTCGTGGGTTCGGCGGGTTCGGGCGATGGGCGGCGGTGGCGCTCCGGCGGCGGCGGCTCCGGCGGGCGGCGGCGTGGGGTGGAGGGGCAAGGGAGGAGGAGTCTGACGGGGAGACGGCGGCCGGCCGTGTGGCGGCTCGGGACTCCGTCCTGAGCGCGGGCGCGCTGGGCCGGCTGGGCTTCGGCCCAGTCGGTCTGAAGAACTTTTTTTTATAAAATATTTTTCTGAAAATACAGAAAAATAGGAAAAGGCAATAACTACATTTTTAAAAATTAGAGAAAAATTCACACGTACTTAGGGCCTTATTGTTGACGCGGTGGACATTTTTCTAGGCCTAAATGCCTAAAATAAAAATAAATTTTTTAGTACTAATTAAAATACTAAAAAGAAATATTTTTGCAAATAAAAATCCAATAAATATACTTTTACTCAAAATTCAAATTCCAACATTTTTATTCTGTTTTGAAGAAGTCATTTTATCTTCTCTCATTATTTTAAAAATATCGAAAATGAAAATTGGTAATAATATTTGATCCAACCTCACTTGAAAAAAAATTGTGGGTCCTCATTGGAAAACTTCCAACTCTCTCACTTGGGTCCTTGAGTTGCTTAAAGTCTTCGGATCAATTTTTCAAATAAAAATCAAATTCGAAATGCTCAAAGGATGAATGCATATGAATGATCTATGATAACATCCAAATTGAAAATTGGGATGTTACAAACCTACCCCCCTTAAGATGAATCTCGCCCTCAAGATTCGGGTTGGCTAGAAAAATAGGTGTGGGTGGTCTTGTGGGAGGTCTTCTTCTCGTTCCCAGGTGGCTTCATCCTCTCTATGGTGACTCCACTGAACTTTGCAAAACTTGATGACCTTGATGCGGGTAACTCTGTCGGCGAATCTTGACAGGCTTCTCTTCATAAGCCAGATCACTCTCTAGCTGAATAGCTTCCAGGGGCACTCTATCTCGTAGCGGAATCTCGGCAATCTCTGCGTGACATTTCTTCAACTGAGAAACGTGAAACACATCATGAACTCCGGACAAAGTTTCGGGCAACTCTAGCTGATAAGCTACTTCTCCTCTGCGCTCCAAAACTCTGTACGGTCCCACAAATTGTGGTGCGAGTTTACCCTTAACTCCAAAATGCTTGACTCCTCGAAGTGGGGACATACAAAGATATGCTCTATCTCCAACTTCGTAAGTCACCTCTTTGCATTTCGTATCCGCATAACTCCTCTGTCGGGACTGGGCTATCTTCAGTCTCTTGCGGATCAGCTTTACCTTCTCCTTTGAATCTTTGATTAAATCAGGTCCAAATAACTTACGGTCTCCAACTTCATCCCACATCAATGGCGTCCTGCACCTCCTTCCATACAAAGCCTCGAAATGGGCCATATGTAGACTAGTCTGATAACTGTTGTTGTAAGAGAACTGTGTGTAGGGAAAATTATCATCCCAACTGGATCCATAATCTAGCGCACATGCTCTCAACATGTGCTCTAGAATCTGATTGACTCTCTCTGTCTGTCCACCTGTCTGTGGATGAAAGGCTGTACTGAACTCTAGCCTCATACCCAAAGTCTCGTGCAACTGCTTCCAAAACTTTGAGTTAAAATGTGTTCCTCTATCTGATACGATGGTCCTCGGAAGTCCATGCAGACATACGATCCTGGTCATGTATATCTTGGCCAACTTAGCACTCGTGTAAGTGGTCTTCACATGGATAAAGTGAGCTACCTTCGTCAAGCGATCAACTATAACCCAGATGGAATCGTACCCTGAACGTGTCCTGGGCAGTCCTGTGATAAAATCCATTCCAAGCTTATCCCACTTCCAATCTGGTATTGGTAACGGCTGTAGCAACCCTACTGGTTTTTGATGTTCTTCCTTAACTCTCTGACATACGTCACATACTGCTACATACTCGGCAATATCCTTCTTCATACCGGTCCACCAATTTTTTTTGCTTCAAATCCAAGTACAACTTGGTGTTGCGTGGGTGTATCGAGTAAGGCGAATCATGAGCCTCCTGAAGAATCAACTTCCTGATCTCCGGGTCATTAGGCACATAAATACGCTCTTCAAACCAAAGTGTTCCGTGTTCATCCTCACGAAATCCTTCTGCTTTTCCTTTGCTCATTCTGCCCTTTATTTCTGTAATTACTTCGTCCGTCTTCTGTGCTTCTTGAATCTTGCCCAACAAAGTGGACTGAATTTCTAATGTGGCAACATAGCCTCTAGGGACTATCTCCAACTGTAAATCTCTGAGGTCATCAGCCAACTCTTGCGGTAAACCTCCGGTTATGATAGTGTTAACATAACTCTTGCGACTTAACGCATCTGCCACGACATTGGCTTCTCCTGGGTGATAATGCAATCTCATGTCATTATCCTTTATGAGCTCCAACCATCTCCTTTGCCTGTGGTTTAACTCCTTCTGCGTGAAGATGTACTTCAAACTCTTATGATCCATGTGTACATCCCAACGGTTTCCAATAAGTGCCTCCAGGTCTTGAGTGCGTGCACTACGGCTGCTAACTCCAAATCATGCGTGGCATAATTCAACTCATGGGGTCAAAGTTGACGTGAGGCTTATGAAACCACTCTTCCTTCTTGCATGAGAGCGCCTCCAAGTCCTTGACGCGAAGCGTCACAATACACTTGAAAATCCTTGCAAATATTTGGGAGAATCAACACTGGGGCTGTAACCAAACGTTTCTTCAACTCCTGAAAACTGGCCTCACATTCTTCGGTCCAATTATACTTACTTTCCTTCTTCAACAACTCTATCACGGGCTTCGCAATCTTGGAGAAATTCTCAATGAACCTGTGATAATATCCGGCGAGTCCAAGAAAACTGCGAATGTCACCAACTAAGGTGGGTGCTTTCCATTCCGTGATGACCTCTACTTTGGAGGGGTCTACTGCTATTCCATCTCCTGATATAACATGTCCGAGAAATCCAACTTCCTTCAACCAAAACTCACATTTACTGAACTTGGCATATAACTGATGTTCCCTAAGCTTCTCGAGAACTAAACGCAAATGTTCCTTGTTATCCTCTTCGTTCTTGGAGTAAACCAATATGTCATCAATGAATACTACCACAAACTTATCCAAGAACTCCATGAACACCTTGTTCATCATACTCATAAAATAGGCAGGGGCATTAGTCAAACCAAATGACATAACCATATCCTCGTAAAGCCTGTACCTCGTGGTAAAAGCTGTCTTAGGTATCTCCTGCTCTCGGATCTTCAACTGATGATATCCAGATCGTAAATCGATCTTAGAGAAAACTTTGGCTCCTTGCAACTGGTCGAACAGATCATTGATCATTGGCAGAGGGTACTTGTTTTTAATCGTCACCTCATTCAGTGCACGATAATCCACAACCATCCTTAGTGAACCATCCTTCTTCTTGACTAAAAGCACTTGGGCTCCCCAAGGTGAAGAACTTGGTCGGATATAACCTTCCTCCATTAACTCCTTGATCTGCTTCTTGATCTCTTCCAAATCGTTGGCGGGCATCCATTACGGTCTCTTGGATATTAGTCCGGTGCCTGGTAATAACTGAATAAGGAACTCAATGTCTTGATCCGGTGGCATGCCTGGTAACTCCTCCGGAAATACATCGGGGTAATCTTGCACAACTAGTACTTCTTCCTGAACAACTCCCGAGAGTGCATTCACTTGTGTCTTCCGGGGTGTGTGCCTCGACACATACTTAATCATCTTTCCTTCCTGGGTGGTGAGGAGAATAGATCTACTGGCGCAATCAATGTTTCCTTCAAACTTTGATAGCCAATCCATACCTATGATTACATCCAAACCCTAGGATTCCAAAATGATGAGGTCGGTGGGAAAAACATGTCTCCCAATGGTCAATGGTAGTTGATAACATCCTCGACTAGCCATGTACTCTGCTCTAGGGGAACTTACTAACATAGGCGACTTAAGGGGCATTGTGGGCAAATGATACTTTTCCACAAAACCCCTTGATATGTATGAATGAGATGCACTAGTGTCAAAAAGAACAAGGGCGGTAAATGCATTAACCAAAAAGGTACCAACCACTGCGTCGGGCTGCTCATCAATCTCCTCCACATTGACGTGATTCACCTGTCCTTTGGTGAATGGGTTGGGCTTCATTCCTGAGCTTCCGTTGCCATTTACATTCTTGGCTTCAGAACACTCTCTGGCATAATGTGCAGTCTTCCCGCACTTGAAACAAGTAATGTGACTCAGATTCTTCTTGGCGGGCGTTGATGGAGTGGAACGGTTCTGATTGTTCTTTCCTCCATTCCCATTGCCATTCCTAGGGCCACTATGGTTGTGTGTATTTCCACCATTGTGAGAATTTCCTCCATGGGTGGGATGGTTATGTCCTCCTGAGTATGGGGAATAGCGTGGCTTCTGCTGAGCTCTAGAGTTATGCTTTCCCGATCCATACTTCCTCTTGCGGGTCTCAATCAGCTCCTGCTTTCCTTCAATCATGATGGACTTGTCTACCAGCTCCTGGTAGTTGTTGTAGGTTGCTACCATCAGCTGCATGCTCAACTCATCGTCGAGTCCCTCCAGAAATTTCTCCTGCTTTGCGGCGTTAGTGGCCACATCATATGGCGCATAGCGAGCTAACTGCATGAAGTCATCCACGTACTGCCCCACAGTACGATTTCCTTGGCGTAAGTTGCAAAACTCACACTTCTTCAGGTTCATGGCTCCAGCTGAGACATGTGTAGTGAGAAAAGCTTGCTGAAACTGATCCCAAGTAACTGTAGCGAAAGGGTAAGTGGCGATGTAGTTCTCTCACTAAGCGAATGTTGGTCCCTCAAGATGATGTGCGGCAAAGCGCACTCTCTCTGCATCCGTGCATCCTGCAGTTGCTAGCTCTCTTCCCACCTTGTGGAGCTAGTCATATGCAACAATCGGCTCGGTGCTACTAGAGAACATCGGCGGATTCAACCTGAGGAACCGGGTCAGGTTGTCATGGGGAGGAGGAGGTGGGTTGTTGTTGTTGTTCTTGTTGTTTTTGCCTTGGTTCTGAACAAGTAGTTGCATCAAGGTGTTCTACTGCTGGATCAACTAAGTGAGCTCTGGTGGGAACTGGAATCCGGGCTCACGTCTCGGAGGCATCTGATGGTTAGAGGGATGAGAATAAGAATAGAATGAGGTCTAGGGGAAATTCACTACCCATATGCACATGAGACAAACACTTTCATATCATATCACTCATTTTCAAACAAGATCACACAAAAGACCCAAATACAAAGCTAGCGAACGATTCTAACTACTTGGAAGAATACTAATGATTACAGGGTGGTCATCTAATAACTATCATTGGAAGAAGACTCCATAATATCTGCTCCAGCTTCATCTTCATAGTCGCTTTCATCAGTGTCGGTGTCATCTATCAGAATGTAGTTTTTCGAATGAATGCCCATCTCTGGTTCTGGCTTCACCACGGGTGCTCCAATCTTCTTCTTCAGCTCTCCATTCTGCTCCAGTAGTACATCGATTTTCTCTTCATATACATCCTGTATTGTCTTGAGTTCCTCTTCTAGCTCCATGTTCCGTGTCATCACCATCTTGGTCTTTAGCATGAGTGTGCACATTTGATTCTTGTAGCGACGAATGTGTTGGTCCATCTCCTGTATGAATGCTGCAATGGACTTGCCATTCCTGGTGCGAATCATCTCCCATTGGTCATCTCGGCGTCCACAAATCCGGTAGATGGTGTCTTCAAGATCCTTGCTGTAGACTTCACATATGCGTCCAAAGGTGATGTGTGCTGCCATACTCTTCCCCAAGCTCCAAGTTGGTGCATCAAAGGCAAGCTCAAGAGGTTCCGTGACTGGTGCAGTAGTCCTTCCAAGAACACTAACTTTAATCTTCCAGCACTCCTCTTCCGGCAATGTTGCATAGAAGGTACCAGCGAAACTTGGTATTCCGAAGTGCAGGTACCTCGTGACTTCCTTCAAGTGTCTTCCAAAAGGGGTGTCATCATCAGGCTGAGTGAACTTGTTCCCGGGGTGTGACATCTATGAATAGAAATAGAGAAGGATTAGAAATGAGTACAGAAGAGCATCCGGTGGCTTATTCTAGTGGTCGCGTCCTACAGTCAACGTGTGCTCTAATACCATCTTTGTAGCGACCTCGATCCTAATGGACCGGAGTCTCTGTGCTTAAGTGTCATCCCTGGATCGGTATGCTGACACACATAGTACTTGAGGATTTATATCTGAGTTTCAATCACACTTTTTTACATCGAAGAATCCTCATAGAGAGTCTTATTAAAAAATATGGTTGAAGGCCATCTAACAATAATAAACTAAAACGAACTACGGAAGCATCAAAGATAAGTTGAGTCCATGCAACTCCACGACAAACATTGAGTGCATGACAACGACCTAATCGCACCTTATTCTTCATCTGAGAACTCTGCAACATGAGACATTGCAGCCGTGTAGGTCAGCACATTGAATATGCAGGCAAGAACACACTGTAGCAAGTAATGATGAACAAGTATCTACAACTATATGCATATTTGGTTGGTGGTGGCTGTAAGGTTTATTTTAACATAAAACTATTTTTCCCCTACAACAAAGGAATAATTTTTAATTACTACTTAGGTGAGTTAAGAAATATTGAGAGTGGTTCCTCCATCTCAATCCCAAAATCCACAATGTCATTAATAACCCAACAAGTTAATTAATGGAGTGTTGAGATCAGTCCATAATTCAAATACCAGGATACTCAAGATGTCCATAACCGGCGACACAGCTACTCATGAATAGATTGTACATTCTGCAGAGGTTTGTGCACTTTTCCCCACAAGACTCGACCACATCCATGATCGGAAGATCGAGAAATAGTCTTTCAGAAGCATTTACTCTTTACCCTGGATAGACCGATACACCTACTTTCCCCTACATCTGCTAGTCCCCCACTGAAAGAGCTCACACAACATACTCAACTATGCCAGAGCCCATAATGGCTTGTGGCTGCACGGAAGTCTCCAGGCATGAATGCTATATGATCCCTTTGAGCCTGGGTGGCATTCCATAGGATGATCACACGGTTCCTCCGGGATATCCTAGGACAACACATGATTCTCCAGGTGCCCTGCAACCAATCCACCCAGTTGTGTATTAAAGTTGCCACCTTAAACATTCCCTTAGTTGTTATTACACTCACAACTTTCATTAATATCACATACCAATCCACGTCTACGAGCATGGCTAAGCAATAAGTAACAATGCGTATATTCCCTGGGTTGGTCTCAAGTCATTGGGTTCCTACCTCATGAACTAGTCAGCAATACCACATGTAACCAAGTCCTATTCATAAAATCTTTGAGGATAGAACTAATGCAATAAAAACCGGGTATTGAAAGTTATGATCAAAGTATGAACTTGCCTGGCTGACGATCGTTGAAACCTAGAGACTTGTAGTAGAAAGCTTCACACTTCGGAAATTCTATCGCAATCAAACAATAGCATACATAAGCAATCATGCAACGGAATCGAACAACAGATCTCGAAAAACTTTGAAAACAAGCGAATGACTCTTGCAACAGAAAAAATCTAACAGTACCAAAATTAAGTGAATTTGGCCTTATCAGAAAGTTTAGGTCAAGAGCTTCAATTTGCAACAAGAATCAGCTCAAACGGAGTTACGAAACTCAAGTTATGATTAAAAAAAGTTCAAATACAAATTTGTTTGAATTCGAATTTTAAAACTTTCAAAAACAGATTTGAGTTATATTACTGGATAGATGAGATAAAAACGAAGAGTTTGGCGTTGGTTTCATCTAATTCCGACTTACGAGCAAATAGTAGTGATCGTTTTAAAATTAGGGACTAATCTGTAAAATCTTTAATCGCGGATAGGTCCTTGACGAAAATAAACAGAAAATGAAAAGACAAAGTGAACATTCGTTTTTCTGATCTAAACAGCGGACATTTGCTATTTAATAAAACCTAAAAAAACAGATCTAGGGTTTAAAAAAATGATCTAAGTTAAAAAAAAAAAACCGGGAAAAAGATCGGGCGGTCTTACTGAAGGAAATATGCCCTAGAGGCAATAATAAAGTTTTTACTTATATTTCCTTATATATCATGATAAATTTCTTTTATTCATGCTAGAATTGTATTAACCGAAAACTTGATACATGTGTGAATACATAGACAAAACAGAGTGTCCCTAGTATGCCTCTACTAGACTAGCTCGTTAATCAAAGATGGTTATGTTTCCTAACCATAGACATGTGTTGTCATTTGATCAACGGGATCACATCATTATGAGAATGATGTGATGCACAAGACCCATCCGTTAGCTTAGCACTATGATCGTTTAGTTTTACTGATATTGCTTTCTTCATGACTTATACATGTTCCTATGACTATGAGATTATGCAACTCCCGAATACCGGAGGAACACCTTGTGTGCTATCAAATGTCACAACATAACTGGATGATTATAAAGATGCTCTACATGTGTCTCTAAAGGTGTTTGTGGTGTTGGCATAGATCAAGAATATGATTTGTCACTCCGAGTGTCGGAGAGGTATCTCTGGGCCCTCTCGGTAATAAACATCATAATAAGCCTTGCAAGCAAAAGACTAATGAGTTAGTCACGAGATGATGTATTAAGGAACGAGCAAAGAGACTTGCCGGTGATCAGATTGAACTAGGTATGATGATACCGACGATCGAATCTCGGGCAAGTAACATACCGATGACAAAGGGAACAACGTATATTGTTATGCGGTTTGACCAATAAAGATCTTCGTAGAATATGTAGGAGCCAATAGGAACATCCAGGTTCCGCTATTGGTTATTGACCGGAGATGAGTCTCGGTCATGTCTACATAGTTCTCGAACCCGTAGGGTCCGCACGCTTAATGTTCGATGATGATCGGTATTATGAGTTTATGTGTTTTGATGTACTGAAGGTAGTTCGGGGTCCCGGATGTGATCACGGACATCACGAGGAGTCTCAAAATGGTCGAGACATAAAGATCGATATATTGGAAGGCTATTTTTGGACACCGGAATGGTTCTGGATGAGTTCGGGCATTTTCCGGAGTACTAGGAGGTTACCGGAACCCCGCGGGGAGTCAATGGGCCTTTTTGGGCCTTAGTGGAAGAGAGGAGGAGGCAGCCAAGTGGAGGGCGCGCCCCGCATGCCCAATCCAAATTGGGTGGGGGGCCGGCCCCCCTTTCCTTTCTCCCTCTCTCCCTCTTCCTTCTTCTCCTACTCCTACTAGGAAAGGGGGAAACCTACTCCTAGTGGGAGTAGGACTCCCCCTTGGGCGCGCCATAGAGAGGGTCGACCCTCTCCTCTTCCCCTCCTTTATATACGTGGCCATGGGGCACCCCATAGACACACACGTTGATTTCTTAGCCGTGTGCGGTGGCCCCCTCCACTGTTACACACCTTGGTCATATTGTCGCGGTGCTTAGGCGAAGCCCTACGTCGGTAACTTCATTAACACCGTCACCACACCGTCGTGCTAATGAAAATCTCCCTCGGCCTCAACTAGATCAAGAGTTTGAGGGATGTCACTGAGCTGAACGTGTGCAGATCACGGAGGTGTCATGCGTTCGGTGCTTGATCGGTTGGATCACGAAGACGTTCGACTACATCAACCACATTACTAAACGCTTCCGCTTTCGGTCTACGAGGGTACTTGGACACACTCTCCCCCTTGTTTCTATGCTTCTCCTAAATAGATCTTGCGTGATCGTAGGATTTTTTTTTGAAATACTACGTTCCCCAATAGTGGCATCATGAGCCAGGTCTACGCGTAGATGATATGTACGAGTAGAACACAATGAGTTGTGGGCGATAATAGTCATACTGCTTACCAGCATGTCATACTTTGATTCGGTGGTATTGTGAGATGAAGCGGCCCGGACGTACATTACGCATACGCTTACGCGAGACTAGTTTCACCGCTATGAGCACTCATTTCTTAAAGGTGACCGGCGGGTGTTTGTCCCTCTCACTTTAGTTGAATTGAGTGTGACTACACCCGGTCCTTGTGATGGTTAAAACAACACACTTGATGAAAAATCATTGTGGTTTTGATGCGTAGGTAAGAACGGTTCTTGTTAAGCCCGTAGCAGCCACGTAAAACTTGCAACAACAAAGTAGAGGACGTCTAACTTGTTTTTGCAGGGCATGTTGTGATGTGATATGGTCAAGACGTGATGAGTTATACGTTATTGTATGAGATGATCATGTTTTGTAAATTATCGGCAACCCGCAGGAGATTTATGGTTGCCTCTTTATTGTATGAATTGCGAAGGCCATGTAATTGCGTTACTTTATCACTATGAGTTAGCGATAGTAGTAGTAGTAGCAATAGTTGGTGAGATGACCACGACGCTACGATGAAGATCATGGTGTTAAGCCAGTGACGATGGAGATCATGACGATGCTTTGGAGATGGAGATCAAAAGCACAAGATGATGATGGCCATGTCATGTCACATATTTTGATTGCATGTGATGTTTGTCTTATTATGCTTCTTATTTTGCTTAGTATGGCGATAGCATTATAAGATGATCCCTTACAAAATTTCAAGGTACAAGTGTTCTCCCTGAGTATGCACTGTTGCGAAAGTTCGTCGTGCTGAGACACCACGTGATGATCGGGTGTGATAAGCTCTATGTTCAAATACAATGGGTGTAAGATAGTTTTTGCACAAGCAGAATACTCGGGTTAAACTTGACGAGCCTAGCATGTACAAACATGACCTCGGAACACTGGAGACCGAAAAGTCGAGCGTGAATCATATACTAGATATGATCAACATAAGATGTTCACCATTGAAAACTACTCCATCTCATGTGAAGATCGGACAAGGTTTTGTTGATTTGGACCACGTGATCATTTAGATGACTAGAGGGATGTCTATCTAAGTGGGAGTTCTTTAGTAATATGATAAATTAAACTTCAATTTATCATGAACTTAGTCCTATTAGTTTTTGCATATCTATGTTGTTGTAGATCAATGGCCCGTGATACTGTTCCCTTGAATTTTAATGCATTCCTAGAGAAAGCTAAGTTGAAAGATGATGGTAGCAACTGCACGGACTGGAACCGTAACTTGAGGATTATCCTCATTGCTGCACAGAAGAATTATGTCCTGGAAGCACCGCTAGGTGATAGGTCTGCTGCAGGAGCAACTCCGGACGTAATGAACGTTTGGCAAGCTCGTCCGATGACTACTCGATAGTTCAGTGTGCCATGCTTTACGGCTTAGAATCGAGACTTCAAATACATTTTGAACGTCATGGAGAATATGAGATGTTCCAAGAGTTGAAGTTAATATTTCAAGCAAATGCCCGAATTGCGAAATACAAAGTCTCCAATAAGTTCTATAGCTGCAAGATGGAGGAGAATAGTTCTATCAGTGAACACTTACTCATAAGGTCTGGGTACTACAATCACATGACTCAACTTGGTTGCAAAGTTGATGAAGATAGTGTTATTGATAGAGTTCTTTAATCATTGCCACCAAGCTATAAAGGCTTCGTGATGAACTATAATATGCAAGGGATGCAGAAGACAATTCCCGAGCTCTTCGCTATGCTCAAAGCTGCGGAGGTAGAAATCAAAAAGGAGCATCAAGTATTGATGGTTAACAAGACCACTAGTTTCAAGAAAAAGGGCAAGGGAAAGAAGGGGAACTTTAAGAAGAATAACAAGCTAGTTGCTAATCCCGCGAAGAAACCCAAGTCTGGAGCCAAGCCTGAAACTTAGTGCTTCTACTACAAAGGGACTGGACACTAGAAGCGGAACTGCCCCAAGTATTTGGCGGATAAGAAGGATGGCAAAGTGAAAATGGTATATTTGATATACATGTTATTGATGTGTACCTTACAAATGCTCGTAGTAGCACCTGGGTATTTGATAGTAGTTTGGTTGCTAATATTTGTAACTTGAAACAGGGGCTACGGATTAAACGAAGATTAGCAAAGGACGAGATGACGATGCGCGTGGAAAATGGTTCCAAAGTCGATGTGATCGCCGTCGGCATGCTACCTCTACATCTACCTTCAGGATTAGTTTTAGACCTAAATAATTGTTATTTGGTGCCAGCGTTGAGCATGAACATTGTATCTGGATCCTGTTTGTTGCGAGATGGTTATTCATTTAAACCGGAGAATAATGGTTGTTCTATTTATATGAGTAATATCTTTTATGGTCACACACCCTTGAAGAGTGGTCTATTTTTGTTGGATCCCGATCGTAGTGATACACATATTCATAATATTGAAGCCAAAAGATGCAAAGTTGATAATGATAGTGCAACTTATTTGTTGCACTACCGTTTAGGTCATATTGGTGTAAAGCGCATGAAGAAACTCCATGCTGATTGGCTTTTGGAATCACTTGATTATGAATCACTTGGTGCTTGCGAACCATGCCTCATGGGCAAGATGACTAAAACTCCGTTCTCCGGAACAATGGAGCGAGCAACTGACTTATTATAAATCATACATACTGATGTATGTGGTGCAATGAGTGTTGAAGCTCACGGCGGGTATCGTTATTTTCTGACCAACACTGATGATTTGAGCAGATATGGGTATATCTACTTGATGAAACACAAGTCTGAAACATTTGAAAAGTTCAAAGAATTTCAGAGTGAAGTAGAGAATCATCGTAACAAGGAAATAAAGTTTCTACGATCTGATCATGGAGGCAAATATTTGAGTTAGGAGTTTGGTCTTCATTTGAAACAATGTGGAATAGTTTCACAACTCATGCCACCTGGAACACCACAACGTAATGGTGTGTCCGAACGTCGTAACCGTACTTTATTAGATATGGTGCGATCTATGAGGTCTCTTACCGATTTACCACTATCGTTTTGGGGCTATGCTTTAGAGACAACTGCATTCATGTTAAGGGCACCAACTAAATCCGTTGAGAAGATGCCTTATGAACTGTGGTTTGGTAAGAAACCCAAGTTGTCGTTTCTTAAAGTTTGGGGCTACGATGCTTATGTGAAAAAGCTTCAACCTGATAAGCTCGAACCCAAGTCGGAGAAATGTGTCTTCATAGGATCCCAAAGGAAACTGTTAGGTACACCTTCTGTCACAGATCCGAAGGCAAGATAATCGTTTCTATGAATGGATCCTTCCTAGAGAAGGAGTTTCTCTAGAAAGAAGTGAGTGGGAGGAAAGTGGAACTTGATGAGGTAATTGTACCTTCTCCCGAATTGGAAAGTAGTACATCACAAAAACTAGTTCCAGTGATTGCTAAACCAATCAGTGAGGAAGCTAATGATGATGATCATGAAACTTCAGATCAAGTTACTACTGAACCTCGTAGGTCAACCAGAGTACGTTCTGCGCCAGAGTGGTATGGTAACCCGGTTCTGGAAGTCATGTTGCTAGACCATGATGAACCTACGAACTATGAGTAAGCGATGATGAGCCCAGATTCCGCAAAATGGCTTGAGGCCTATGTATGAGAATAAAGTGTGGACTTTGGTTGACTTGCCCGATGATCGGCAAGCCATTTAAAATAAATGGATCTTTAAGAGGAAGACTGACGCCGATGATAATGTTACCATCTACAAAGCTCGACTTGTTGCGAAAGGTTTTCGACAAGTTCAAGGAGTTGACTACAATGAGACTTTCTCAACCGTAGAGATGCTTAAGTCTGTCCAAATCATGTTAGCAATTGCCGCATTTTGTGATTATGAAATCTGGCAAATGGATGTGAAAACTGCATTCCTTAATGGATATCTCAAAGAAGAGTTGTATATGATGCAACCAAAAGGTTTTGTCGATCCTAAAGGTGCTAACAAACTGTGAAAACTCCATCAATCCATCTATGGACTGGTGCAAGCATCTCAGAGTTGGAATATACGCTTTGATGAGGTGATCAAAGCATATGGTTTTATACAGACTTTGGGGAAGCCTGTATTTACAAGAAAGCGAGTGGGAGATTTGTAGCATTTCTCATATTATATGTGGCCGACATATTGTTGATTGGAAATGATATAGAAATTCTGGATGGCATAAAAGGATACTTGAATAAGAATTTTTCAATGAAAGACCTCGGTGAAGCTGCTTATATATTGGGCATCAAGATCTATAGAGATAGATCAAGACGCTTAATAGGACTTTCACAAAGCACATACCTTGATAAAGTGTTGAAGAAGTTCAAAATGGATTAGTCAAAGAAATGGTTATTGCCTGTGTTACAAGGTCTGAAGTTGAGTAAGACTCAATACCCGACCACTGCAGAAGATAGAGAGAAAATGAAAGTCATTCCCTATGCCTCAGCCATAGGATCTATCATGTATGGAATGCTGTGTACCAGACCTGATGTGTGCCTTGATATAAGTTTAGTAGGGAGGTACCAAAGTAATCCAGGAGTGGATCACTGGACAGCGGTCAAGAACATCCTGAAGTACCTGAAAAGGACAAAGGATATGTTTCTCGTTTATGGAGGTGACAAAGAGCTTGTCGTAAACGGTTACGTCGATTCAAGCTTTGACACTGATCCGTATGACTCTAAATCACAAAACGGATATGTATTTTTGTTGAACGGTGGAGCTGTCAGTTGGTGCAGTTCCAAGCAGAGCGTCGTGGCGGGATCTACGTGCGAAGCAGAGTACATAGCTGCTTCGGAAGCAGCAAATTAAGGAGTATGTATGAAGGAGTTCATATCCGATCTAGGTGTAATACCTAGTGCATCGGGTCCAATGAAAATCTTTTGTGACAACACTGGAGCAATAGCCTTGGCGAAAGAATCCACGTTTCACAAGAGAACCAAGCACATCAAGAGACGCTTCAATTCCATCCGCGATCAAGTCAAGGAGCGAGACATAGAAAATTGCAAGATACATACATATCTGAATGTTGCAGACCCGTTAACTAAGCTTCTTCCACGAGCAAAACATGATCAACACCAAGACTCCATGGGTGTTAGAATCATTACTATGTAATCTGGATTATTGACTCTAGTGCAAGTGGGAGACTGAAGGAAATATGCCCTAGAGGCAATAATAAAGTTTTTATTTATATTTCCTTATATATCATGATAAATATCTTTTATTCATGCTAGAATTGTATTAACCGGAAACTTTATACATGTGTGAATACATAGACAAAACAGAGTGTCCCTAGTATGCCCCTACTAGACTAGCTCGTTAATCAAAGATGGTTATGTTCCCTAACCATAGACATGTGTTGTCATTTGATCAACGGGATGACATCATTATGAGAATGATGTGATGGACAAGACCCATCTGTTAGCTTAGCACTATGATCGTTTAGTTTTACTGCTATTGCTTTCTTCATGACTTATACATGTTCTTATGACTATGAGATTATGCAACTCCCGAATACCGGAGGAACACCATATGTGCTATCAAACGTCACAACGTAACTGGGTGATTATAATGATGCTCTATATGTGTCTCCGAAGGTGTTTGTGGTGTTGGCATAGATCGAGAATAGAATTTGTCACTCCGAGTGTCGGAGAGGTATCTCTAGGCCCTCTCGGTAATACACATCATAATAAGCCTTGAGAGCAAACAACTAATGATTTAGTCACGAGATGATGTATTACGGAACGAGTAAAGAGACTTGCCGGTGACAAGATTGAACTAGGTATGATGATACCGACGATCCAATCTCGGGCAAGTAACATACGATGACAAAGGGAACAACGTATATTGTTATGTGGTTCGACCGATAAAGATCTTCATAGAATATGCAGGAGCCAATATGAGCATCCAGGTTCTGCTATTGGTTATTGACCGGAGACGAGTCTCGGTCATGTCTACATAGTTCTCGAACTTGTAGGGTCCGCACACTTAACGTTCGATGATGATCGGTATTATGAGTTTATGTGTTTTGATGTACCAAAGGTAGTACGGAGTCCCGGATGTGATCACGGACATGGCGAGGAGTCTCGAAATGGTCGAGACATAAAGATCGATATATTGGAAGGCTATGTTTGAACACCGAAATGGTTCCAGATGAGTTCGGGCATTTTCCGGAGTACCGGGAGGTTACCGGAACCCCCTTGGGAGTCTATGGGCCTTATTGGGCCTTAGTGGAAGAGAGAAGAGGCAGCCAAGTGGAGGGCGCCCCCCAAGCCCAATCCGAATTGGGTGGGGGGGCCGGCCCCCCTTTCCTTTCTCCCTCTCTCCCTCTTCCTTCTTCTCCTACTCATACTAGGAAAGGGGGAAACCTACTCCTAGTGGGAGTAGGACTCCCCCTTGGGTGCGCCATAGAGAGGGCCGACCCTCTCCGCCTCCGCTCCTTTATATACGTGGCCAGGGGGCAGCCCATAGACACACAAGTTGATTTCTTAGTCGTGTGCGGTGCCCCCCTCCACTGTTACACACCTCGGTCATATTGTCGCGGTGCTTAGGTGAAGCCCTGTGTCGGTAAGTTCATCAACACCGTCACCACGCCGTCGTGCTGACGAAACTCTCCCTCTTCCTCAACTGGATCAAAAGTTCGAGGGACGTCACCGAGCTGAACATGTGCAGATCGCAGAGGTGCCGTGCGTTTTGTGCTTGATCGGTTGGATCACAAAGATGTTCGACTACATCAATCGCGTTACTAAACGCTTCCGCTTTCGGTCTACGAGTGTACGTGGACACACTCTCCCGCTCGTTGCTATGCTTGTCCTAGATAGATCTTGCGTGGTCGTAGGATTTTTTTGAAATACTACGTTCCCCAACACTTACTGGTTCGGCGGGTCGCGGGTTCGGCCGTTCGGGCGACGGGTGGCGGATTGGCAGCATCCAACGACAGCGGCCGTGCTTCGGTGTGTGGTGCGGGCGCGCGGGGCGGCGGCGATGGCGGCGGATTGCGGCGACGCAAGGCGAGGCGGCGGGGTGAGGAGA
>LR738709.1:324656227-324668678 GCA_902687465.1 Secale cereale
TGCACAAAGAGCGGATCGAGGCGAGCACACGAGCAGTTTACCCAGGTTCGGGCCGCACGGATGCGTAAAACCCTACTCCTGCTTTGGTTTGTATTGCGTTCTTGCTCGGGAGCGAGGAGAGCTATAGTTCACTCTAACCGCTAACAAGACCGAGCGTAGATATGCTCGATGTTCGGAACCCCCTCTACGTTGCGCATGGGCCTCCTTTTATAGGTCAAAGGGGTCACCGACAGGTGGCAACGCAGATGGGGGTAAAAATGTAAAAAAAAGTGGTAGTTGGAACAGTATTTGTATAGTGCTCTATACCTAACCCTGACGGCAGGGGACAAGGGCATTAAATGCCTGTCGCCGTCGCCCAAACAGTGCAAAAAGTGGCCGTCAGGGGCGCCACCGTCCGCCACGATGGTAGCCTCGTCATCGCTGCTTGCCACCGTGTACCCCAGGCTGCACAGCCTTCCGCCACGTGCGCCTGGGAGGGTCCCAGAGCGACGCGTGGGTGGATGCGCTGGAGCGCGGGTATTGAGTGGAAGCTTGCCGCGGCAAGAACCTTGCCGCGGTCGCTACCTTGTCGCTTCTGGGAGCTTATCGCTCACCGGGCCTTGCCGGGACGCGTGGCGCGTCGCGGCAAGTTTCTTGGAATGCCTTGTTTGGCCTTCCCGGCAAGCTCCTCTTGCCAGGGTCTTGCGCCTTGAGTGGTTTTGTGCCTTGAGTGGCCTTCCCGGCAAGCTCCTCTTGCCGGGGTCTTGTCTCTTTGACTTGTATACTTTGTTCTTGAATGGCTCCAAAGGAACCACGAGAGGTCTTGGCGGTCGCCTAGCTAGCCTTGCCGCGGGACGCTGCAACTGCCCGTGCACAAGTTCGGGATACTAAGGTACCCCTACTTTAGTACACCGACAGGAGCCCCCGGGCCTGGGCCATACACGGTGCCGAGCGCTGTTGGGCCAGGCCCAAAACAGTGCACGGGCACGCGTGGCCTGCTGCACGCTGTATCTTACTCCGTATCCACCGCGCTCTCCCCGAACGGCACGCGTTGATTGCGGCATCGTGGGGGAGATCGTGGGGGGAGTTCTTTAATAGGAAATGCGAAACGTATGCCCCCTTCCTCCTTATAAGCAGGGGAAATAGGGGCAGTTCGTCCATCTGCCCGTTGCTTCTTGCATCCTCAAAAACCTTCGCCGCTCCCCTCCTTCCCGAAGGCCGAAAGAGAGCAGCGCTCCGCCCCCTCCACCGCCACCAGCACAACCAGCGGCGTCAACCTCCCACGCTGCTTCCGCCATGGCTCCGAAAGGCGAGAAGGGGAAGTCCGCAAAGTCGGCCGAGGCGCTCGGCTTGCAGCGATGCGGAAGAAGAAGGCGGTCTTCCCTCCCAAGCTTGACGCGATAGAGCTGAGGGATGCCTTCTACCTTTTCTGGGCGAGGGAGACGCGGGCGCATCCGCGCACCAAGGTACTCCTCGCCGTAGCCTGCGAGATGTTTCCGACTGGCTACGCCTTCTTTGCTCTGTTCTTCTACTACGGGCTCTGCCCGCCCTATTCTGAGTTCTTCTACGACATCATGAACACTTACGGATTCCACCTCCTTGACTTCACCCCCAACGTCGTTCTGACCATGGCCGTTTTCGCACATCTATGCGAAAACTTTGTCGGAGTCTTCCCCAATGTTGCCCTTTTCCGCCACTACTTCACGCCCCGAGTTGAGAGAGGAGAGCCGTTATCCAGCGGGGTCTCCTGGATCTCGAGGACGCACAAGAAGGAAGCGTATCTGGAGGGGGAGCTCCGCGGCAAATGGGACGAATGGAGAGCCCATTGGTGTTGGATTGTAGAGGAGAATCCGCAGCTGTTCACCGCCCGGCGCCAAGCCCCAGTAGTACGCGGCAACGACTGGAGCGACCTGGCCCCGGAGGATAGCAGACTGAAGATTGCCACTACCCGGATCCTTCACCTCAGGCACGCCAAGCTCACCGTAGGCGCAGTTGGAGCAGACTTTCTCCGCCGCCGTATCGCCCCCTTGTAGGAGAGGAAGAGGCCAGCCTGGGAGTTCGAGAACGCGGCAGATATCATGAGGCTGCGCCCGGGCCTCAATTATAACTTCACTGTCCTGGAGCTCAACGCGATGCTCCAGGCATTGTTCAAGTACGACTCCGACCATCCCGAGTGGTTTACGTTGCCGAGGGGCGTAGTTCCGCTGTGCAACAACTCGTCGCTCAGCGCCATCCGTGCAGTGATGCCGCTGTGCAATTCCCACGGGATTGATCCGACTTGGCAAGAGCCTACCGACGAAGCTGTGCAGGCGTTCTTCGACAACTTGGAGGAAATGCCAGTCAACTCCGACGAGAAGAAAGGCCTCACCCACGTCACCACTGACCAAGAGATGGCATATATTGCCACCAGGCTGGAAGAGGGGGCGGCAGCCACAGCCGCGGGCGAGTTCGGGTATACAGTGGAGGAGGCGGAGGCAGCGGAGGCGACAAGCCTTGCCGAGCAGGAAGAGCTTCGCAAAGCGGGGAAGCTTGCCGGGCAAGTCGCCGAGACAAGCGAGCCCGCCGAGCAGGGTGTCGAATCGAGCGGGCCCGCTGAGGACACGAGCGGCTCGCTGGAGATCGGCTCCTCCTCCTCGTCTTCAGGTAGTTCGCCACCACCAGCAGAGCCTCCAGCTCCGCCAAGGAGGCGTCTCCGCAAGGTTGGGGACGTGGCGGAGCGGCAGGCGGGCCAACAGCCGCCGCGCCGCGCGACACGCGCCACTGCGGCAAGCAAGGCTGCCACGGGAGCACCTCGCGCTTCCGCGGCAACTGGAGCGGGATCTTCCCGGACTGGCGCCTCTGCTCCTACCGCCCCTCGTGCCCCGGAGGCAACCGGAGCGGGGTCTTCTCGGACCACCGCCCCTGTTCCCGCTAAGCGGCCGAGGGAGCCCACTCCTCCGGCTCCTCGTACTGCGCGTGAGCCAGACTTTGATTTCTTGGTGCTCAGCTCCGACGAGGAAGAAGAAGAGTAAGACTCTGTAATCCTTGTATTTCTTTGATTCTCTGTTGTTTTGTCTTGCATCTCTTTTGCCTAACTCTGAACCTGTTCTTCTTTTTCAGTACTCTGGCCCAGAGGGCGGCAAAGAGAGCCAAGGCCCTGGTGATTGTCATCAAGGACGAGCCCGCTGCGACAGCAGGGGGTGCGCCTGAGACAAGCTTGCCGGACCCGGCAACTGGTCTTCAGAGCAGCCCCCAGCGCAGCCCCCAGCGTAAGTGTCTGGTTTACTCTCTGCTGTTTAGGCGCGCGTGGGTGCTTCTTCTTTACTGACGTCTTGTTCGTTGATCTGTGTAGGAGCGGAGCAGCAGCACCAGGAGCGCCAGGAGACCGCCCCCGACGTGCCGCAGGCTTCGACCACGCCGCCAAGGGGAAACTCTTCGGCAAGGGAGAACACTCCGCCAAGGGCGAGTACTCCGCCAAGGGCGAGGGATAGTACCAGCGGCCCTCCGCCGGCGGGAGCTACAACCACGCCGCCGAGGGAGAGCTCCCCGGCAAGGAACCTCACCAAAGAGCCGGCCCGCGCAGGTAATCCCTTTGCTTTAAAAATTCCCTTTGGGCTTTTCTTCTTTCGATTCCTCTTTTTTGGATATTTGCTTGACTGTTTTTCTTTCCTTTTCTTCCGTCAGACCCGTCCGTAGCCGAGCCAATGGAGACGGAGGTCGTTGTTGACGACGCCACCGTTGCTGAGGAAACGGTCGGCGCAGACGATCCCGCTGGCGCAGAGGCCGCCAAGGCTGCCGCCGCAGCAGCCGGCGAAGGGGCTGACGGTCGCACTGACGGCCCTGAGGCCGCAGGAGCGCCAGGCGCTACACCGACCGCTGAGCCCTCCGCCGCTGCCGCAGCCCCCAGCTCCGACGAGCCCGAGCCAGGCACCTACTTAAAGGCCGGCGACAACGTCTTCATCAAGGTCTCCTGGGCGTCGAGCTCCAGGGCGCCGGTCGAGGGAGATGTTTTTGACGGAGAGGTGCTTGCCTCCGCCGGGCTGAAGCTTGTCGACGCGCCGAGAAGCAGCGGCGAGTCGGAGGAGGAGCGGCTGCTGCGCAAACTGCTGTCACTCTACCGCGCCCGGCAAGCCAAGCTGGAGTCCCGAGATGCTCTGGCCGCCAAGGCGGGAGCTGATATGAAGAAGCGCGCAGAGGATCTCCGGGGTCTTCACCAAGCAGCTCTCCGGTCCTTGGCGGAGGAGCGGGAGCAACTTGCCGGGGAGCAGCAGGCCTTCATCCTTGAGAAGGCTGAAGTGGAGGAACAGCACCGACTTTCCGCTGAGAAGCTGTCCATGCTGGAGGGCGAGCTGGCGCAGCGGAAGGTCAACCTCGACAGTCATGAGGAGGAACTTGCCGCGCGCGAGCAAGCACTTGGCGAGACCCTCCAGGAGGCATAGGATGCTGCTGCAGCTGCTGAGACTGCCAATAAGGAACTGGAGGTGAAGGTGACGCAGCTCGAAGCCGACCTCAACGCGAGAAGCGAAGAAATCGCTGCGCTCAAGGTCGAGCGGGAGAAGGACGCCCACAGCCACTCCGAGCTGCAGGTCCGCCTCTCCGAGAAGGGTAAAGAGCTCACCGCCGCCAAGGACTCCAACGCGGATCTCGAGCTGAAGCTGGCCATCCTAACCGAGACGCTGGACGACGCCAAGGAGCGGGAGGCGACCCTGAAGGAAGAGATCAGGGCTGAGAAGGCGTTGCTGGAGAGCGCCGCCGTTACTCAGAACATCTTCAGGGAAACCGTGGAGCATTGGACAGAATGTCTTGTCAATGCTGCCGCGGATATCGACAAGGAGCTGGCGGAGCTCGGGGCGGAGTATCTCGGGTACTCCACCGACGAGAGCCTCCACCCCAGCGCCAAGCTCACTTTATTCTTCAGGGGTGTGGCGACGGCCCTCCGGCAACTCCGGGAGAAGATCCCAAAGCAGCTGGCGGATGAGTCGCGCAGGCTCTGCGTGGGCGCCCTGCAAAAGGTGTTGATGAAGGTGGCCTTCCGCAATCCGGGCCTCAACCTCACCAACGTCCTCAGGTCCCTGCCGCCGGACGCCGACCAGGAGGCGTTCAAGGCCCTTGTCGCACCCATTGTGGACAAGGTGAGCGGCATCAAAAGGGTCAAGGGCGACCGCGCGGACTACGCCTGCCCACTTTCTTCTTTCCTTGTCGCTGCTGGTCTTGTTACGAAAAACAGTCTATTAGAGCTGCGACAAGCTATCTGTAATATAACTCTATTTTGGGTGGTGATTGCAACGTTATTTCCTTTACTTGATTTCCTTGCTTTGTATGTCTTTACCCTACATTTTTAGGGAACTTGCCGGCGCAGGCACCTTAGCCGCGAGTGCTGAGTGCGGAACTTCAGCAACCTGCTGGCGGTGCTGTTTGCCGACAAGAAACCTTGTCGCAACCAGTTGCAGCGCACTTAAGTTGTCGAGCGGGCTCGGAAACAAAGTAAGGGCGCGACACTAGTCGCAGCACGCTTAAGCTGTTGAGCAAACTCGAAACAAAGTAAGGGCACAACTAGCTACGAGTTGGTTCCTCCGCGCACAGGTTCTCCATACAAAGCACGGTCGTTCAAGGAAGATAACTTAAAAATTTAAAAATTTGATTGCTCAAACTTTGGAAACTAAGCTTTTGTGTTGTCTGCTTCCCGGCAAGGCAAGGCTTTCTTGAACGGCGCTTGGTCCATACCACTATCTTCCTCCCCCCCGGCAAACATTTGCGCGAGGGAACCTTCTTCTGCTTGAGAAGAAAAAAAAGATAGAAGAGAAAATACAGATATGGAGCCTTTGGGCTCGTTATTGCTTACCGGGGGTAAGTGCTGCACAAAGTGTCAGATAATACATGCAAGGAAATAGAAAGCATGAAATAACAAGATGTGCGGGGCACATAAGCTTTACTGATGCACGGGGTCTGCGCCCGGCTTTGTACAAAGGATTACATGCAACAGCGGCAAGACTTGTACAAAAGGTGGTTGCCGGAGCGGATCACGGCAACCGCGCCTTACGGATAAAACTTACGAAGATGCTCGATGTTCCAGGAGTTGCTCACCGGAAAGCCATCTTCGGTCTCTAGGCGGACAGCGCCGGGCCTAGTGACTCGTTTCACCCGATAAGGGCCTTCCCACTTCGGCGTCAACTTGTTGGAATTCTTGGCGGACTAAACGTGCCGAAGAACAAAGTCGCCTTCCTCGAGACTTCGGGCATTAACTTTGCGGCTATGGTAGCGGCGCAAAGCTTGCTGGTAGCGAGCAGCTCGAACAGCAGCCTGAAGACGGTCCTCCTCAAGGAGTAGCGCGTCATCTTGTCGCAGCTGCTCTTGCTCGAGCTCATCATAAGCGAGCACTCGAGGTGACCCGTATACGAGTTCCGTGGGGAGAACTGCTTCTGCTCCATAGACTAGAGCAAAGGTTGTCTGTCCAGTGGCTCGATTTGGTGTCGTCCTAATCGACCAAAGAGCCGCCGGCAACTCCTCGATCCAGTTCTTGCCGCACTTGTGCAGCCTATCGAAAGTTCTGGTCTTGAGGCCACGCAGCACTTCGGCATTTGCCCTCTCCGCTTGACCGTTGCTTCTCAGGTGAGCAACAGAAGAGAAGCAGACCTTGGCGCCAAGATCTTGGACGTACTGCATGAAGGTGTGGCTCGTGAATTGCGTACCGTTGTCGGTGATAATCCTGTTAGGGATTCCGACACGGCAAACAATCGACCTGAAGAACTTGACCGCTGACTGTGCTGTCACCTTTCTCACTGGCTCCACTTCCGGCCACTTTGTGAACTTGTCGATTGCAACGTACAAGTACTCAAAGCCCCCGGCTGCACGGGGAAAGGGGCTGAGGATGTCGAGCCCCCAGACCGAAAATGTCCAGGATAAAGGGATCGTCTGGAGAGCTTGAGCTGGCTGATGTATCTGCTTGGAATGGAACTGGCACGCTTCACACTTGGTTACTTGTGCAGTTGCATCCTGGAGGGCTTCTGGCCAAAAGAAACCTTGCCGGAATGCCTTGCCGGCAAGTGCTCTTGCGCCAATGTGGTGGCCACATATGCCTTCGTGTATCTCTGCTAACAGCTTCTGTCCATCTTCCCGGGGAATACACTTCAATTTCACACCGTTGAGTCTCCTTCTGTACAGTTCATTGTCGAAAAATTGGTACATACTTGACTGTCGGGCTACTCTTTCTGCTTCTTCTTGCTCTTCGGGAAGTTCTCCTGTCTGAAGGAAACGGACAATCTGCTGCGCTCATGCTAGAGCTTGTGGCTCGACAACAAGGACTAAAGGCACTTGTGCTGCTGCGGGAACATCCGCTTCTACGGCAAGAACCTGCGTTTCGGCCGGAGCTTGACATCCCCCGGCAAGCTTGCCGGAGCAAAACTTGTCGAGAGCGTCTACTTCAACTGTACAAACCCTAGGGCTTGCAGGAGCAGACTGCTCCTCAGCATTTTTGGTGTTGATCTCGGGGACTTTCTTGGCGGCGGCTTCGGGAAGCTCTGCCGGAAAATAGTCACCAGAAACCAACTTCCTCTTCTTGCTTTGTCCAGTTGATGGTGTTACGAATGGTTGAGTCAGCTTGAGCACAAAGATCCCTGGTTCCACAGGTAACTTTAGTGCGGTGCACTTCGACAGGCCATCTGCGATGTCGTTCTGAGCTCTTGGAACATGCTCCATCTGTAGGCCGTCGAAGTGTTCTTCAAGCTTTCTCACTTCGTCGACGTAAGCTTCCATCAACGGGCTCTGATAGTTCTTGTTTACTTGGCGGACGACAAGCTGCGAGTCACCCCATACAATCAGCTTCTTGATCCCAAGGTCTGCCGTGATCCTTAGACCGGCAAGAAAACCCTCATACTCTGCAGTATTGTTCGTCGCTTGCTCCTTGGGAAAGTGCATCTGGACGACGTACTTGAGATGCTCTCAGGTGGGTGCGACAAGCAGCACGCCGGCACCGGCGCCTTGCAGTGAGAAGGCACTATCAAAGTACATTATCCACTCTTTGCTTGCTTCCTTGACGGGGATGCTCGTCTCTGGGATTTCTTCGTCTGGTGTTGGCGTCCACTCTGCTATGAACTCTGCCAATGCTCTGCTCTGGATAGTTGAAGTGCTTTTAAACTTGAGGCCAAAGCTCGACAGTTCTAGTGCCCACTCGACAATCCTGCCTGTCGCTTCTGGATTTTGCAGTATCCTCTTCAGCGGAAAGCGAGTGACAACTGTTATCTCATGTGCTTGGAAGTAATGGCGTAGTTTTCTCGAGGCCATGAGAAGGCCGAAAAGCAACTTATGCACACCAGAGTACCTTGACCTAGCCCCCTGCAAGAGGGAACTGACAAAGTAAACTGGGCGCTGCACCATCTTCTTCCGCACCTCTTCTTGCATGTGCGCAGATCCATCCTTGTCGGGACCAGAGCTTGTCGGGGAAGCCCCCTGCTTGTCGCTGGACGGGCTTGCCGCGGTTGCTGGCTCATCGTCTGCCTCCCTCTCCGCTACTAACGCAGCACTAACCACTTGATTGGTTGCCACTAGATACAGCAGCAACTTCTCTTGTGGTTTAGGTGCGACAAGTATTGGAGTAGAGGACAGGTACCTCTTCAAGTCTTGCAGCGCAGCCTCCGCTTCCGGAGTCCATTTCATTGGGCCTGCCTTTTTCAAAATTTTGAAAAACGGCAGTGCACGTTCGGCAGACTTAGAGATAAACCTGCTGAGAGCAGCCACGCAACCGGCAAGTCTTCGCACATCCTTGACGCGCTTCGGTGCTTCGATCTGCTCAATGGCCTTGATCTTGTCGGGATTGGCTTCAATTCCCCTCTGAGACACGAAGAACCCGAGAAGCTTGCCGGAAGGGACTCCAAACACGCACTTCTCGGGGTTGAGCTTGAGCTGGATCTTGCGCAGATTCGCAAATGTTTCAGCTAAATCTTGAACTAGGGTAGCCCTGTCCTTGCTCTTGACCACCATGTCATCCATGTATGCTTCTACATTTCTGTGAATCCGTGGCTCAAAAGCTGTATGGACCACCCTTGCAAATGTTGAACCAGCATTATTCAATCCGAAAGGCATGCGTATAAAACAGTAAGTGTCACATGGAGTAATGAATGTGGTCTTCTCCTCATCTTCTTCAGCCATAAAGATCTGATGGTATCCTGAGTATGCGTCAAGAAACGAAAGCAAATCACATCCAGCCGTGGAGTCAACAATCTGGTCAATGCGCGGCAAGGGAAATGGGTCTTTGGGACAAGCTTTATTCACATCGGTGAAGTCGATACAAAGCCTCCATTTCCCGTTTGCCTTACGCACAACAACAGGATTGGCCAACCACGTGGGATGGAGTACACCTCTGACAAGGCCTGCTGCTTCCAACTTCTTGATTTCTTCCGCTATGAACTCTTGGCGCTCCACTGCTTGTTTCCTAACTTTTTGCTTGACGGGCCGCGCGTGAGGACAGACGGCAAGCTTGTGCTCAATTACTTTCCCGGGAACACCGGGGATGTCAGACGGTTGCCATGCAAACACGTCGACGTTCGCCCGCAGGAAAGCAACGAGCGCGCTTTCCTATTTAGGGTCGAGCGTGGCACTGATGGTGAAGGTACCACCAGTGCCGTCCTCCTTGGCGGACACCTTCTTTGTTTCTGGCGGAGCTGCCATCGTCTTCTTACACTTGCCGGTGGAGCTCGATGGTGCGTCCTCGAGGGCAGCGCAGCACTCCGAAGAGGTGCGTTTGCCGGAGTGGGCCCCAGAGCTCTTGCTGGACTTCGTCTTCTTCTTCTCTCCGGGAGCTTCAGCGGCAAGTGTGTTGCTATCTGTTGCGGCTGTTGCTTCCCGGTAGATCTTGTCGGCGCAGATAAGGGCATCCTTCTTGTCGCCAGGGACAGAGATGACGCTTATCGGGCCGGTCATCTTCAACATGTTGTAAGCGTAATGAGAGGCTGCCATGAACTTGGCGAGCGCTGGACGACCAAGTATTCCATTGTTAGGCAATGGAAAACCGGCAACGTCGAAAGTGATCCTCTCAGTCCTGAAGTTCAGCTCGCCGCCAAATGTCACTGGCAGCGTGATCTTCCCCTTCGGCTTGCACCTTCCCGGGTTGATCCCTTGGAATGTGACGGTTTCTTCGAGCTCGCTGTCGGGGATTTGGAGTTTCCGGACCACAGCGGAGGAGATCAAGTTTAAGCCGGCCCCGCCGTCAACTAACATCTTAGTGACCTTGAGGTTGCGGATAGTTGGTGAAACCAACATCGGCAAGCACCCGACCGCAGTCATGCGATCAGTGTGGTCCTCAATGTCAAATACGATAGGCGTGCCGGACCACTTCAGAAGCTTGCGCGACTCGACGGGTGGTTCTGCTGCATTGACTTCCCGCACCCACTGTTTGAGTTGGCGGTGCGAAGTATGCAGAGAAGCACCACCGTCAATGCACAAAACCTCTGTGGCTTTTTGAAACTCCTCTCCGCTGGTCTCTCCATCATCCATGTCTTCGTCGTCATCTTCATCTTCATCCTTGTCGCGGCCGCGGGGAGGTCTGTCTCCTTGCCGCTGCTTGGCCTTGCCGTGGCGTCCTCCCCGGCCATTGAATGGCCGCTTCTTGTCGGATCCTCCATCACCTCCTTGGGCCTTCTCCTTGTCGCGCCGCTCATACTCAGCTTTCTGCTGTTCGACAAGCTACTCGACTCTCTTGCAGTTCTGGAGGTCGTGACCCTTGGTGCCGTGGATCTTGCAATACTGCTTGTCGGTGCCGTCCTGCTTGTCGGCGGCGGCCACAGCCTGACAGTTGGTGCATGCGGCAGTCTCCTTGCCGGAGCTACCAACTTGAGCTTTCTTGGCGCCAGCCTCCATGCCGGACTGCTCAACGACTAGCACTTCCTTGTTCTTCTTCTTCCTATTGTTCCGCCGCCGGCTTTTCTTTGCCGGGGCGGCATCCTCGCTGTCAGATCCTCCGGCTCCCGTATCCTCTCCGGAGAGTTTCCTCCCCTCCTCAGCGCGTGCACACTTGTCGGCCAGGGCGTACAGCTCGCTGACGTCCCTGATCTTGCACATCGCCATCTCCTCCCTCATCATGCGGTTACGCACGTTCTGATGGAACGCGCTAATAACCGCGGCTGGGTGGACATCTGGGATGTTGTGCTGCACACGGCTGAATCTCTGGATATACTTGCGCAGAGGTTCTCCTTCCTTCTGGGCGAGCAAGTGAAGGTCGCTCTCCTGGCCATGAGGTTTGTGGCCGCCTGTGAAGGCGCCGACAAACTGATGGCACAGGTCGGCCCAAGAAGAAATGGAGTTGTCCGGCAAGTGCATGAGCCAGGATCTGACGTTTGGCTTGAGCACCAGCAGAAAAATAATTGGCGAGTATCTTCTCATCTCGCCCCCCAGCAGCTTGCACCGCGATGGTGTAGATGCTGTGGAACTCCAACGGATGTGTCTTGCCGTCGTACTTCTCCGGTACGTCGGGCTTGAAGTTCTTCATGCTGGGCAACTGGACTTGCCGCAGCTCACGAGTGAACGTAGGGCAACCTACCGCGTACGGCAAGTCGCCTGGTCCCCCTGGCACGTGCATGACAACAGCGGGCCCAGCACGCTGGTCTGATTGACGCCGCGCTTCTCTTCGGCGCTCGATGCGGGTTCGAGCGTCCTCTTCTTGTCGATCGTCGAGAACTTGGCGCTGATCGCAACGAGCTCGCGGATCTGATGACGCGGTGGAGTCCCTATCGAGGTTGACCCGGCGAGTCGGCTATCTTGGCCTTCGGGGCGGAGAGTGCACGGTGGTTGCACCCTCAACGGTCTTGTCGCCGTCGGCCTGCGCCTGGCTGACTTGCCGCGGCTGCGTCGTGCTCGGCTGCCGCGGGGTGTCGCCGTTGGCGAAGGCGATTTGGCTCTGAATGGTGGCCCTCCAGTCGTCGGCCTTGTCTGCCGCTGGAGGGAAGTCGAGGAGCAGTTGAGCTCGTTCTAGAGCTTCTGCTGGAGTGGCGGGTAGCGGTGGCGAACGGTGCGAGGAGCGGGATATGCTCGGACTTATAACTACGTTAGAAGGAGCAGCGTCCCGTCCAGGCGACCGTACCTTGCTCGTGCCAGCATGTTGGCGCGCATGCTGGTCCTGAGCGTCCCGAGATCCGCCAGCTTGTCCCTGGCCCAGCAAGCGTATGGTACCTTGAGTACCATGACGCTGCCGGTCCCGCGCCTCCTGAGAGGGGCGCGGTGCGTGCATGGACGCCGAAGTCTTGGAGTGCGCCCGGTCGCCATTGGCTCCGGCGGTGGAGGGATCGACGCGGACGGGCCTGCTGCCTCCGAAGCCTTCTTCTTCGGCGGCATGTTGATGAAATCGATGTAGTTGATGAAGTTGGAGAAGATCTAGCCCGTGTGGACGCCGGATCAGGTTCACACAACCTCGACGCTCCCCCTACTTGGCGCGCCAAAGATGTCGGGGAAACTGATCACCCACGAACACCTATGGGACCGGAGCCCCTTCTCGGTACGGCGGGGG
>LR738709.1:324668730-324681902 GCA_902687465.1 Secale cereale
GGGGGGGGGGCGGAGATTAAACAAAGAGCGGATCGAGGCGAGCACACGAGCAGTTTACCCAGGTTCAGGCTGCACGGATGCGTAAAACCCTACTCCTGCTTTGGTTTGTATTGCGTTCTTGCTCGGGAGCGAGGAGAGCTATAGTTCACTCTAACCGCTAACAAGACCGAGCGTAGGAATGATCGATGTTCGGAACCCCCTCTACGTTGCGCATGGGCCTCCTTTTATAGGTCAAAGGGGTCACCGACAGGTGGCAACGCAGATGGGGGTAAAAATGTAAAAAAAGTGGTAGTTGGAACAGTATTTGTATAGTGCTCTATACCTAACCCTGACGGCAGGGGACAAGGGCATTAAATGCCCATCACCGTCGCCCAAACAGTGCAAAAAGTGGCCGTCAGGGGCGCCACCGTCCGCCACGATGGTAGCCTCGTCATCGCTGCTTGCCACCGTGTACCCCAGGCTGCACAGCCTTCCGCCACGTGCGCCTGGGAGGGTCCCAGAGCGACGCGTGGGTGGATGCTCTGGAGCGCGGGTACTGAGTGGAAGCTTGCCGCGGCAAGCACCTTGCCGCGGTCGCTACCTTGTCGCTTCTGGGAGCTTGTCGCTCACCGGGCCTTGCCGGGACGCGTGGCGCGTCGCGGCAAGTTTCTTGGAATGCCTTGTTTGGCCTTCCCGGCAAACTCCTCTTGCCAGAGTCTTGTGCCTTGAGTGGTTTTGTGCCTTGAGTGGCCTTCCCGGCAAGCTCCTCTTGCCGGGGTCTTGTCTCTTTGACTTGTATACTTTGTTCTTGAATGGCTCCAAAGGAACCACGAGAGGTCTTGGCGGTCGCCTGGCTAGCCTTGCCGCGGGACGCTGCAACTGCCCGTGCACAAGTTTGGGATACTAAGGTACACCTACTTTAGTACACCGACAGAGAGATGAGAGTTTAATGAAAGGTACTTGGTAGGTCTTGACTTGGTGTAGATCTCCCCAGCAACGGCGCCAGAAATCTTGCTTCCTTGCTACTTTCTCGAGTTTGCGTTGGGATTTCCCTTGAAGAGGAAAGGGAAATGCAGCAAAGTGAAGTAAGTATTTCCCTCGGTTTTGAGAACCAAGGTATCAATCCAGTAGGAGATTACACACACGTCGCCAAATACCCGCACAAACAATCAAACAACTTTCACCCAACGCTATAAAGGGGTTGTCAATTCCTTCTAGGTTATTTGCAAAAGTGAGATACGATAGAGATAGATGAACAAGTAAAGTAAATATTTTTGGTTTTTTGGTTTATAGATTGAAAAGTAAAAAGATTGCAAAATAGTAGATCTGAAACTTATAAGATGTAAAATAGACCCGGGGGCCCTAGTTTTCACTTGAGGCTTCTCTCATGATAGCAAATATTATGGTGGGTGAAAAAATTACAGCCAAGCAATTGATAGAAAAGCGAATAATTATGAAGACTAAGGAAATGATCATGAATATAAGCATCACATCCGAGACAAGTAGACCGACTCCTGCCTGCATCTATTACTATTACTCCACACATCGACCGAAATTATTCTGCATCTAGAGTATTAAGTCCATAAGAACAGAGTAACGCCTTAAGCAAGATGACATGATGTAGCGGAATTAACTCAAGCAATATGATGAAAACCCCATCTTGTTATCCTCGATGGCAACAATACAATACGTGTCATGTCCCTTTCTGGATTGAGCACCGCAAGATTGAACCCAAAGCAAAGCACTTCTCCCATTCCAAGAAATATCAATCTGGTTGGCCAAACAAAACCGATAGTTCGAAGAGAATTACTAAGATATTAGATCATGCATATAAGAATTCATAAAAGACTCAAATAATATTCATAGATAATCTGATCATAAACCCACAACTCATCGGATCTTGGTAAACACACTGCAAAAGAAGATTACATCGGATAGATCTCCAAGAACAAGGAGGATAACATGGTATTGAGGATCAAAGAGAGAGAAGAAGCCATCTAGCTACTAGCTATGGACCCGTAGGTCTGCGGTAAACTACTCAAACTTCATCGGAAGAGCAATAGGGTTGATGTAGATGCCCTCCGTGGTTGATTCCCCCTCCGACAGAGTACCGGAAAAGACCTCCAGATGGGATCTCGCGAGACAGAAGGTTACGATGGCGGAAAAGTGGTTTCAATGAATGTTCTGATGTTTCTGGAATATACGGCTTTATATAGGCTGAAGAATGAAGTTAGGAGACGCTCGAGGGGCCCACAATGGTGGGGCGCGCCCTACCCCCAGGGCGCGCCCTCCGTCCTTGTGGCCGCCTCGCAGCTCCTCTGACGTGCACTCCAAATCCATCTGATGTCTTGTGGTCCAAGAAAAATCCTCGTGAAGTTTCTTTCTGTTTGGACTCCGTTTGATATTCCTTTTCTGCGAAACTCAAAAAGAAGGAAAAAGCATAACCTGGCACTGGGCATTGGGTTAAGAGATTAGTCCCAAAAAACATATAATAGCATATAAATGCATATAAAACATCTAAGATAGATAATATAATAGCATGGAACAATCAAAAAATTATAGATACATTGGAGACGTATCACGATCCTGTTCATCAAATGACAACACATGTCTATGGTTAGAAACTTAACCATTGTTGATTAACGAGCTAGTCTAGTAGAGGCTTACTAGGGACACGATGCTTTTTCTCTATGTATCCACACATGTATCAAGTTTCTAGTTAATACAATTCTAGCATGAATAATAAACATTTATCATGATGTAACTTGATTATTGCCTCTAGGGCATATTTCCTTCACAATCATCTTGCTATCATATTACGCCAATAATCTCTCCTGTGCATATTGATACGTCTCCAACGTATCTATAATTTATGAAGTATTCATGCCATGTTTATAACAATTTTATATGGTTTTGGTATGATTTGCGTGGAACTAACCCAGACTGACGATGTTTTCAGCAGAACTACCATGGTGTTGTTTTTTGTGCAGAAATGAAAGTTCTCCAAATGATCTCAAACTTTTTGATGATTTTTTTGGAACAAAAGAGGCCCCCTAAGCTTCATGGAAGGACCAGAAGGTGAACGAGTAGGGCACAAAACACTAGGGCGCGCCTGGGCCCTTGTCCGTGCCCCGGTGGGTTGTGCTCACCTCGAGGCCCATCCGGACGTGAGACCGACGCCAAAAATTCCTATAAATAGATAAACCATCAGTAATATCCCTAGTTAAGAAGACCCGCTGCTGCAGGCCTCTGTAGCCACCGAAAACCAATCTAGACCCTTTTCGGTACTCTGCCGGAGGGGGAAATCATCACCGGTGGCTATCTTCATCATCTCGGTGCCCACATTGATGAGGAGGGAGTAGTCCACCCTCGGGGCTGAGGGTATGTACCAGTAGCTATGTGTTGTATCTCTCTCTCTAGTGTTCTTGATGGCACGATATTGATGTATCGGGGGCTTTGTTAATATAGATGGATCATATGGTGTTTTCCCCTCTCTATCTCGTGATGAATTGAGTTTTCCCTTTGAGATTTCTTTGGATTGAATACTTTTATGGATTTGAGAACACTTGATATATGTCTTGCAATTGAATACTTGTGGTGACAATGGGGTATCATATTGATTCACTTGATATGTATTTTGGCACTCAACTTGCGGATTCCTCCGGTGATATTGGGGTAATCTATGCGTAGGGGTTGATGCACGTTCCTGTCTTTGTTTCTCTGGTAGAAATCTTGGGGCACTCTTCGAGGTTATTTGTGTTGGATTGAGTATTACAAATCTGAATATGTTTTGGTGTTATCTTAGTACGAACTCTTGATAGATCGATCGGGAAGGATAACTTTGTGTTATCTTAGTACGAACTCTTGAAAGATCGATCGGAAAAGATAACCTTGTGTTATTCTAGTATGAACTCTTGGATAGATCAATCGGAAAGGGTAACTTTGTGTTACTTTAGTACGAACGCTTGGTAAGAATGATCAGAAAGAATAACTTTGCAGTGGTTTCGTACCGCACCAACTTCTTCTTATGTTCTCCGCTAGATAGGAACTTTGGAGTGATTCTTCATCGCACGTTGAGGGGTGGTTATATGATCCAATTATATTAGCACTGTTGAGAGATTGCACTAGCGAATGTACGGACCCTAAGAATTGTTTTCCATCATTGCAATACCATTTGTGCTCACTTTTGTTACCTGCTACCTTGCTGTTTTTTATTGTTCGCACTACAAAAATCAATATCTACTATCAATACACTTGTACACCATCTCTTCGCTAAACTAGTGCACCTATACAATTTCCCATTATATTTGGTGTGTTGGGGACACAAGAGACATTTTATTATTTGGTTGCAGGGTTGTTTGAGAGAGACCATCTTCATCCTACACCTCCTATGGATTGATAAACCTTAGGTCATCCACTTGAGGGGAAAATTGCTACTGCCCTACAATACTCTATGCTTGGAGGCCCAACACGTGTCTATAAGAATAAAGTTGCGTAGTAGACATCAAGCTCTTTTCTGGCGTAGTTTCTGGAGAGGTAAGTGCTTGAAGGTATATCTTTAGATCTTGCAATCGAATCTTTTAGTTTCTTGTTTTATCACTAGTTTGGTTTTGTAAAAGAAAACTAAAAAATGGAATTGAGGTTGCCTCATATTATTGATTATCTTTATAATGTCTTTCTTGAAAACGATAGATCGGAAAATTGTGCTCAATTGTTAGAAGAAGAAGTCAATAAAATGTTTGGCACAAAATATTTGAATGATGAGCACCATTGTAATGTTGTTAGTATGAATTCTTTGAATATCCATGATGCTAATGATATGCAAAGCTACTAGCTTGGGGATGTTGTGTTTGATGAAGATGATATTTTTAGTCCCCCAAGTTTTAATGAGAAAAATTATTATGATGATAGCATGCCTCCTATTTATGATGATTATATTGATAAAGGTAGATTTGGAGAGGTCATGACTTTATTTAGTGATGAATCCACTACTTTGGAGGATGTTTCAATTGACTATGATAAGAAAGTTGCTATCTATGATGATTATGGTGATGACATGTATGCTATATTGAATAATGATAACCATGAAACTTGTCTTCATAACTTTAATTTTCAATCTCATGATAGTTATTTTGCTGAGTTTGCTCCCACCACTATTCATGAGAATAAATTTGCTTACGTGGAGAGTAGCAAAATTTCCATGCTTTTGCATCATGAAAATAATGATTTATATAATGGATATATTGTTGAATTCGTTCATGATGGTACTGAAAATTATTATGAGAGAGAACCATATGCTTGTAGGTATTGCCATAATATCAAGTTTCCTCTCTATGTGTTGAAAATCTTGAAGTTTTGCTTGTTTTGCCTTCATGTGCTAGTTGATTCTTGCTCCCATAAATTGTTTGCTCACAAAATCCCTATGCATAGGAAGTGGGTGAGACTTAAATGTGCTAGTCATATGATTCATGATGCTCTATTTATGTTTCAACTTTAATCTTTTGTGTGAGCATCATTGAAATCATCATGCCTAGCTAAAAGGCATTAAAGAAAAGCGCTTGTTAGGAGACAAACCAACACTTATACCTACTGTTTTTGTGTGTTCACATGGTTAAGCTACTGTAGTAATCGTGTTTTACATGTTTCTTTCAATATTGTGCCAAGCAAAGCCTTAGGATCACGTTGGGTGATAATAGATTTGATCTTGCTGAAAAACAGAAACTTTTGGCTCACGAGAAAAATTCTCATTTTTAACAGAAGAGTGCTTTTAAGTTGATTATTTTTGCAGAAGATTAATATACAAATTGTTCACATGGTCATGTTTTTTTAAAGATTTTTAGAGTTGCAGAAGAATGGTGAATGTTCAGTTCATTACCGACTATTCTGTTTTTGACAGATTCTGTTTTCAATGCATAGTTTGCTTGTTTTCTAGTTTCTATGGCTTATATTGATCAATATAAATTGTAGAAATGATATGGTACAGTAAGAATTGTGTGAGAACAATTATGAATCTTGTCTTTGACATTACCCAAAGTGAATGATTTGTTTTATCATACTAACCCATCTCACGAAGTTTTGTTAAGTTTTGGGTGATTGGAGTTTTCAAGTTATGGGTGAGATATTGATATGACCAGAACAAGGAGTGAAAAGACCCTAAGCATGGGGATTCCCAAGGCACCCCAAGGTAATATTGAAGGAACATCCAATCAATTAAGCTTGGGGATGCCCCGGAAGGCATCCCCTCTTTCGTCTCCAACATTATCGGTAACCTCACTTGGAGCTATGTTTCCGTTCGTCACATGATAAGTGTTTTTCTTGGAGTGTCAATTTATTTTGTTAGACTTTTCTTGATGGTATTTAGAATAATGTTTTGAATCTTTTATTTCAGTAAAAGTGTCAAGGATAGACTTTACCATGCTTATTTTGCAAGTCTACATGTTGCTGTTTGAAAACAGAAAGTTTTCTATCATTGTCTGAATTCTTCTGGATAATCAGTACGTGATAAATTCTTGAAATTTTTACAAAGTTAGCATGAATAAGTTATCTGTAACGTGGTAAATTTTCAGAATTTTTAGATCTTGGTAAGTATGAGAACAATTCCACTCTTTACAGACTGTACTGTTTTGGCAGATTGCTGTTATGTTTGCATTGTTTGCATATGTTTGCTTGTTTAACGATTCTATTTGAGGATAGGAGTATTAAATATGCAGAGGTATTTAGTATACAATGTTGAATAATAATTTTAGTGATTTGCTACAGTAGAGGATGATAAGGTTTCACATTGATTTATACTAACTTATCTCACGAGTTCTTGTTGAGTTTTGTGTGGATGAAGCTTTTGAGATTTAGGGAAACCGTGGTATGAGAAGAATTAAGGAGACACAAAAGATCAATCTTGGGGATGCCCAAGGCACCACGAGATAATATTTCAAGAGTTCTCAAGCATCTAAGCTTGGGGATGCCCGATACGCATCCCACCTTTCTTCATCAACAATTACCGGTTAGTATCGGTTGGTCCTAAGTTTTTGCTTCTTCACATGAGATGTGCTATTCTTGAAATGTCATCTTATTTTGTTTGCTTGCTGTTTTAATAAAATACTTAGATCTGAAAGTTTTTAAATAAAATAGAGCCCCAAATAGTTGCCAGAGAGGCTAGATAAGTGGTATTCACATCCCGTCAACGAAGCTCTTTTCTGGCACCGTTGCTCTAGTGCTTTACTTATATCTTTTTGAGCACGGTGTGTTGTAGTATTTTTGAAGAAAACCTCCCATGCTTCACTTAGATTAATTTGATAGAAAGAAATATTATGTTCATGATCTTCATTTATATCTTTTTGGAGTAGCTTGTCATTTACTCTTGTGCTTCACTTATATCCTATGAGTAAATTCTTGAATAAATTGAATGTCATGAAGTTGAAATTATATCATGCCTAGTGGTAGCTTCACATTGGGTTTCGATAGTGAAATCTTTTGAGGCTTGACAATCACAATATTGGTCATACAAGCAATTCACGAATAATTAGTATAAGGAAGAGAACTTTCACATGCAAATACACTATTCTGGAAATCTTTTGTGATTGTGAGCCCCTATCAAAATATTGTATGCCAATTTTTTTGACGTTGGACAAGGAAGACAATGTAATGGTTTATGTTTGTTCATATTCACATAGAAGTTATATTGTCATAGATCCTTCAACATGTGGTGCTTGCCCCCCATCTTTGCTAACCAAAAATTCCGCACCAAGTAGAGATACTACTTGTGCATCAAAAACCCTTAAACACAAATCTAATCTTCAAGAGTCCACCATACCTACCTAAGGATTGAGCAACATCCTTCAAGTAAGTTGTCATTGGTGCAAAAAGGCAATAAAAATTGCTTCTAAAAGTGTTAGATCATTTAGTGTAAGGGAAAATTGAGCGTTGTACGAACTTGTGATGGCAAAGTAATAAAAGTGACGGACTGCATAATAAAGCTTGCTATCATAAGGGGCAATATAACGTGACGTTCTTTGCATTAAGGGATTGAGCATACAAACAAATAAGCGCATGGCAACCTCTGCTTCCCTCTGCGAAGGGCCTATCTTTTACTTTTTAGTATTTACTTTTATGCAAAGAGTCAAAGTTTTTCTTTCTATTCCTTTTTTATTTTTTTCTCCTTTGGCAGGCATCATGTGGTGAGGAAAGATTTAGGCACATATGTCCAGCTGAATATGGGTAGCATGAGTTATTATTGTTGACATCACCCAAAGGTGAATACGTTGGGAGGCGAAATTACAAGCCCCTATCTTTTATGTGTCTGGTTGAAATGTTTTGTTCATGTGTATGCGGTGAGTGTTAGCAATCATAGAAGACTATATGATGGTTTAGTATGTGGAGCTCTTACTTAAACTCTGTTGAATAAGTTGGATTACGATTGCTTGGTGACTGAGAACATAGGTTGTTGAGTTTCAAGAGAATTCATTGTTTGAACATGAACATGTGAATTGGTTGCTACTTTAAACATGAGAAATTTTATAAGAAATATTTGTGGTCATGATGCTAGGAAAAGTGATTGAAATTGTCATTGATCAAACTAGTGCACTTTGCTAGCATTCACACTTCATAAATTATTTCTTTTATCATTTACCTACTCGAGGACGAGTAGGAATTAAGCTTGGGGATGCCGATACGTCTCCAACGTATCTATAATTTATGAAGTATTCATGCCATGTTTATAACAATTTTATATGGTTTTGGTATGATTTGCACGGAACTAACCCGGACTAACGATGTTTTCAGCAGAACTACAGTGGTGTTGTTTTTTGTGCAGAAATGAAAGTTCTCCAAATGAGCTGAAACTTTTTGACGATTTTTTTGGAACAAAAGAGGCCCCCGAAGCTTCGTGGAAGGACCATAAGGTAAAGGACTAGGGCACAAGACATCGGGGTGCGCTTGGGCCCTTGCCCTTGTCCCGGTGGGTTGTGCTCACCTCAAGGCCCATCCGGACATGAGACCGACGCCAAAAATTCCTATAAATAGAGAAACCATCAGAAATAACACTAGATCAGAAGTTCCGCCGCCGCAGGCCTCTGTAGCCACCGAAAACCAATCTAGACCCTTTCCGGTACTCTGCCATAGGGGGAAATCATCACCGGTGGCCATCTTCCTCATCGCGGCGGCCACCATGATGAGGAGGGAGTATTCCACCCTCGGGGCTGAGGGTATGTACCAGTAGCTATGTGTTGTATCTCTCTCTCTCTCATGTTCTTGATGGCACGATCTTGATGTATCAGGGGATTTGTTAATATAGTTGGATCATATGGTGTTTTCCCCTCTCTATCTCGTGATGAATTGAGTTTCCCCTTTGAGATTTCTTTGGATTGAATACTTATATGGATTTGAGAACACTTGATATATGTCTTGCAATTGAATACTCGTGGTGAAAATGGGGTATCATATTGATTCACTTGATATGTGTTTTGGCACTCAACTTGTGGATTCCCGCGGTGATATTGGGGTAATCTATTCATAGGGGATGATGACCGTTCTTGTCTTTGTTTCTCCAGTAGAAATCTTGGGGCACTCTTTGAGGTTCTTTGTGTTGGATTAAGTATTTAAAATCTTAATATGTTTTGGTGTTATATTAGTACGAACTCTTGATAGATCGATCGGGAAGGATAACTTTGTGTTTTCTTAGTACGAACTCTTGAAATATCGATCGAAAAAGATAACCTTGTGTTATTCCAATACGAACTCTTGGATAGATCGATCGAAAAGGGTAACTTTGTGTTACTGTAGTACGAACTCTTGGAAAGATTGATCGGAAAGAATAACTTTGAGGTGGTTTCGTACCCCACCAACAACTTCTTATGTTCTCCGCTAGATAGGATCTTTGGAATGATTCTTCATCACACGTTGAGGGGTGGTTATATGACCCTAGGCCTTGTTTTCGATCATTGCAATACCGTTTGTGCGCACTTTTGTTACTTGCTACCTTGCTGTTTTTTATTGTTCGCACTACAAAAATCAATATCTACTATCAATATTACACTTGTATCACCATCTCTTCGCCGAACTAGTGCACATATACAATTTCCCATTGTATTTGGTGTGTTGGGGACACAAGACACATTTTATTATTTGGTTGCAGGATTGTTTGAGAGAGACCGTTTTCATCCTACACCTCCTACAGATTGATAAATCTTAGGTCATCCACTTGAGAGAAAATTGCTATTATCCTACAAAACTCTGTACTTGGAGGCCCAACACGTGTCTACAAGAATAAAGTTGCATAGTAGACATCAGATATCTTATAATACTTGTCTCATATCATTATTGGCTTGAACATCAAGCATAGTAAAAAATGAGATACAAAGCTTTTAAGCAAATCAAGCAGGACAAAAAGTTATAAGCAATAGAATTGAGCCATTTAGCATATCATATACCTTGACATCATATTGGTATCATACATACATCGTATAGCCGGGATTGAGAACGACACAGGTACTCATAGTGGTAGGTGCACATAGCGTATCTTTCCCATTTGAGCAATCGAGCTACGTCTCTCTAGTATCCGTGCAACAAGAGGATTTCCATGGTATCATATATCGAGCTCACCTTTTGGTTGTACGGATCCCACTTATCTTCCGTGTGTGCGTTCCCACGTGATATCTTTGGGTTGTGATCTATTGCCTTACTTGCAAGTTTTGTGACTCTTCTCGACATTTTCGATATCTTGACTACCATTTTCTTGAAATTTTGTGCCACTATTCCTAACTGAGATCCTCGAAAAGCCTTGTACTTGTAGGTGTGAGAAATAAACCCGGTACCAATTCCACTATGATAGCATTACATTGAGTGATACTCGATACATTCTCAATCTTCAGAAAAGGTAACTTTGGTATTGTTTCTTTCTCTTTCTTATTCATCACACTTCCTCATGATGGACAGGCCAAGTACATTGGCGAACCCGCTCTTCAACGACAAACAAGAACCCAACAACTATGTCACAAAAGTGCATCTTTTCGGCGTCCAACACGCATTGCATCAAGACAGTGAAGCTTTGAGCGACCGCATCGAGTAAATCGCCACCGACTTGAGGCATTCGGCGCAACACATAAGAGACTACTTCGACACGACTATATCCACCCACATGGATACGCTCAACGCCAACATGTCAACTCAAATGGAGGAGTTATGTACTTTGATGGTCAATCGATCTTCCTCTACTTCTTCATCACCAAGACGACGCCACTCAAGTCGTGTCAGGCCCAAGATGCGATTCTATCCCGATCACGTGACACTTACGTGATTGGAGCACAACCGCATTTCGGGCGCTTAGCAAGATGGATATCATTACATCATACCATTACATACATACATGGGGGATACAACAATACATACAAGTCACATGAATACAACAACATCAATACAAGGTATCCGACTACGGATGCAAACATGAAAAGCACAACGACATCCATCTGCTATCCTAGGCTGCCGACCAGGAACCTAACCCAAGACTGAAGAAGAAGAAGAAGAAGAAAGAACTCCAACACAAAGGACATCGCTCTCACGTCAAGTCATTGGAAACCTGCACCTGCAACTGTTTTTGTAGTATCTGTGAGCCATGAAGACTCAGCAATCCCATAACCATGGGTATCAAGACTAGCAAAGCTTAATGGGTAGGAAGAGGTAAAGTGGTGAGGTTGCAGCAGCGGCTAAGCAATATATGGTGGCTAACTTACGAGTACACAAATAAGATGAGCATCTACGCAATCGGTCGCCAACTAGTAATGATCGTTAAAGATCCTGAACTACCTACGAGTCAAACATAACCCCACCGTGTTCTCTTCTCAAAGCGAAGAGAGACAGTCACGGTTACTCACACAGTTGTGTGTTTTACTTCGGATCCTCTGTCAAGTTTTCTACAACCGGACATTAACAAATTCCAATCTGCCACATAACCGCGGGCACGACCTTCGAAAGATCATAACCCTGCAGGGGTGTCCCAACTTAGCCCATCACAAGCTCTCACGATCAGCAGAAGTAATAATAATATTATCACCCCTTATCTTAGGGACAATCCGATCAGGCTCGGAATCCCGATACACAAGACATTTCGACAATGGTAAAACAAGTCCAGCAAGACCTCCCGGTGTGTCAACACCCTGATAGTAGCCGCGCGTATCTCGTCTCAGGCCACGACCGGATGGGCGATGCTACAGGTTATACCAGATACCTCGGGTTTCCCCAAGGCCCTGCAGGACCCCCGTTTGGGACCAACACCATTAGCACTGCCCCCCTGCTATGTAGAAAGAATCCTCGGGTAGCGCTAACTCCCTATGCAATTAATTAATTAATTAAGTTTTTATTATGAACATATTAAAACCAATGTTGGGCCTTGTCGGAGAAGTTTTATTCAAAGACGAACTGTCAAGGGGTCCCCATATACCCAACCGTGTAAGGAACGCAAAATCAAGGAACATAATGCCGGTTTATCGGCTTGTAACATCCCAAATTTTCAATTTGGAATGTTATACATTAGATCATTATGCATATCATATTTTCTTGCTTTTGGTGATCCGAGAAAATCCTAAGCAACTCAAGGACCCTCGGAGAGAGTTGGGGATTTCTAAATTTTCATATTTGAGTTTTCTCAAATTTTGAAAATTGGATCGTTTGATTTTATTTATTTTTCTTCAAGTATTTCTATCATAAAAATATGAGAGAGGGAGTAAAATGACTCTCCCAAAAATAAAGAAATACAGAAGATTTAATAAAAAGATCAAACAAATTTTATTTGGAGTTTATTTGGATTTTATTTGTATTAGGAAAATTTTGCATGTTTTCAAAAATGCATTTTAGTGCCAAGAAAATGTTCATCTTGTTCTAAATATTTTATTTAGACGGTGAAAATTTGTTTTGGCAATTTCTAGTTTTTATTTTATTTTCTAGAGTTGTTTTAGCGCCGTCGTAGTTGTTTAAAAAAAATAGGGGACCGACCCGACTGGGCCGAAGCCCAGCCGAACCGGCCCGTCGCCAGCGCCACCGCCTTCCCCGCGTCGCCCCGCCGTGGCCGACTCGAACTCCCGCCGCCGCCGCCATGGTTGCCCCCTCCCCAAGATAACCACCCCCTCCTATTTATAGCCTGCCACCCCCCTCCAACCACCGCCGCCGCACCCCTCCCCTCGCCGCAGCAGCCCGCCGCCGCGACG
>LR738709.1:324693472-324774019 GCA_902687465.1 Secale cereale
CTCCAACCACCGCCGCCGCACCCCTCCCCTCGCCGCAGCAGCCCGCCGCCGCGATGCCCGCACCCTGCCGCCGCGCCAGCACGCCGCCACAGCCGCCGCCCTCGCCGCCGCAAGCCGCCAGCCCCGCCGCCGCGCCCGCACGCCGCTGCCGCTGCTGCCCCTCCCCGCCGCACCCCCGCCGCCGCTCGCCGTTGCCGGAAAGCCGCCGCCGCCGGCAGTTCTCGACGTAGCCGCCGCCGGTTTTCTCCAGAAAAACCATTGGTTTTTATTAGAACCCTAGCTGTTTTTTTATTAGATCGGTTTTATTAGATTGGTTTTCTGTTTTATTTTTCTTGTTTAGTTAAGTAGTAAACGTTCACCCGTTCGTTCGTTCTAACGAACGAATTCACCGTTGAGTCTCAGCTGACGAACGTCAATTCGTTAAGCTGTTTTAGTTTGCTTTTTCTAGTTTATTTTCTGATCGTGATTTCAGATCCGATCTTCGTTTTAGTTTAACTTTTCGCTCGTTTATCGGAATCAGGTGATTCAAGCGCCTGGAGTTTTGTATCGAAATTTTCTTTCCGTTTAACCTAGTCACTCAAGCGTTTGCCTTTGTTAAATTTGCACTTAGATCCAGATTGGTTCGGTAGTTGTTTCTCTTTCGTCGTTTGCTTTTCGTTGTTTCTTCTTTTGTCGTTTCTTTTGCAAACCGGAGTTCTTAAGTTGAACTTTCTGGTTAGATCTTTTATTCAAGTTTTACCCGTGCATTAGTAAAGTACTTATTGTGTGCTAGTTTGTTTGCGATAGAGTACCCGGAGTGCGCCGCTTGCTACTTTGAGTCTCTAGGTTTTGCGGATCATCAGCAAGGCAAGAAACACTTTGATCATACTTTCCAATTACCCAGTTTTCAATGCATTAGTCCAACCCTCACACATTTCATGAGTAGGATCAATTAACTTGTGGGATTGGGAAGTAGTTTGAGGTAGTACCTATTACCTGCATTACATTCAAACCTTTGGGAGTTACTTCTACGTTTGCTGTTAGGACATGCTATGCTCGTAGACGTGGATTGGGTGAGTGAAATCCATGACAGATGTGAGTTTGTTAATTAATGGTTCAACTTAAGGTGGAAACATTAATACACATCTGGGTGGAATGAGGCATCTGGGTATTCCAGGTATTGCCTGTTTTCCTTCAGACCGCCACCCAGGCTCAAAGGGATCATGAGATTATTCATACTAGAAACTTCCGTGTGCAGCCACAATGCTATTATGGGCTCTAGCATAGTATGAGTAAGTCGTGCGAACATCTACAGTGGTGAACTAGCAGATGTAGGGGATGTAGGTTGGTACGGTTCACCCGGTCGTAGGTGCTAGTGCTTCTGAAAGACTGTGTCTCGGTCATCCGTTTTGTCAAACATCATGCAGTGCGAGAAACCGAACGGAGGAGATCGGGTCTTGTGGGGAAAAGTGCACAAACCTCTGCAGAGTGTACAAACTGATCATGATTAGCCGTGTCCCCGGTTACAGACGTCTTGAGTATCTAGTACTTGGATATTATGTGCATCTCATCATGTTACTTTAATTTAATATTGTTGGGTTTAATGATGAACTTTAATTGGGGTTGAGAGGATGTCTATCTTCTCAGTGATGTTTCAACTACCATGATAGTTAATTAAAATGTATTCCTTTTGAAGTAGGGAAAAACTGGCTTTACGCAAAAACTGTAACCATAGAGCTTTCCACTAGCCATATTGCATATAGTATAGTTTTACTTTCAATTGCTCTCTTGTGTTACTTTGCCAGCATATTCCATGTGCTGTCCCGTTTTCGGGCTGCAACGTTTCATGTTGCAGACTTTTTAGACGACGAATAAGGTGCCTTTTAGGTCGTGATTCTATACTCAGTGATGCCGTTGGAGTTGATGGACTCACTTACCTTCCAAGCCTTCCGCTGTTATCGTATTAGATGGCCTTCAGCCATTTTTATTGTAATAAGTTCATCGTTGGAACTATCGATGTAATAAGTGTGTGATTGCTACTCTGTTATAAATCCTTCAAGTACTGTGCGTGTCAGCATTACTGATCCAGGGATGACACTGATGCATAGAGATCAGACTGTTTGAGGTCTGGTCGCTACACGGCTCCTAAGGTGGCATGAGTGGAACAAAACACCAAGCAAAAGGCCAAACCTTCCACCCATTGCCAAGTATATAGGTGTGTTAATAATAATAATAGATATTGTGATATTCCAACAACAAGTTCCAATATGGAACGATCTTCATCTTCACCTGCAGCTAACAACGCTATAAGAGGGGCTGAGCAAGCGGGTAACATAGCCAGACAATGGTTTTGCTGGGAAGGTGTCAAAGGTTAGAGGTTTCATGGCAACAAGGAGAGGGGCTGACAATAATGATGGGTAGCGCGACATATAACGATAGCATCGAGACAACTAAGCATGGCAATGATAGTAAAGGTATCCAAGGTGATGGTCATCTTGCCTGAGATCCCGCAAGGAAGAAGAATGAGTCCATGAAGAAGACGAAGAAGAAGCCTTGAAGACGAACCACGTGTATACGAACGAATCCTTACGATCGCAACGGAACAAGCACTAATGAGAAGAAGCACACAACAAGGTAAACACTCAACACAAGGACATGACAATATGCTCAACCAAGCAAGATGCAAGACAAGTCTATATGATGCAATTCATGGCAAGGGATGAAGCAGACAAGAACAACACAAGCCAACAAGTTTAAATGAGGCCGGAATCAACATATAACCAATCCGGTAAGCCCTCATATGCATATATTGAAATTGGTCCAGATATGAACAAACCTTAAGTTAAAGTTGTTTAACAGCAAGTTAACATGCACCATGATGATCTACACAAAATTCTAGTCAAGTTTCATATAAACTTTATTTAATTCGGAGCTACGGCCTAGAAGATATGAGCAAAACAAGATAAACATGGCAACGGTGCAAGATGCACCCAAACATCAAGCAAACATACTCCAAACATGAAAACAACATGATATTATGAATCTACATGCAAAATCACACAAGTTTCATGTAGAGCATGCTCAAAACGGAGCAACGGTCTAGAAGATACGAGCAAGACATGTTACAAAGCAAAGCTGAAGTTAACAGCCACATAGCAAATTTGGAGCAAGGTAAATATAAGCTACAGCACCCAAAGATGATAACAAGAAGCATGGATGTGAAGTAGACATGATACTTAAGAAGTATGAACTTAGAACACACCCAAAAGCTTGCTGGAACACATTTAACAAAGCATGGCAAGTTGCAATAAAATTATCCAGACTTAGTCAAAATCTGGGAAGGCAAAAACATCATCACGATGCTGCCTTCGGAGGAACAAAACAACAAGCATATCAACTCTACTAAGCATATAAAGATCATGGACATGTAGTAGACATATCCTACATCAAACAACTCCATTGGAGCAACTCCATAGGAGGCATGGATCAATAACAACAAGCTTCACCAGATTGAACATGCTGATAAAAGCTGACAGGTAAAATTTATAGCAACTTGAGGGCAAGAAATAAATAAGCTACGACAGGCCATATGTGCAAGTAAGGGCATGAATGGATAGACAATAACATGGACAACAATACATGATCATTGGTCACTCCAAAACAAGCATGGATTTGAGTGGGACATCAAGCAAACATAGCATCAGGTTAACAGGTTCCAGACTTAGCAGTTTTTTTCACTAAGTATAAAACAGCAACAACGACATGGCATGTTTACAAGCTTGTTTAAGTCACCTCAAGGCATATCATGGAAAATGAATTGCATCATAACAAAGACCATATGATTGTGCTACTAAAACATCTAGACATGTGGCATGAAGACAAACACATCAATAGCAATGAGCAAGTGAAATCAGCATCTCATAACAAGTTTCAGCACTTAACAACCAAATGCACTTTTGCAACAGAGATTAACATGGCAATATGTCACCTAACATGAATGCTACAGCAACCAACATGTAGAGCACTTCACAATGAACATTTTGACATATCATATGCTCCATTTGGATAAACATGCACAAAGTTACAAGCATCACAAGTATGCAACAAAATTATAGTTAACAACAGTTTTAAACATGTAGCACTCTTGCAACAGAGATTAAGGCATCAAGATGATCTCAAACAAGCATGTCACAATGGAACAAAATAAAGAGCATCTCACCACGATCATTTTGACATATCATACACTCAATTTGGATCATTACACAAAAAGTTACAGGCATGCAAAGTATGCATCAGATTATGAAGTTTTGGGGACTTAGAAGAAAATAGACCTCGGGTAAATGGACATTGTCCGTTGTCAGCGGACACGTCCGTCGGTGCGGCTGGACGCGGGTCCCACTCATTAGTGACACAAACGAGGAGGAAGGCGGACGTGTCCGTGCCAGCTGGACACGTCCGGCTGGTTGCAGACGACGCGGGCCCATGGGTCAGTGGCCCCGTGGCGGCCGAGGTCAACGGCGGCGGCATGGCCTGCGGTGGTCGGGGTTCTCGGCGACGGAGGGCGGCGAGGAGGCCGGCGGGACGAACGGAGGGAGGCGGATCCGGCAGATCCGGCCGGCTCCCTGCCGGACCTGGCCGGAGGCGGGCCAGAGGGGCGGCGGCCGGCGAGACGGAGAGGAGAAAGGAGGAGGCCCGACGGGGCAGAGCAGACTGCGGCGGCGCTGGTCATCGGCAAGACGAGGCGGCGGGGAAGGCTGACGGAGCGGCGGCGGAGGAAGCTCCAGCGAGAACTGGTGTCGGTGGAGTAGTCGGGGACGAGCGACGGATCACCGGAGGTGGCCGTCGGCGGCGGCGCGCTCCGATCCCGAGCGGATCGAGCGGAAGCAGCGGGACGGTTCGGGGCCCTGCACGCGTGAGCGGCGGCGTGGAGCGGTCCTCGGCCCAGATCGGGGTCCCGGGCGGGCCGCGGTCGGGCCCCTGCGGGCTGCGCGGCTAGAGAGCTGCCGGGAGGGCCAGGTGGCGTGCCCGAATTGTTGGGAAGCGGCGGCTGGGGCGGTGCGGCCAATCAGGGGCTGCCACTTGGCGCCTGTGAGGTGGCTGCGCACGGAATTCGAGGGAGGAGGTGGGATAGCTGCGGCTGGAGGTTAGGGATGGGGTTAGGGGGGCGAGGGATGCCCAAAATGGCAAGGGGAGGGGTTTAAATAGGCAGTTTGGCTAGGTTTTGGGTCTAGGGGTGATTTTGGACCCTCCGATCGAATCGGACGGCTTCAGACAGAGAGAGGGGGTAGGATGGGCCTAGGCAGAGGTAGTGGGCTGTGTATGAGGGGTTATGGGGAGAGAAGAGAAGAGGCCCGCGGAGTTTCCGGAGACCGAAAACGTCTGACTTTTAAACCGGCGACTAGTGCCGCTATATTTAACGGTTGGGCTATCAAACGAGCTCTGAATGCGATGAAATTTGGTAGGTGGCCTGTCTACACTAAAATAAGACCACACTGCAAGTTTCAACCCATTCCGAGAACATTTTCCGGCCACTCATAAAATAAATATTCGGAGGCACCACGGGCGCGGGTGAGTGTGTCTGGGCTCAGAACAGACAACGGAAAGGACGAGGAGACTCAGACGGATGCAAGTTTTGAAAACATGCTGATGCAATGCACACGATGACATGGCAAGATGCAACACGCAAGCAAATGACATGGCAATGACGACGAATAACTGGCTGACACCTGGCGCACCGGTCTCGGGGTGTCACAAGTCGCCACTCCTACGACTCTCGTTCCGGTTCAAGTACTCCGACATCAACTTCTCTTCATCGAGCCGCGCGTCAAGAACATCAAGCAAGTCAAAACCCATTCCATGGAAATGGCCCACAAGAGCAACTTCGCGAGCAAGAACGTCGTCATCAACAAAACTACACCACCTTGGAGCAAGCGCAAGAACGCCAACGTCAATGACAACATGAGCAAGCCGCCGAAGGTCTATGACAAGAACAACTACATCGTGAGGAGAATGCTCTTCAAGCTTAACGTGCTCTTTGATATGCAACGCGAGACATTCACGACCGCAACCGACGTGTTCGCGAAGAAGAAGAAGCTCAACACAAAACCGAACAAGAGAGGCAACATCAAGGAAGAATGCATCGCCAACCACACGAAGTTCAAGAACCGCAAGCTACCCATCTACACCTAGATCGTTACGCGGAACAAGAAGTCGAGAACCCGCTTTCGCGTCTAGCGCGACATTGACACCGCGACAACGACCATGAAGAAAATCGTTACGACAAGCTCAAGTTCACCACGCCCAAGTTCTCCGGAAGCACCGACCCCGAGGAATACCTCTCATGGGCATTGAAGGTCAACAAAATATTCTATATCCACAACTATGATGAGGAAAAGAAGATCGCAATGGCATCACTCGAGTTTCAAAACTATGTCCTTATTTGGTGGGAGCAAGTGATCGAGCGGAGAATGGATCAAGGAGAAACACCCATCACAGCATGGACCCAAATGAAAGATGTCATGCAAGCCCGCTTTGTGCCAACTTTTCAAGAAATTTCAACTCCTCAAGCAAGGCACGAAGACGGTGGAAGAATACTATCAAGAGATGGATATTGCTATGATTCAAGCTAATGTCAAGGAAGGTGACGAGCAAACGATGGCACGCTTGTGGAACGGCCTCAACCACCCTATCAAGAAGATTGCGGATTTCCAGCCGTACACAACCCTTCTCGAGCTAGTTCATCAAGCAACCAAGGCGGAGCGCGAAGTCCAAGAAGACTTGAAGTACGCCAAGTACTCTTCCAAGACTCCCGTATCATACACTCAAGTGACTACAACGCCGACACCTCCTACATCGCGAGAATTTCCAAGTACCAGCGACAAGTCCACTTGCAAGCAACCTATGCCTTCTTCGAGTCTCCCACCGGCAAGCTTGTACAAGTCCAAGACATCATCAACTCCGGCACCACCGAACGACCCCGTCAATACTAGCTCAATGAAATGCTTTACATGTGGTAGCCGAGGACACAAGTCATACGAATGCACCAATCGACGCACAATGACCATAAACGATAATGGCACATATGACTCCATGAGTGAAGATGATATGGAAGCACTTGAACATGTGGCCATGCATCGACAAGTGAACGAGGATGAAGACAATCAAGTCTTTTGCGACAACGACTCAAGTCCCGCTCTCGTGGTCTCCAAAGTGTTGACACTTCAACAACAAGAAGACGAAGACCAAAGATGTCATATCTTCCACACTAAGGCGGGCATCTAAGGGCGTTCAATCAAAGTCATCATCGACGGGGGAAGTTGTCACAACCTAGCAAGTGAAGAACTTTGCTCCAAGCTCCAACTCATGAAGAAGAAGCATCCCCGTTCCTACAAGGTCCAATGGCTTAGCGACTCGGGAACAATTCAAGTGGAGCATATGGTGCAAGTTTCTTTGAAGATCGGCGCATATGAAGACACCTTGGAGTGTGATGTGGTTCCTATGTCCGTGTGCCATCTCCTTTTGGGAAGACCTTGGCAATATGACCGCAGAGTGCAACACAATGGCCGAACCAATCAATATAGCTTCAAGATGAAGGGCAAGGAGTTTGTGCTACGCCCAATGACACCAAGCCAAGCGATCGCCGACAAGCAAGCACCCACCCATCGTGAGAGAAAAGTGAGAGAGTGATCCACCAAAAAGAAAGTGAGTGCCACAAGACAAATTTGAGTTCCTCCATGATGAGCGACAAGAGAGATCTAATGATTTTAGCCACCAAAAGAGATATGAGAGAAGTGCGTGAGAACCCATCGAGAGTACTTCACTTTGTCCTCTTATGCAAAGGTGAACCGGAAGAAGCTAACACTTCACACAATCTACCACTAGTGTTTATCCTTTGTTGCAGGATTTCAAGACGTGTTCCCCGATGAGCTAACTTCGGGCCTACCTCCTCTACGCGGCATCGAGCACCGCATCGACCTCATTCCCGGAGCACCTCTTCGTAACAGGCACCTTGTCGCGTCAACCCCGACGAAACCAAGGAGATCCAACGGCAAGTCCAAAAACTCATCGACAACAACCCCGTACGAGAAAGCTTGAGCCCTTGTGTCGCTCCGGTAATACTTGTTCCCAAGAAAGATGGTACTTACCGCATGTGTTCGGATTGTCGTCCCATTAATGCTATTGCCGTTTGATATCATCACCCAATCCCACGCTTAGATGACATGCTAGATGAGCTTAGCGGAGCTACAATTTTCTCTAAAATCGATCTCAAGAGTGGTTATTACCAAATTCGCATACAAGAGGGTGATGAATGGAAAACTGCTTTTAAAACTAACACTACAAAAAAAAGACACATCCTTGACATTTTGGCCCGAACGAATTTTTTTCCTATCATGCTTATGACACTTCTATGACGATAATTGTGACAAAACCACGTATCATGATAGGTGTGGTGGCCCCCTACTTCTATGACAAAAAATCATGACAGAAAATGGGCTTTTCATCCTGAGTGGGCCGGGGACGCACCTGCATGAGATTCTTTGGGCCGTCCATGATGGAAAAATCGTGGTAGAAGGAAGGGTGAGGAAAATTTCGGGGAGTTCCCAGTTACGGTGGGTGGTCAGGGCGGAGCGATGCATGGAGGTTTGCACGTTTCTCTCATACATGTCACATGTATGTGCGAGGCATTGGGCTCTAACTGAACCCGAGCGATTGCACTAGCCAAGTTACTGAACCCGAGCGACCGATCACTGCTGCCTGCTAATTGAACCCGACCGATTCCTTCGCTACTGCTGCTAACTGAAGCCGACCGAACCCTGCTGCTGCCTCTTGATGAACAGTGACTGTTGTTGGGGGTTGTATGAACAATTCCCGGTGGGGATTGGATGAACAGGACCCCGTGGTAGTAGAGGCCGTTGCCGTTGGATGAACATGACCCCGATCGAGAGGAGGCCGCCACACACCCGAGCTGGTTGCGGTTGGATGAACAGGACCCCGTGGAGGGATGGTGTTGAACAGGACCCCGTGGAGGGCTGGTTAAATTGGATGCCCTATGTGGAGGGCTGTTGAACAGTAGCAGGTGGAGGCTTGATGAACAGGACCCCGTGGTGAACAGTAGCTGGTGGAGGTGGGAGGAAGTCGACGGTGGATGATAAGTAGCAGGTGGATGCTGGAGGAAGTCGATGGTGGATGAACAGTAGCCCGTGGAGGCTAGAGCGAGGAAGTAGATGGTGGATGAACTGTAGCCCCTGGAGTCCTGTTTTGTGGTACGCCACACCCCTCCCGATGAACATGACCCTGTTTCGACCGTAGGTGCTCCAACACAAGTCCGTTTCCTCCGTTTTGCGGTACACCACGCCCCTCCCAATCAACAACACCCTATTTCAACCGTAGGAGCTCGAACACAAGTCCGTTTCCTCCGTTCTGCGGTATGGCAGACCCTTCCCGATGAACATGACCCCATTTCTACCGTACATGGTCGAACAAAAGGCCGTTTTCCACCGTTTTGCGGTACGCCAGACCCTGTTCCGGGTGTTCCGTCCAAGCCATTTGTCTCCCATTGGACACGACACGTTCCGAGCCCTGGCAATACATATGTGCGAGTACGCGTTCGAGACCCTGCCCTTATGTATGTATGTAGCCGTATTTACTTTCTTGCAGCATGGTTGTACGGACGTGTACACGATATATATAGACGAGACTGCGTGACATGCTACGCCCGCGCCTCTACTATGACATATGCATCTCCTTACTCAGCCACTATTCATCGATGTAGATAAACCGATCGACTAGCATGTACGTACACGTTCGTGACCAGACAGACAACCCTATGCACGGTTCGAACCGGTGGGTCCCATCAGTCCGGGAGGATAAGGAGGCACTTCCTTGCGTGCGAAGATATATCTGGTGGGTACGAGCTGTCAGGGGAAGAAACATTTTTCTGCCCCGTAATATGGACACACTTCCTTGCGTGCGAAGATGTAGCTAGTGGGTCCCAGCTGTCAGAGGGGAAACATTTTTTTCGAGGCCCTTCCGGCCCGCTGTCAGGTGGAGGAATCATTATTTTGCCCATAATAAGGAGGCACTTCGTTGCTACGGCCGTGGACCCAGCTGTCAGCATCTCCATGTACAGTCCTTTTCTGATGGAAGTCATTTCTTGACCACGTTGACCATGCCGCGCGGACAACACCATGCGGTGGATGACGGTGAGGCAGGGAATGACGTGTAGCCTGGGAACACGCGGAGGGTAGTACGAGGGTTGATTGGTTCGACTCCGGTGTGAGGCTTCCATCGCCGTAGAAGAACAGGGGGTGTGGGTGAGCAGAGGGATGGCCTGGCCAGCAGTGGGAGTAGTAGGGGGCGGTGAGTCCTGCGCGGCAGCACAGCCGGCCATGGGAGGCGGGAATAGGTGGTCCTGCCGACGCTGGATTTGGCGGCTGAAGCAAGAAGATCAGAGATTGAAGAAGCACGATGGCCGTTGGATTGTCATCCAATGGTCAAGCCTGCTAGAATCATTTGTTGACGTATATAATAAATAAAAAAAATTACATGCACGTCAACTTAATAGGCCCACAAGTCAGACCATTCCCTATTTTTTAATAATTTACAAGTCATTGCAACTTCTTATGCAATTTATTGCAGGCCATTTTTTAACCAGAGCCAAGGTTAAAAATTTAAATGAAATTTCGCATATTTCGGTGGGGTCCAAACATTTTTAATACCGAAATGTCAAGCCAGATTTAAAGTACTTTGAAGATATATTTAAATTAGGTTAAAGCCCAGTGAAATTGGAATCTCAAAATGTGAAAATATTCAGAAATTTGAAAATAATTGCCAATCTGTCGTCTGGATTTTATATTTACATCCCATTTCATATTACTTTCAAGATTTGCAGCTGTCTTGAAAGAGTTGCAGCCCAGCAAGGCGTAGAAATATAAGTAGGCCTGGATTGGGTATTCTCCAGAAATAATAAACTGGGCTCATTTTCTATACTCTTATAAAATACAGAGTTGGTGATGATGGTGTGCCTGCCATCCTGCAATATAGGCCGTCCGATCTATATCTGACGGATAGGAAGCAAACTACGACAATTTTGCAAAAAGATACCCGCACTCCTACCCACATTTGCAGATAAGGCTTTCTCTCGCTCATCCTTATCTGCCACAAGATAAACTACTCATATAAATGTATCTTGATGTTTCGTGCAATGCACGGGCATCTTGCTAGTCACAAATAAAAAATAGATGGGCTAGTCATGTGGTGAACGTAAAATAGAAGCCTGGGGCTACAACCCAGTTGAAACCCTACTCCGTCTCAACACTAACAGAAAAAATACTTCTCGAGCAGCTACGTCCAAGGTGTCAGCCGACCTTGTGATGTTCTCTTGTCTATTGACTATACGTTAATAATATCGTGGGTCCTAGATGTCAACAAACCACTAGGAGGAAGCATTTTCTTTTTCTATACACTGACAATGGAGTATATATAACAAAAAATGAGGAACTTGCCTGCGTACGACCATGGACATGGTGGGCCCCTAGTGTCATCCTCTCTCCATGGTAGGCCCCTAGTGTCATCCTCTCCATGTTGACAACGCAAGAGGGCGGCAGCACGGCGAGCACAACAAAACGCGCGGTGAGGCCTCGAACGTCAGCATTAACGATTTTGGAGACGGCGGGGCGGCGATGTGTGCGCCGAGGCGCATCCAGCCGTGGGAGGTGGTAGCAGGTGGCCCCGCCGGTACTGGTTTGGTTTGGGTGGCTGGAGGAAGACAGGACTGAAGAAACATGATAGACTATAAAAGTAGCAGGAGTACTTAACAACCTTAAGAAACCAGCAGGGGCACTTAACAACCATAGTTGAAAGCAGTATGAGTACTTATACAGGTTCAACCGTACAAAGCACACCTCGAACAGTGCTACTTTGCCTACAATTAACCAAGGGTGAGGCCACCAAGCCCCAGGACAAGCCCAGGTGCCACCCCGCGCATCCACAACCTTCTGAAAGCGGCTTCATCTCGCATTGTAGTCAATAAATAGGATATTCGCTTCAGAGCCATGGAAAAGCATGAGCATAACCTTTTGTCCTATTCTCCAAGATGGACGGGCCTTCATTATTTGAGACCACCCATGAATAAGTATCTTTTCACCTCCAAGTGAAATGGAGTAGGTCGACATAAACATCATGTTGTGACCAAGCACAAGTCTGACCCGACCATGGTCAAGCATCTGTATAGGAACAATAGAACTGGGCAGTTTCTGTTTCAAGAAGATCACGGCTGTAAAACTGTGTATAAGTAAGAGTTTATGAACAACATATATAACAGAAACTGCTCGTACCATAAGTTTCTCGACACAGTTGGACCTGTTCAAAGTGTGCAGCAGTGGCACACATATCCCACGTGGCCTTCCACCATTGAAACGCCCCACAAGGACCTCAAGACGATCAAGAAAGTGTAGGAACTGGTAGATGTCGTCCCAGTCAACTTCAGTGCCATTAGTAACAGTCGAGTTCTTATAGAATAACAAATGAGTAGCATTCTTAACTTTGAAATAACCTACATGTGCCACTAATTATAAGAAATATTAGTTAGAAGTAGCATCTTCGTGCGAAAAGGGAATCACAAATCGTTGCTACTTCTAAAGTTAAATTGGATTAGTTAGACATAATAGGTGAATTAAGAAGTAATCAAGGCAACATAGAAGAACCAGATACAAAACTAACATGGATGAACTACTGGAAAGACGTCGGGGTGGAAGGTCATAGTGAAGATGAGAGCAGGTTCTGCTATTTCCATCAACATTTGTCCGCCAACTTTCAGTTTGTAACACTTGAGAAAGTTTATCCAAGTTCGGCCATGAAAAAAAGCAGCGATCTTCTTGGTTCATGAACCCAACTCGGAACTTATATCCATGGATTGTCTTCAATGTGACCATTAAATGGGTGCATTCAGTTATGGAAATGCCGACCATCTTGAGTACATGTGTCCTGGCAGAGCAAGGATTGCACTATAGGAAAAATAATATGAGAACATAATGTATTCGCTATCCAAATCTAGAAATAATTTCCTCCTTCACGTCAGTGTTGACCATGGTACTAGTACCTTTTATCCAAATATAGCAATCCAAATTTCCAAATTAGTCGACAACATGTTCAGATACCCCCACCCTCCCGGATTGAAAAGAGGATTCTAGGAACATACTATGCGCGTTTTAAAATCATGTCTTAGGATGAGAAGGAACAAGTGTGGCGTTTCGCCGAGGGCGCAGAAACCTATAGGGTCCTCGCACTTTGGGCACTGCAAATAAAACACACTAGATTCAGTAGGAAGAAAAATGCATCAACGGCAGCGGCTGCCATCCTAGGATTACCCGCGACCAAGGGACTTGGATTTATTGGGGATCGATGAAGAATTCGTACCTGGTTCTCCATGAGAAAGCCCTAGGCAATCGCCGAGAGGGTTTTTTCTCTAAACAAGCAGATGAGGGAGAAGGGGATTCATGCCCAGTGAAATATTGCTGCTTCGTCCGTCCAGCTTACTGCTAAAGCTGGAAAGGTGGGAGTTTTTGCGATTTGACGGCTCATTGGGCATTACTGCGGCGCTACGACCGGGGTTAGTCTACCATGCAGTTGTGCACTCTAATTTGGTGCATGGCACGTGGACCCCGTTGCTGGATGCCCCAAATATCAGCGAAAGGAAGTAGAAAGGCAGGAGTAACTAGTTACACATAAATATATTTTTGATAGAGAGATACTCCCTCTGTAAAGAAATATAAAAATCTTATATATCACAACTTTATACTTACATAAGAAAAATCAAGGGGAATATATATAACATAATATGGGGGTTCAACTAAGAATATAATACTCAGACATGCTCATGTTTGTGGACTTTGGGCCATAGGCTCGTGGGCCTGCATGTTTGGGGGCCCAAGTGTTCTAACTCAGCGCATTTCATATTGCAAGTGGTCGGTACGGTGCTAGTTTAAGATGTTGTCCCAAGGTGAATATAGAAAATTAAATAAAGCATGACAGCTGGTAGAATGAAATCGAACGACAGTTGCTAACTAGCAATCAGAGTTGCAATTCTTTCATAATATCCTATGTGATAAATAATACCATCGTACTAATTATACACACATGACACTTGTTTGACCATGCCATATAATTACATCAAAAGCTCTCAGAGGATAGATGAGTTCGGCAGTTGCGTGCTGCTACTGAAGAATTTCAAAGTTGATTAGGACCAGCTCTCCTTGCCGAGAAAGTTTGATTAGGACATCATCCCCAACCGCGAGATTTGATAGCGTTTTGAACCTTGACCACCCTTTAGCATCAATTATCATGCGGCCATCCTTTGTACTTACAGTATATTGAGCAGGTTCATTCACACCAAAGTTGCGCATGGTCAGAGAAAATTGGCCACGGTCGCCCGTATTATTGAACAACTCCCTCGTTGCTCTAGGAATTCTATGTTTGCAAACAAGAGGGAATACACAAATAGTTAGATCAACACAGTGAAAACTGTGAAACAACATGGAAAGAAACAAGAACGAAGTACTTGGGCTGCCAATGCTTACCAAGAAGGTGGAGATGTCGGTTTTTGTAAGGACTTTGGTATACGCAATGCAAACTGCAGCCTAGTCTGTTGCCAGTGCAAGTGCTGGTTCCGTTGCCGCTGCACGTGCTGGAGCAGATGCAAGTGCAACTTGAAATGTTGGTGCAGGTGCCGGAGCCGTTGCTCGTGCCCGCGCCGGTATCACTGGTAGTGCCGCTACTGCTGCCGGAGATGGTGCTCCTTGTGGAGCTGGTGCCGATGTCGGAGCAGGTGCCAGTGTCGGTGCCCGATCCTCCGGTAGATAAGCCTGATCCGCTGACGCGGTCGGTGCCCAATCCTCTGGTGGATCAGACTGAGGTGCTACCGTTGTCAGTGCTAGAGCCAGTGCTGTCGGAGCAGGTGCCGGTGCTCGACCCGATGCTGAAGGTGGTACCGATGTGCGAGATAGCAACAATCGTCTATGGTCTGCTATGATTTCGTAATTCAGCTTTCTAACTTCGCTAGGTTCCGTGACCTGGATCCAATCTATTTCTACACTTCATTTAATCACGAGAAGGACTAATTGTGGCATGTTTGATAAAACAAACTACAGTTCATCACATGACTTCAGATTGTAGTCAAAGAACAGACTGATCCAATTGTGTCCACTAATATAAGTGATGGACATTGCCTTCGTTACTGACACGCCATAAGAAGTGAAACTTACTAAATCACCATCATAGAGAAAACCAAACGGTTTATTCTGTAACGAATGTGACACAGCAAAACCTGCATAGTAAAATTGCAGGAAAAATAAGAAAACATGACAGTAAATCAATAAGATTTACTTGATGTGACATGAGTCAATCCTTACCAGGATATCACAATGTTCAAGTTCTAAATAGAAGGTTGATTGTCCAATTACGGGTGGCATGCAGGGCCCCCGTTTAACCCCACAAGTAGGACAGTCCAAAGGTCATGACAACTCGTTTGGAGCGAACATCCATGGGACTGGAAATCCTGGTGGGTGCGATAAACCCTGCAATGCATGCAGATATTGGAGTGTAACGATAATTGATAATCCGTCCTCACAAAAAAGATGATTTGGATACTTCAAAATATACAGACTGAATTGAGTGGACAAACATTTAACATATACTATTCTAAGGACTCACGACACAACAAAAGCGGCAGTACTATACAATACAGGGTTCACACACAGAAATCAAGTACTGAACAAGTAGTGCTTACTACAGACAAGCAAAGTTTAACTAATTAAACTTTGCAGAGTATTTGTTGCCACCGACCTACGGGATGTACCCTGATATGTCTCCAGCATATCTATAATTTTGATTGTTCCATGCTATTATATATTCTGTTCTGGATGTTTAATGGGCTTTATTATATACTTTTATATTATTTTTGGGACTAACCAACTAACCCAAGGCCCAGTGCAAATTGCTGTTTTTTTGCCTATTTCAGTGTTTCGCAGAAAAGGAATATCAAACGGAGTCCAAACGGAATGAAACTTTCGGGAGAGTTATTTTTGGAACAATATCTTCACGAGAGACTTGGAGTAAAAGTCAGAGAAGAAACGAGGTGCCCACGAGGGGGCAGGGCGTGCCCAGGGGGGTAGGCGCGCCCCCACCCTTGTGGGCCCCACTTTGCTCCAACGATGTACTTTTTCCTCCTATATATACCCATATACCCTGAAAACATTGGAGAGCACAAAGAAACCCTAATTCCACCGCCGTAACCTTCTGTTCCCGTGAGATCCCATCTTGGGGCTTGTTCCGGAGCTCCGCCGGAGGGGGCATCCATCACGGAGTCCTTCTACATCAACACCATAGCCTCTCTGATGAGTTGTGAGTACTTTCCCACAGACCTTCGGGTCCATAGTAATTAGCTAGATGGCTTCTTCTCTCTCTTTGGATCTCAATACAAAGTTCTCCTCGATCTTCGAGGAGATCTATTCGATGTAATCTTTGTATTGAGAACTTTGTATTGAGATCCATCGAAGCCATCTAGATACTAGCTATGAACCCGAAGGCCTGTGGTAAACTACTCACAACTCCAGGTGAGGGTGACGATGATGATGATGATGAAGGCCTCCGTGATGGATCCCCCTACGGTGGAGCTCCGGAACAGGCTCTAAGATGGGATCTCCACGGGAACAGAAGCTACGGCGGTGGAATTAGGGTTTTCTCTCTGCGTATGGAGTTTCTGGGGTACGTGGACTTATATAGGAGGAAGGAGGGCACCGGGGGCCACACGAGAGGGCCTCGAGGCAGGGGGGCGCGCCCTGGGAAGGGGGGCACGCCCCCACCCTCGAGGGCCACCTCTCTGTCCCCTGACTTGGTACTCAAGCTCCGCGTGCGTGATTTTCTCCAAAAATATCTCTCGCAAAGGTTTCATTCCGTTTGGACTCCGTTTGATATTCCTTTTCTGCAAAACCCTGGAATAGGCAAAAAACAGCAATCATGACTGGGCCTTTGGGTTAGTAGGTTTGTGACGCCCAAAGACCGACGTCCCAGAAGATTCCAGAAGATTCCAGATGTTCCGGGTTGCCCGTGTGTTCTTTTGTGCATGTGTTATTTATTTTTGCATTGCATCATGTCATCATGCCATCATGTCATATTTATTTTTGCATCTCAACCTAAATAAATTGTGTGGACCTTCGGTCCATTTAAATCGAGGGAAGGTGACTTCTCTTTATAACATATCCTCCAAATATTATGGAGCTATTATAAATAATTATTCCGTTGTTTGGAATTAACCAACACACTTGCAAATATTCTCCATGCCTCTTAATTCAAGTTTCACCATAAAAACCTTGTCTATTTTCTTTTTCCGTTTATCGAGGTTCCTCCTAAAATCCTCAACATTTTTGGACACTTCTATAATCAAGTCTTAGTTCAAACCCATTTGAATTAAATTCAAATATGTTTGAATTATTTTCCGATCACGCCTTTTCTTTTTTCTCGGACCGTGCTCATTTTATGATGCCCGAGAATAATTCTCCCATGTGCTAACTTTTGCCCTAACCCCCTCCTCATTTTATTCTCTTCTCTTATTATTTTTTTGGTTTCTGCAAAAATCCTGAGAAGGGAGAGGCCCAAACTTCTTCTTCCTGGCCTCTAGGCCTCCCTGCGGCCCAGGTCTTCCCTCAAAGCCGGCCCACTTCTCCTCCCTGGCCCAACATCCCTCCTAACCCTAGCAGCCCGACCCCAACTCCCCATCGCTAACTCCCTCCGCCGCCAGGCATCGCTCTGGTCCCTCACCTTCTCCCCTCGAGCGCCATCCCCCATCGACTCATCCCGCATCCCCTCGCTCCTCCCGACCCACTCTCCCTCGCTCTCGCTCCCGCATCGAGACCAGGACCCGCCTTGTCCTCAGCCTCGCAGGCCCGAGCGCCGCAGCGCCCGCTTCTCCCATCGCCAGCCGCCGCCTCGCCCTGCGACCGAAGCCCCCATCGCCCCGACGCCCTTCCTCCTGCGCCTCGCCCCCCGGCGCCCCGCAAGCGGCCGCCCCGAGCCCGCCGCCTCACCGTCTCCCTCCAGCAGCACGGGAGCAGCCCGGCCGCCTCAAGACCGCGCCGTCCTCTAGCAAGGCCTCACCTCCTCGCCTCCATCCCCAGCACCCCAACCGGCCGCCGTGCCCGTTCTCGCCCTGCAGCGCCGGCGATGGCCGTGCCGTCCGCAGCGCCTAGGCCGCCGCGCCTCGGGCCTCCAGCCACCGCTCCTTCGTCGCGCGGCCACGAGCGCTCCGCGCCTCTCCAGAGCCCAGCGCTCCCTTCTCCAGCGCCGCACCTCTGCCCGTCCCGTGCAGCCGCTGCCATGGCCTCGTCGCCCCTTTGCTGCTGCCGTTTTGTTATTTTGTGTTGCCTTGTGCTCTTGGGCTTGTCCAGGAACGTGCACGACTACCTTCGAAAGGAACGAGTACCCCTTCGAGTCACCGACGACCGTCAAGTCCGACTACACGGCGATATGTCAAGTACCCCTACGATAGCGAAGTAACAAGTACCTCGACGACATGTACAACTACGACTCGAGACGAGACCGGCAAGACCGAACGGCTACGATGGCGAGTACCTCTCCGATGAACGTGAACAACTACATGGCGATGCGACAAGTACCCCTACGGAACGTGTACCACTACCGTCGCCCTGAAGATTTCCGACGCCACAAGTACCACGACACGATATCGGAACGGCTACTTCCTCTTCGGAAACGTGAACGCCTACTTCCCTCTACGGCCGTGTACAACTACTTCCCCTACGTTCCTCGACGATCTCGAACCGCTCCGAGAACGTGTGTCCCGAAGGTATAACCCCGAGACGATGACCCGTGTGATGCTTGTGTTGTATGAAATGTTTGCCTTGTGTGCACCGTGCCCGTTGTACCCTTCTTTTGTCGTGTTCGTCGGTTGCCTCGTCGCTGACTCATGGGAACCCGGTAACGGGATCGCCCCACCTTTCATCTCGTTTGGCTCGCTCACGCCATCTTTTCCTTTTGCACCGGACTCTCAACGAGTTACCGGAACCGGATGTTGCCGTTGCATCATTTTCGGATCGTTGCCGTGGCACCCTTTTTCCTTCCACCACAGGGACAATGCTTCATATCTCTTCATGTTAAGCTTTAAATATAATTGCATAAACTTGATCATGTCATCTGCATCTTTTAACAACATTATATATGTTAATTGTTGTTGCTTTATAATTATTAAACATGCTCATGGGGATTTTCCGGATATGTTGTTGTTATTTCCGGCCTCATTTAAAATGTCTAAATAGTTAGTTTACTTATGCTACACCTCTTGCCATGTTAACAAACTTTTAATCTTGTCTTGTAAATAAACGAGAGTCAATTAAATAATTAATTGTGGTGTTTCGTCATATGCAACTCGTTGCATATTGAGCTCCACTTAACTTGTAGTCTTGTTTGTGCACTTTGCCATGCCATGCATATTTAAACCGGACATGCATCATACTTGTTTGCGCATCGTATGCCATGTTGATGCTTGTGTGTTTACCGTGTTGTTTGCTTCTTTCCGGTTTGCTTCTCTTGATAGCTTCGGTTTCGTTCCGGAGTTGTGAGGATTCGCTCGACTGTGCTGCTCCGTCTACTTCATGGATCCGTTCTTCTCCCTTGTGGAATTCCAGGCAAGATGACCGAACCCGGATACCATTACTATCTTTGCCTATTGCTAGTAGTCTCGATCTATAGTTTTGCCTCGATGCCCATGCCTTTCTTGTCAGCCTCCTACTTGTAACCATGACCATGTTTAACCACCCTACCTACGCAAACCGTTGCTTGGCTAAGTACGCTTCGCTCATCCCCTCTTATAGCATTGCTAGTTGCAGGTGAAGTTTGAAGATGCTTGCTTCATGCTGAAGTTTGGTTGGGTTATATCACACTATATAAATGCTTAAAAATGAAATCATCTATATATTGGCAAGGGTGGAAGGCTAAGCCTTTTGCTTGGTGATTTGTTCCACTCATGCCGTTAGGAACCGTATAAACCGGTGTTATGTTCCTTGATTATGCGTTCCTAACACGGTTGGGGTGTATGGGACCCCCTTGATAAACCGCTAAGTGCTAAGTCTTTTCCAGCAAGTCCCAACATTGGTACTATTCGCCTAATAACTAATAAAACTTGCATAGGGCCTTGCAAACCCGAGTTCTTAATCAACAACCCCGGGCCAGTGCTCCACATGAGTGTTGGTCCGAAACGGGGAGTCTGCGGGGTCACCACGAGGAAACTCGAGGATTGATATAAACCTGTTGAATCGCCCATCCGGTCGTGTCCTGAGACTAGATACGCGCGGCTACCTATCAGGGTGTCGACACGCCGGGAGGATTTGCTGGATTAGCCTTACCTTAGTTCGGAGTATCTTGAGCACGGGATTCCGAGAATACTCGGGTCTTCCCACTTTGGAGTTGCGACTCCGCGGATCGTGGGCTTGTAATGGGTCAAGTTGGAACACCCCTGCAGGGTTTGAACTTTCGAAAGCCGTGCCCGCAGTTATGTGGCAGATGGGAGCTTGTTAATATCCGGTTGTAGAAAACTTGACACCATGTGCCAATACACTACCAGCGTGTGTACCGTGACTGTCATTTTCCGAAAGGGTTTCGGGAGATGAACACGGTGGGGTTATGTTTGACCGGCTTTAGTTAGGATCACTTCGTGATCATCTCTCGACCGAGGCACTTCTCTTCTCGCTCTCTTTTACGTAAGTTAGTGCTAGTTGCTACTGCAGACTCTTGTTGTTCCTTCACCTCTTGTTCTTTCTTCAGCCTTGTCCTCACCCAAGGCTTAAATAGTCGTGTTACCCGGGAACGGGATTGCTGAGTCCTGTGTGGCTCACAGTTACTTCACCACACCAGATGCAGGTTCAGCCGAGTTTGATGCAGGAGTTGGATCAGTTCTTCACCGGGAGCTCGATGAAGAGAGCGGCCGTTTACTTGTGACGTTTCGACGATCAGTAGTGGTTTCTACTAGGATTCGATCCTGACCTGTGGCTTTATGTTGTTTTGGTATCTTTCTTTTGGATCTTACCCTTAGATGGGCTGTGATGTTTTGAATGATGTTTTGCTCATGTAATGTATTGTTTGAAGTGGCGAGTGTAAGCCAACTATCTTCTTTTGCAATTTAATCCCTCTTTTACACGATTCGTGCAAAGATACCAAACTTGAGATCATTCTAGGATGGGCTTATACCTTTAAGTCGTGCCTCGACACGTAGGAGGTATAGTCCCATCCTGGGCATTACAAGTTGGTATTCAGAGCCTTCTCCGACCTAGAAGCCCCCACTGATTGATTGAATCATTGACGGTTGAGTCTAGACACACACTTGAAAATGTTTTGAGTCCTATATATATATCGGAGAGTAGGATTTCTTTTGCTCCTCGTCTCTTTTCATTCTGGTGAGGACTCCTGACGATTACTCTTGCCTCTTCTACTTTCAAAAAATGCACCAAATTTTTTTTAGGATCTTGCGAGTATTGTTTGGATTGTTTCGATGTCTTTGTGTCGAGAACATTGTTCTCGATGCCCCCTGTCATTAGGGGTTGTGGCAGTGTCCCGGGGAGTTGAGCTCCGAGGTGTTGTCGTCACAAATCCGTCGCGACGGTACTAGAATACTTAAGACGGCCGACATCGAAAACTCTCCTATGCGGTTAGTGGCAAGATAACCCCGACATCACCCAGTACTGGGGAGGTAGTTCGGGAGTATTGCCATAGCTTGTATAGTGGATGCGTTTCGAAGGTCCGAGGTAGACAGTTTCCGAGAAAGACTGGTTATGTGTTGAAGGATGGATACACCTGGATGTAGGTTTAGAGTTGATTGCGCGGTGCTTCCCGTGTATCCCCAACACCTGATTGCATAACTGGAAACTTTCGGAAATCTATAGGTGGGTTCATCTAGTAGTTCTAGGCATTCTTCCAACGGATGCACGATATGAAGTTCGGGGTTCTACATTGAGTGAAGTGGTTTTATGGGCTTGTTCCGATCGGGAGTTGCATCTTAAAGGGTCCTTGGCTATGCTAATCCGGGGATTGCAAATCCCTTTTGTAACACGTTCCATGAGCTTTCAGCACGAATATGTGGAACGAAGCTTCTATTTTGTATTTGTTCTATCTGATCCTTGTTCCTTTTTATTTATCTTTTGTTCTCCCAAGTGGCTTCTCGACAAGTTGATGTACCTGCGGAATTCATTCGTTCAATTCTTTGCTCGGATGATATTGTGAAGATGATGTTGCGAAATATCTATCCTCTGTTTTTATTTTGATTCTGGTATTCGAGTTGCTTCAATGTCAAATGTTGATTCCATACCTTTCCTAATCGGTGTTCTCATATTTATATGGGAGTGCTAGTCCTTCTTGACCATCGAGATCTTCATGTTAAATTCTTTCAACCGGTGACCATCTGTTCATCTCAAGTTGTCTTGTTTCCCCACCCTCCCACCCTTCTTCTTCTTAGAGCAAGAATTCTCAGATGAAGATCCATTTTATTAGTGTGATGTTTCTTCATTCTTTTCCTTCAATGTTCTTATCCGGTGATTTATCGTGAAGATGCTCAAGAGCTTCAAGTTCATCATTCTTTTGTTCTCTAATTCTGCCGGTGGATGTAATTCAAGATTTCGGTGTTGATCTTATCCTTTTCCTCATTCCACAATGCTTTCTTATTCCGGTGCACCAATTAATCATTCTCCTCTTGCTATTCATATCTGGAGTGCTGAAGATTCATAATTCCATTCTTAATCCATTCAAATTATTTTGAGCATTGTTATCTTATTCAAGCCATTTAATTCAACCAGTGCAATATCTCTTCAGCAATCTATTTCAACGGTGTTTTCTTTAATGGGCCCTAACCCACAGGTCTTTTCCCGGGATCTTACCTGACTCTTCTAATTTTTCTGGAGTTATACCCAAATTCTTTTCAAAGTGTGACGTAGGAATGATCTCCATCAGTCACATGCCTTCTCCAAGCTTGTTTTCAATTATTTCCATCTTTAGCTCCACCTTCCTCTTGTCATTCGTCCGGAGTATCTCGAAATTCTTCATGGCATTTCTCGTCTTCATTCTCAACATTTCAAGATCGGAGAAGAGTTTCTCTTAAATTTTGACCCGTTCTCTTGATGAGTTGTGATTCTAGCTTCATGCCATCCTCATTATTGTTCAGATTGTGAGGAATTCTTTTCATACCCATCAGAAGCATTTCATGAGTTCTTTTCTTTGTGATCCTCCGAAGGCCATCATTTCAGAATATTTCTTCGTTCTCAGTTTTCAACTTTGTCCTCCAAATATTCTTCATTAATGTCTCTTCGTTCGCCTCCATATTTCTTACGGTGGTTAATTCAAGTTTACTCTTCCGTTGTTATCATTTTAATTCATTTGTTCTTTTCACAATCCTACCGGTGCCTTGTTGAAGATTTACCCAAGATTGTGCGAGATCTCTCTTAATCCTTTCCAACGAGAATAAGTAGTATGCCAAATCCTTGGTTGTCATCAATTTAAATTGGTGAAGGAGATGCATAACATAATTCTTATTCTTATTCCTTCAAGGTGATCTAATCTCTTTTTCCGGAGCTTGTTCATCATATCATATTCTCGGTTCTAAGTTTTTCATCTTCTTTTTCGGAGTTTCAAGTTATTTCAATTATATCATTTCAAGCTCCATCTAATTCATCACAGGCCTTGAATCTTATTCTTTTCATCTTTCACTTCTCATGCTTTCATTACCGGAATTTTTTATGGTGGTTCATCATGTTTTAATTCATCCTCGAAGTCTTCATCAAGATTCTTGTTGGAGCTCAAGCATTCTTCATCATGCTTCCAACTGCAATCCTTTCTACCTTATCTTTTCAGAGGGTGTTATGCCATTTTTGACAATTCCTTCATGTTTCATGATTCACGAGTTATCAAGAATGAGATATTTAAACCCATCATTTTTCCTTGTTCAGGAGATCCTTTCAACCCTTCAATTTATTCATTGGAGTTATCTTGGGTTATAATTCACTTAAAAGCTTTCCCTAAGAATTGTTGCTATTATGGTGCTTATAAATGACCCAAGTTCTTCATTTTTCTTTCCGGTGAATAAGTTTATCGTATCCTTGTTGATATCAATCCAATCAAATTGTTTTCCATTAGTGGCTGGTTGTCACCTCATAATTTTGAGATGTTTTCCATAAGCCCACATCAAGCTTATTCATTTCGTGTTGATTTTTCCATCAACCCAATTCAACCCTTCTTTATAAGGAGGACTTCCTAATTCATTTGTGGGAGAAGTTGTCATTTTTCTTCACCATTCATTTCTTTCGTTGATCTATATGCTATTCTTTCATTCCGGAGGCCTTGTGATATTGCTCTCTTTAACCATCATATCGTTTTATCGAGATCATGTTCTTTCCCTTGCTTATCATTTAACCGGAGTGTTGTATTCTTCATTCAAGTTCCCTCATCTTACCAAGTTTTACCTCTCTTTTCAACCGGAGTGTTGTCTGAAATCTTTCTTAACCTTGTGCCATTCTTTTAATTGTTTCGGAGGCAATATGTTGCTGTTTTCATCAAGTATCATCTCAACTTGCCAAGTTCTTGTCCAATTCCTTCCATTTTCAGACGGAGTGCTGCCCAAATTCTGCCATTCTTATTCCTTGGCTATACCATTGCAGTTTCATATTCTTTTAGTTCGTAAGCTCTTGTTTAATGTTTTTCAACCTTCAAGGTTCTCATAATGCTCCTGGTTCCTCTTTTTGTAACGGAGTGTTTTCATCTTCGTTCATCTCCGTTGCATTCTTTCTTTCAAGCTTGTTTAACCTCTCAAGGTTCCTTGGTTTCACTCGTCTGTCAAAGAAGCAACTTTGTTTTACCTCTTCCTCTTCCGTTTTTACCGGTGCTATCTCTAGGATCTCGGGTCAAGATCCTATGTTAGTGTGGGAGAGTTGTGACGCCCGAAGACCGACGTCCCAGAAGATTCCAGAAGATTCCAGATGTTCCGGGTTGCCCATGTGTTCTTTTGTGCTTGTGTTATTTATTTTTGCATTGCATCATGTCATCATGCCATCATGTCATATTTATTTTTGCATCTCAACCTAAATAAATTGTGTGGACCTTCGGTCCATTTAAATCGAGGGAAGGTGACTTCTCTTTATAACATATCCTCCAAATATTATGGAGCTATTATAAATAATTATTCCGTTGTTTGGAATTAACCAACACACTTGCTAATATTCTCCATGCCTCTTAATTCAAGTTTCACCATCAAAAACCTTGTCTATTTTCTTTTCCCGTTTATCGAGGTTCCTCCTAAAATCCTCAACATTTTTGGACACTTCTATAATCAAGTCTTAGTTCAAACCCATTTGAATTAAATTCAAATATGTTTGAATTATTTTCCGATCACGCCTTTTCTTTTTTCTCGGACCGTGCTCATTTTATGATGCCCGAGAATAATTCTCCCATGTGCTAACTTTTGCCCTAACCCCCTCCTCATTTTATTCTCTTATCTTATTATTTTTTGGGTTTCTGCAAAAATCCTGAGAAGGGAGAGGCCCAAACTTCTTCTTCCTCGCCTCTAGGCCTCCCTGCGGCCCAGGTCTTCCCTCAAAGCCGGCCCACTTCTCCTCCCTGGCCCAACATCCCTCCTAACCCTAGCAGCCCGACCCCAACTCCCCATCGCTAACTCCCTCCGCCGCCAGGCATCGCTCTCGTCCCTCACCTTCTCCCCTCGAGCGCCATCCCCCATCGACTCATCCCGCATCCCCTCGCTCCTCCCGACCCACTCTCCCTCGCTCTCGCTCCTGCATCGAGACCAGGACCCGCCTTGTCCTCAGCCTCGCAGGCCCGAGCGCCGCAGCGCCCGCTTCTCCCATCGCCAGCCGCCGCCTCGCCCTGCGACCGAAGCCCCCATCGCCCCGAAGCCCTTCCTCCTGCGCCTCGCCCCCTGGCGCCCCGCGAGCGGCCGCCCCGAGCCCGCCGCCTCACCGTCTCCCTCCAGCAGCACGGGAGAAGCCCGGCCGCCCCAAGACCGCGCCGTCCTCCAGCAAGGCCTCGCCTCCTCGCCTCCATCCCCAGCACCCCGACCGGCCGCCGTGCCCGTTCTCGCCCTGCAGCGCCGGCGATGGCCGCGCCGTCCGCAGCACCTAGGCCGCCGCGCCTCGGGCCTCCAGCCACCGCTCCTTCGTCGCGCGGCCACGAGCGCTCCGCGCCTCTCCAGAGCCCAGCGCTCCCTTCTCCAGCGCCGCACCTCTGCCCGTCCCGTGCAGCCGCTGCCATGGCCTCGTCGCCCCTTTGCTGGTGCCGTTTTGTTATTTTGTGTTGCCTTGTGCTGTTGGGCTTGTCTAGGAACGTGCACGACTACCTTCGGGAGGAACGAGTACCCCTTAGAGTCGCCGACGACCGTCAAGTCCGACTACACGGCGATATGTCAAGTACCCCTACGATCGCGAAGTAACAAGTACCTCGACGACATGTACAACTACGACTCGAGACGAGACCGGCAAGACCGAACGGCTACGATGGCGAGTACCTCTCCGGTGAACGTGAACAACTACATGGCGATGCGACAAGTACCCCTACGGAACGTGTACCACTACCGTCGCCCCGAAGATGTCCGACGCCACAAGTACCACGACACGATATCGGAACGGCTACTTCCTCTTTGGAAACGTGAATGCCTACTTCCCTCTACGGCCGTGTACAACTACTTCCCCTACGTTCCTCGACGATCTCGAACCGCTTCGAGAACGTGTGTCCCGAAGGTATAACCCCGAGACGATGACCCGTGTGATGCTTGTGTTGTATGAAATGTTTGCCTTGTGTGCACCGTGCCCGTTGTGCCCTTCTTTTGTCGTGTTCCTCGGTTGCCTCGTCGCCGACTCGTGGGAACCCGGTAACGGGATCGCCCCACCTTTCATCTCGTTTGGCTCGCTCACGCCATCTTTTTCTTTTGCACTGGACTCTCAACGAGTTACCGGAACCGGATATTGCCGTTGCATCATTTTCGGATCGTTGCCGTGGCACCCTTTTTCCTTCCACCACGGGGACAATGCTTCATATCTCTTCATGTTAAGCTTTAAATATAATTGCATAAACTTGATCATGTCATCCGCATCTTTTAACAACATTATATATGTTAATTGTTGTTGCTTTATAATTATTAAACATGCTCATGGGGATTTTCCGGATATGTTGTTGTTATTTCCGGCCTCATTTAAAATGTCTAAATAGTTAGTTTACTTATGCTACACCTCTTGCCATGTTAACAAACTTTTAATCTTGTCTTGTAAATAAACGAGAGTCAATTAAATAATTAATTGTGGTGTTTCGTCATATGCAACTCGTTGCATATTGAGCTCCACTTAACTTGTAGTCTTGTTTGTGCACTTTGCCATGCCATGCATATTTAAACCGGACATGCATCATACTTGTTTGCGCATCGTAAGCCATGTTGATTCTTGTGTGTTTACTGTGTTGTTTGCTTCTTTCCGGTTTGCTTCTCTTGATAGCTTCGGTTTCGTTCCGGAGTTGTGAGGATTCGCTCGACTGTGTTGCTCCGTCTACTTCATGGATCCGTTCTTCTCCCTTGTGGAATTCCAGGCAAGATGACCGAACCCGGATACCATTACTATCTTTGCCTATTGCTAGTAGTCTCGACCTATAGTTTTGCCTCGATGCCCATGCCTTTCTTGTCAGCCTCCTACTTGTAACCATGACCATGTTTAACCACCCTACCTACGCAAACCGTTGCTTGGCTAAGTACACTTCGCTCAGCCCCTCTTATAGCATTGCTAGTTGCAGGTGAAGTTTGAAGATGCTTGCTTCATGCTGAAGTTTGGTTGGGTTATATCACACTATATAAATGCTTAAAAATGAAATCATCTATATATTGGCAAGGGTGGAAGGCTAAGCCTTTTTCTTGGTGATTTGTTCCACTCATGCCGTAAGGAACCGTATAAACCGGTGTTATGTTCCTTGATTATGCGTTCCTAACACGGTTGGGGTGTATGGGACCCCCTTGATAAACCGCTAAGTGCTAAGTCTTTTCTAGCAAGTCCCAACATTGGTACTATTAGCCTAATAACTAATAAAACTTGCATAGGGCCTTGCAAACCCGAGTTCTTAATCAACAACCCCGGGCCAGTGCTCCACATGAGTGTTGGTCCGAAACGGGGAGTCTGCGGGGTCACCACGAGGAAACTCGAGGATTGATATAAACCAGTAGAATCGCCCATCCGGTCGTGTCCTGAGACTAGATACGCGCGGCTACCTATCAGGGTGTCGACACGCCGGGAGGATTTGCTGGATTAGCCTTACCTTAGTTCGGAGTATCTTGAGCATGGGATTCCGAGAATACTCGGGTCTTCCCACTTTGGAGTTGCGACTCCGCGGATTGTGGGCTTGTAATGGGTCAAGTTGGAACACCCCTGCAGGGTTTGAACTTTTGAAAGCCGTGCCCGCGGTTATGTGGCAGATGGGAGCTTGTTAATATCCGGTTGTAGAAAACTTGACACCATGTGCCAATACACTACCAGCGTGTGTACCGTGACTATCATTTTCCGAAAGGGTTTCGGGAGATGAACACGGTGGGGTTATGTTTGACCGGCTTTAGTTAGGATCACTTCGTGATCATCTCTCGACCGAGGCACTTCTCTTCTCGCTCTCTTTTACGTAAGTTAGTGCTAGTTGCTGCTGCAGACTCTTGTTGTTCCTTCACCTCTTGTTCTTTCTTCAGCCTTGTCCTCACCCAAGGCTTAAATAGTCGTGTTACCCGGGAACGGGATTGCTGAGTCCTGTGTGGCTCACAGTTACTTCACCACACCAGATGCAGGTTCAGCCGAGTTTGATGCAGGAGTTGGATCAGTTCTTCACCGGGAGCTCGATGAAGAGAGCGGCCGTTTACTTGTGACGTTTCGACGATCAGTAGTGGTTTCTACTAGGATTCGATCCTGACCTGTGGCTTTATGTTGTTTTGGTATCTTTCTTTTGGATCTTACCCTTAGATGGGCTGTGATGTTTTGAATGATGTTTTGCTGATGTAATGTATTGTGTGAAGTGGCGAGTGTAAGCCAACTATCTTCTTTTGCAATTTAATCCCTCTTTTACATGAGTCGTGCAAAGATACCAAACTTGAGATCATTCTAGGATGGGCTTATACCTTTAAGTCGTGCCTCGACACGTAGGAGGCATAGTCCCATCCTGGGCATTACAAGGTTAGTCCCAAAAATGATATAAAAGTGAATGATAAAGCCCATCAAACATCCAAGACTTCATAAATAATAGCATGGAACAATCAAACATTATAGATATGTTGGAGACCTATCAAGCATCCCCAAGCTTAATTCCTGCTCGTCCTCGAGTAGGTAAATGATTAAGAAAGAATTTTTGATGTAGAATGCTAACCAATATAGTTTTTCAATGTAATTCTCTTAATTGTGGCATGAATGTTCAAATATGAAGGATTCAAGATAAAAGTCTATATTGACATAAGAAATAACAATACTTCAAGCAATACTAACAAAGCAATCATGTCTTCTCAAAATACTATGGCTAAAGGAAGTTATCCCGACAAAATCATATAGTGTTGGCTATGCTCCCTCGTTATCACACAAAAATATTCATATCATGCACAACCCCGATTTCAGCCAAGCATTTGTTTTCATACTCTATCTTTTCAAACCTTTCAACTTTCACGCAATACATGAGCATGAGTCATGGATATAGCACTATGGGTGGAATAGAGGTGGTTGTGGCGAAGACAAGAAGGAGGGAGATAGTCTCACATCGACTAGGCTTATCAACGGGCTATGGAGAAGCCCATCAATAGATATCAATGTGAGTGAGTAGAAATTGCCATGCAACGGATGCACTAGAGCTAAGTATGAATGAAAGCTCAACAAAAGAAACTAGTGGGTGTGCATCCAATTTGCTTTCTCACAAAGACCTAGGGCATTTGAGGAAGCCCATCGTTGGAATATACAAGCCAAGTTCTATAACAAAAAATTCCCACTAGTATATGAAAGTGACTAAGCATGAGGCTCTCTACAATGAAGAACATCGTGCTACTTTGAAGCACAAGTTTGGAAAAAGATAGTAGCAATTGTCCCTTTTTTTCTTTTTTCTTTCTTTTTTTGGGCCTTTTTTTATTTGGCCTTTCCCTTTTTTTCTTTTTTGCGGAGGGGCTTCATAGATTTAGCCGTTCCTCCCATGGGACAATGCTCTAATAATGACGATCATCACACTTTCATTACAACTTGATATTACAACTCGATACTACAACAAAGTAAGACTCTATATGAATGCCTCCGGCGGTGTACCGGTATGTGCAATGAAACAAGAGTGACATGTATGAAAAGATTATTCATGGTGGCTTTGCCACAAATACGATGTCAACTACATGATCATGCATGGCAATATGACCATATGATGCGTGTCATATAAATGGAACGGTGGAAAGTTGCATGGCAGTATATCCCGGAATGGCTATGGAAATGCCATGATAGGTAGGTATGGTGGTTGTTTTGAGGAAGAATATGGTGGCTGTTTTGAGGAAGGATATATAGTGGGTTTATGGCACCGACAAAAGTTGCGCGGTACAAGAGAGGCTAGCAATGGTGGAAGGGTGAGAGTGTGTATAATCCATGGACTCAACATTAGTCATAAGAACTCATATACTTATTGCAAAAATCTATGAGTCATCAAAACAAAGCAAGTAACGCATACTCCTAGGGGGGGAGGTTGGTAGGAGTTAACCATCGCGTGCCCCGACCTCCACACAAAGGTTGACACTCTACAAATACCTCATGCTTTAACTTAGTCACACAACGGTTCACCCTACGTGCATGATACGGGAATCACTAACCTTAACACAAGTATTTCTCAATTTCATAATAACTCCACTAGAATGTCTCTAGTATCACTATCCTCACGTCTCAAAACAATTATCAAGCATCCAACATCTCATTCTATTCAATGCACTTGGTGTGATTTTTTTTTACTACATTGACATTGGATGTTTATCATGTGAAGACTAGTTTCCTTAGCCTAAGCACATTACCATGCTGTTTTAGTAGACTCTCAAATAAATATAAGTGAAGCATGAGAGTTTAACAATTTCTACAAAATATTACCACCACCGTGCTCTAAAAGATATAAGTGAAGCACTAGAGCAAAACTATTCAACTCAAAAGATATAAGTGAAGCACATAAAGTGTTCTAATAATTTCTAGGCCATATTTAACTCTCTCAAATACGTGTGTCCAGCAAGGATGATTGTGGCATCTGACAAGCAAAGACTCAAATTATACAAGACGCTCCAACCAAAACACATAACATGTTGTGAATAAAAATATAGCTCCAATTATAGTTACCGATGGATGAAGAGGAAAGAGGGGATGCCTTCCCGGGGCATCCCCAAGCTTAGGCTTTTGATTATCTTGAATTTACTTGGGGTGACATGGGCATCCCCAAGCTTAGGCCTTTGCTACTCCTTGTTCCATAGTCCATCAAAGCAATACTCAAAACTTGAAAACTTCACAACACAAAACTTAGACAAAAATTTTCGTGAGCTCCGTTAGTATGAGAAAGCAAACCACTACTCAAAGGTACAGCAATGAATTCATTCTTTGTTTATATTGGTGTTAAACCTACTGTACTCCAACTTCTCTATGGTTCATATCCTCCAATATTACTCATAGATGCATCGGAATAAGCAAACAACACACGAAAAACAGAATCTGTCAAAAACAGAACAGTCTGTAGTAATCTGCAGGGTTCGCCTACTTATAAAACTCCAAAAAATTCAAACTAAATTGGTAAATTTGCGAAATTTGTCTACCAATCAGCAGAAAAACGAATCAACTAAAAATCATGGTCCAGTAAAATCCCACGACTACTTTAGCGAGCGCTAACGATTCTGTTTTTCACAGCAAGATCATATAAACTTCACACAAGTCTTCCCAAAGGTTCTACTTGGCACAAACACTAAACAAAACATGAAACCACATCTAATCAGAGGCTAGATGCAAAATTTATTCCCTAACAGCAACAAAAACAAAAAAAACAAAAAATTGGGTTGCCTCCCAACAAGCGCTATCGTTTTACGCCCCTAGCTAGGCACGATACAATATAGATCTAGGGATTGCCATAGTGGTATGATATGTTGTGAAAGCTCATCTCATATTCCCTATGTTCAGCAGCAAGCTTCCTTTGTGGCAAGCAAAAGTAATCAAAAGGGCTAAATTTAATAGGACAAAAGTCCCCTACATCAATCTCGAGAGGAACAGGTTCCTCCTTCGGCCCCTTGTACTGGATAACCAATTCATCATTATAGGCATTCTTTTGGCAGAAGGTCATAAGCCTTCGCTCAAGGAAGAAACCTAGCCAATTATTTCGAACAGCAAAGTCATCGTTAATCTCAGAAATTCTATCAATCAAGATCTCAACAGGAACCTTTTTTCTAAGGTTTTCATTAAAAGCAACATGATCAGGAGATCGCAACCGCATAAGGTCTTCTTGATTGAACAAGATAGCCTCTATAGGAGGTCCACTGGCATCTACTATGTAATGAGCAAAGATTTCTCTAGCCTCTTTCATGATATATCTAAATTCATGAGCCAAAACGATATTAGCTGCACGCTTAACGGAAGAATGCTCAATATTGGAGAATTCCAAAAATATTCTCTGTATACAGGGATGCATATGGATAAATTGCCTTTCAATTTCTACTATGAGCATAGATACTGCATCCGCAAGGCTACTAGTTCTGTGAAGAATAGAGCCACCCATAGTGGGCAGAGCACCGACACAAGTAAAGAAGTCTTGAAGAACCCCTTTTCCAATAATGTTACCACTACCAACCCGGAACTTCTTAATATGTAAAGCGGTAGCTTCATCCGGGGGGTCAACATGAACGTTGCCCTCGACATTGCTACCCTTCTTGATAAAATCGTCCCCCATCTCAGACATGAGGGCAAGCAAGCAAGCAACACACAAGCAAACAAGAAGCAAGCGAACGATAAACACACGGCAGAAGAAGGGCAAATAAAACGGAAAGGGTGAAGTGGGGGAGAGGAAAATGAGAGGCAAATAAATGTAATGCGAAGGATAAGGGTTTTTGATAAGTACTTGGTATTGACTTTTGCGTAAGCCTCCCCGGCAACGGCGCCAGAAATTCTTCTTGCTACCTCTTGAGCTTGCGTTGTATTCCCTCGAAGAGGAAAGGGAGATGCAGCACAGTAGCGTAAGTATTTCCCTCAGTTTTTGAGAACCAAGGTATCAATCCAGTAGGAGACCACGCGCCTGTCCCTCGAACCTGCACAAACAAATAAGAACTTCGCAGCCAACGGGATAAGGGGTTGTCAATCCCTTTACGGTCACTTATGAAAGTGAGATCTGATAGAGATGATAGTTGATATTTTTGGTATTTTTGGTTTAATAAAACAGCAAATAAAAGCGGTAAAAGTAAAGTAGATGTAGATTGATATGTTGAGAAAAGACCCGAGGGCCATAGTTTTCTCTAGTGGCTTCTCTCATGATAGCGATATTCTATGGCGGGTAAACAAATTACTGTCGAGCAATTGATAGAAATGAGAATAATTATGTGACTATCTCGGCATGATCATTGTATATAGGCATCACGTCCGAGACAAATAGACCGACTCCTGCCTGCATCTACTACTATTACTCCACAAATCGACCGCTATCCAGCATGCATCTAGTGTATTGAGTTCATAAGAACAGAGTAACGCTTTAAGAAAGATGACATGATGTAGAGGGATAAACTCAAGCAATATGATATAAACCCGATCTTTTTATCCTCGATGGTAACAATACAATACGTGCCTTGCTGGCCCTACTGTCACTGGGAAAGGACACCGCAAGATTGAACCCAAAGCCAAGCACTTCTCCCATTGCAAGAACTATAGATCTAGTAGGCCAAACCAAACCAATAATTCGAAGAGACTTGCAAGGATATTATGAGCACACATAAAAAGTTCAGAGAACAACCAAATATATTTCATAGATAACCTTGATCATAAACTCACAATTCATCGGATCTCGACAAACACACTGCAAAAAGAGATTACATGGAATAGATCTCCTCGAAGACCGAGGAGAACTTTGTATTGAGATCCAGAGAGAGAGAGAAGCCGCCATCTAGATACTAGCTATGGACCCGAAGGTCTGTGGTAAACTACTCACAACACATCGCGAGGGCGATGATGATGATGATGAAGGCCTCCGTGATGGATCCCCCTCCGGTGGAGCTCCGGAACAGGCTCCAAGATGGGATCTCCACAGGAACAGAAGCTATGGCAGTGGAATTAGGGTTTTCTCTCTGTGTATGGAGTTTCTGGGGTACATGGACTTATATAGGAAGAAGGAGGGCACCGAGGGCCACCCTCGAGGGCCTCGAGGAAGGGGGCGCGCCCTGGGAAGGGGGGCGCGCCCCCACCCTCGAGGGCCACCTCTCTATCCCGTGACTTGGTTCTCAAGCTCCGCGTGCGTGATTTTCTCCAAAAATATCTCTCGCGAAGGTTTCATTCTGTTTGGACTCCGTTTGATATTCCTTTTCTGCAAAACCCTAAAATAGGCAAAAAAACAGCAATCTGGACTGGGCCTTTGGGTTAATAGGTTAGTCCCAAAAATGATATAAAAGTGAATGATAAAGCCCATTAAACATCCAATACTTCATAAATAATAGCATGGAACAATAAAAAATTATAGATACGTTGGAGACGTATCAAATGTCATCTTGCTTAAGGCGTTACTCTGTTCTTATGAACTTAATACTCAAGATGCATGCTGGATAGCGGTCGATTTGTGGAGTAATCGTAGTAGATGCAGAATCGTTTCGGTCTACTTGTCACGGATGTGATTCCTATATACAATGATCATGCCTAGGTATTCTCATAACTCTGCGCTTTTCTATCAATTGCCCGACAGTAATTTGTTCACCCACCGTAGAATTCTGCTATCATAAGAAAAGCCACTAGTGAGACCTATGCCCCCGAGTCTATCTTTATCATATTACTTTCCTTTCAACTAGCTAATTTCTATTGCCGTTGCTTATTTGCTTTATTTACTTTCTGTTCTTATACCAAAAATACCAAAAATATTATCCTATCCTATCTATCAGATATCACTCTCGTAAGTGACCGTGAAGGGATTGACAACCCCTTATCGCATTGGCTGTGAGGTTCTTATTTGTTTGTGCAGGTGCGAGGGACTCGCGCGTGGTCTCCTACTGGTTTGATACCTTGGTTCTCAAAAACTGAGGGAAATACTTACGCTACTGTGCTGCATCACCCTTTCCTCTTTGAGGGAATACAACGCAAGCGCGAGAAGTAGCAAGAAGAATTTCTGGCACCGTTGCCGGGGAGATCTACGCAAAAGTCATATACCAAGTACCTATCACAAACCCTTATCCCTCGCACTACATTATTTGCCTCTCGTTTTCCTCTCCCCCCACTTCACCCTTGTCGTTTTATTCACCTTTCTTTTTCCGTGTGTTTACCGTTCGCTTGCCTCTTGTTTGCTTGTGTGTTGGATTGCTTGCTTGTCACTATGGCTCAAGACAATATCAAATTGTGTGACTTCTACAATACCAACAATAATGATTTTATTAGCATGCCGATTGCTCCTATCTTAGATGCTAAATCTTGTGAGATCAATGCAGCTCTGTTGAATCTTGTCATGGAAGATCAATTTTCTGGCCTTCCTAGCGAAGATGCTGCTACCCATGTGAACAACTTTGTTGATTTATGCGATATGAAAAAGAAGAGGGATACGGATAATGATATTGTTAAATTGAAGCTATTTCCGTTTTCACTTAGAGATCGTGCTAAAAATTGGTTTTCCTATTTTCATAGAAATAGTATTGATTCATGGAACAAGTGCAAAGATGCCTTTATCTCTATGTATTTTCCTCCCGCTAAGATTATCTCTCTTAGAAACGATATTATGAATTTTAAGCAACTAGATCATGAGCATGTTGCACAAGCTTGGGAGAGAATGAAATTAATGATACGTAATTGCCCTACACATGGTTCGAACTTATGGATGATTATACAAAATTTTTATGCTGGCTTGAATTTTGCTTCTAGAAATCTTTTAGATTCGGCCGCAGGGGGCACTTCTATGGAGACCACTTTAGGAGAACCAAACTCCTAGATAATATTATGGTTAACTACTCTCAATGGCACACCGAAAGATCTACTAGTAAAAAAAGTGCACGCAATTGAAGAGATTAGTGTTTTGAGTGGAAAGATGGATGAACTTATGAAATTATTTGCTACTAAGAGTGCTTCTTATGATCCTAATGATATGCCTTTGTCCACGTTGATTGAAAATAACAATGAATCTTTGGATGTGAATTTTGTTGGTAGGAATAATTTTGGTAACAATGCTTATAGAGGAAACTTTAATCCTATGCCTTTTCCTCGTAATTCCTCTAATAATTATGGTAATTACTACAGTAAGTCTTATGGAAATTTTGGTAAGATGCCCTCTGAATTTGAGACTAGTGTTAAAGAGTTTATGAATCCGCAAAGTAATTTCAATGCTTTGCTTGAAGAAAAATTGCTTAAGATTGATGAGTTGGATAGAAGCGTGGATAGAATTACTCTTGATGTTGATTCTTTGAAACTTAGATCTATTCCACCTAAGCATGATATCAATGAGTCTCTCAAAGCCATGGGAATTTCCATTGATGAGTGCAAAGAAAGAACCTCTAGGATGCGTGCTAAAAAGATTGTTTTATGAAAGCGTGCTCTTCTAGTTATCATGAAAATAAAGATGAAGATCTGAAAGTGATTGATGTTTCTCCTATTAAATCCTTGTTTTCTACTATGAATCTTGATAAATATGGGACTGGGGATGAGTCTACTTTAGTTAAAAGGCGTCCCAATGATTCAAAGTTTTTGGATCTTGATGCTAAAATTGTTAAAAGTGGGATTGAAGAGATCAAAACTTTGCATAGCGATGAACCCACTATCTTGGATTTCAAGGGATTTAATTATGATAATTGCTCTTTAATAGATTGTATTTCCTTGTTGCAATCCGTGCTAAATTCTCCGCATGCTTATGAAGGAAATATGCCCTAGAGGCAATAATAAAGTTGTTATTTGTATTTCCTTATATCATGATAAATGTCTTTTATTCATGCTAGAATTGTATTAACCGGAAACTTAGTACATGTGTGGATACATAGACAAAACAGTATGTCCCTAGTATGCCTCTACTAGACTAGCTCATTGATCAAAGATGGTTATGTTTCCTAGCCATAGACATGAGTTGTCATTTGATCAACGGGATCACATCATTAGGAGAATGATGTGATGGACAAGACCCATCCGTTAGCTTAGCACTATGATCGTTTAAGTTTTACTGCTATTGCTTTCTTCATGACTTATACATGTTCCTATGACTATGAGATTATGCAACTCCCGAATACTGGAGGAACACTTTGTGTGCTACCAAACGTCACAACGTAACTGGGTGATTATAAAGGTACTCTACAGGTGTCTCCGAAGGTACTTGTTGGTTTGGCGTATTTCGAGATTAGGATTTGTCACTCCGATTGTCGGAGAGGTATCTCTGGGCCCACTCGATAATGCACATCACTATAAGCCTTGCAAGCATTGCAGCTAATGAGTTAGTTGCAGGATGATGTATTACAGAACGAGTAAAGAGACTTGCCGGTAACGAGATTGAACTAGGTATTGAGATACCAACGATCGAATCTCGGGCAAGTAACATACCGATGACAAAGGGAACAACGTATGTTGTTATGCGGTTTGACCGATAAAGATCTTAGTAGAATATGTAGGAGCCAATATGAGCATCCAGGTTCCGCTATTGGTTATTGACCGGAGATGAGTCTCGGTCATGTCTACATAGTTCTCGAACCCGTAGGGTCCGCACGCTTAACGTTTGATGACGATCGGTATTATGAGTTTATGAGTTTTGATGTACCGAAGGAGTTTGGAGTCCCGGATGAGACCGGGGACATGACGAGGAGTCTCGAAATGGTCGAGATGTAAAAATCGATATATTGGAGGACTATATTCGGACATCGGAAAGGTTCCGAGTGATTCGGGTATTTTCGGAGTACTGGGGAGTTACGGGAATAGAAGAGAGAGGCCAAAAGGAAGGAGGCGCGTGCCCTCCTTCTGGTCCGAATTGGACAAGGGGTGCAGCCCCCTTTTCCTTCTCCCACTCCCCCTCTTTCCTTCTCTCCTACTCCGAAAAGGAAAGGGGAATCCTACTAGGACTTGGGAGTCCTAGTAGGACTCCCCACACTTGGCGCGCCCCCTCTAGGGCCGGCCTCTCCCTTGCTCCTTTATATACGGGGGCAGGGGGGCACCCTAGGACACACAAGTTGAATTGTTCCAGCCGTGTGCGGTGCCCCCCTCCACAGAAACACACCTCGGTCATACCGTCGCGGTGCTTAGGCGAAGCCCTGCGCCGGTGAATACATCATACCCGTCACCACGCCGTCGTGCTGACGAAACTCTCCCGTGAAGCTCAACTGGATCAAGAGCTCATGGGACGTTATCAAGCTGAACGTGTGCTGAACACGGAGGTGCCGTACGTTCGGTGCTTGATCGGTTGGATCGCGAAGAAGTTCGACAACATCAACCGCGTCACTTGACGCTTCCGCTCCCGGTCTACGAGGGTACGTAGACACACTCTCCCCTCTCGTTGCTATGCATCTGGTAGATAGATCTTGCGTGATCGTAGGAAAATTTTAAAATACTACGTTCCCCAACAGTGGCATCATGAGCCAGGTCTATGCGTAGATGATATGCACGAGTAGAACACAAGTGAGTTGTGGACGATACTAGTCATACTGCTTACCAGCCTGTCATACTTTGATTCGGCGGTATTGTTGGATGAAGCGGCCCGGACCGACATTACGCGTACGCTTACGCGAGACTGGTTCTACCGACGTGCTTCGCACACAGGTGGCTGGCGGGTGTCAGTTTCTCCAACTTTAGTTGAATCAAGTGTGGCTACGCCCGGTCCTTGTGAAGGTTAAAACAGCACATACTTGACGAAATATCATTGTGGTTTTGTATGCGTAGGTAAGAACGGTTCTTGCTAAGCCCGTAGCAGCCACGTAAAACTTGCAACAACAAAGTAGAGGACGTCTAACTTGTTTTTGCAGGGCATGTTGTGATGTGATATGGTCAAGACATGATGAGTTATACGGTTTTGTATGAAATGATCATGTTTTGTAAAGTTATCGGCAACTGGCAGGAGCCATATGGTTGTCGCTTTATTGTATGAAATGCAATCGCCATGTAATTGCTTTACTTTATCACTAAGCGGTGGCGATAGTCGTAGAAGCAATAGTTGGCGAGACGACAACGATGCTACGATGGAGATCAAGGTGTCGCGCCGGTGATGAAGGTGATCATAACGGTGCTTTGGAGATGGATCTCAAAAGCACAAGATGATGATGGCCATATCATGTCACATATTTTGATTGCATGTGATGTTTATCTTATTATGCTTCTTATTTTGCTTAGTTCGACGGTAGCATTATAAGATGATCCCTTACTAAATTTCAAGGTATAAGTGTTCTCCCTGAGTATGCACCGTTGCGAAAGTTCGTCGTGCCGAGACACCACGTGATGATCGGGTGTGATAAGCTCTACGTTCAAATACAACGGGTGTAAGACAGTTTTGCACACGCAGAATACTCGGGTTAAACTTGACGAGCCTAGCATATGCAGATATGGCCTCGGAACACTGGAGACCGAAAGGTCGAGCGTGAATCATATAGTAGATATGATCAACATAAGATGTTCACCATTGAAACTACTCCATCTCACGTGATGATCGGACATGGTTTAGTTGATTTGGATCACGTGATCATTTAGATGACTAGAGGGATGTCTATCTAAGTGGGAGTTCTTAAGTAATATGATTAAATTGAACTTTAATTTATCATGAACTTAGTCCTCGTAGTATTAGCATATCTATGTTGTAGATCAATAGCTCGCGATGTTGCTCCCCGTTTATTTTTTATATGTTCCTAGAGAAAACTAAGTTGAAAGATGTTAGTAGCGATGATGCGGAATTGTTCCGTGATCTGAGGATTATCCTCATTGCTGCACAGAGAATTATGTCCTTGATGCACCGCTAGGTGACATACCTATTGCAGGAGCATATGTAGACGTTATGAACATTTTTGACAAAAGCTCGGTATGATGACTACTTGATAGTTTAAGTGCACAATGCTTTATGGCTTAGAACCGGGACTTCAAAAACGTTTTGAACGCCACGGAGCATATAAGATGTTCCAAGAGTTGAAATTAGTATTTCATACTCATGCCCGTGTCGAGAGGTATAAGACTTCTGACAGTACTTTGCCTACAAGATGGAGGAGAATAGCTCAACCAGTGAGCATGTGCTCAGATTGTTTGGGTACTACAATTACTTGAATCAAGAGGGAGTTAATCTTCCAGATAAAATAGTAATTGACAAAGCTCTCTAGTCACTATCACCAAGTTAGTAGAACTTCGTGATGAACTATAATATGCAAGGGATGACGAAAGGAATTCCCGAGCTCTTCGCAATGCTGAAGTCGGCGAAGGTAGAAATCATGAAAAAGCATCAAGTGTTGATGGTTAACAAGACCACTTGTTTCAAGTAAAGGGCAAAGGGATAGAAGGGGAACTTCAAGAAGAATGACAAGCAAGTTGTCACTCCCGTGAAGAAACCCAAAGCTAAAACTCAAGCCTGAAACTAAGTGCTTCTACTGCAAAGGAAATGGTCACTAGAAGTGGAACTGCCCTAGATACTTGGCGGATAAGAAGGATGGCAAAGTGAACAAAGGTATATTTTGATATACAGATTATTGATGTGTACTTTACTAGTGTTCATAGCAACCCCTGGGTATTTGATACCGGTTCAGTTGCTAAAATTAGTAACTCGAAACGAGAATTGCAGAATGAACAGAGACTAGTTAAAGAATGAAGTGACGATGTGTATTGGAAGCAGTTCCAAGATTGATATGATCATCATCGCACACTCCCTATACTTTCGGGATTAGTGTTGAATCTAAATAAGTGTTATTTGGTGTTTGTGTTGAGCATGAATATGATTTGATCATGTTTATTGCAATACGGTTATTCATGTAAGTTAGAGAATAATTGTTGTTCTGTTTACATGAATAAAACCTTCTATGGTCATACACCCAATGAAAATAGTTTGTTGGATCTCGATCGTGGTGATACACATATTCATAATATTGAAGCCAAAAGATGCAAGGTTAATAATGATAGTGCAACTTATTTGTGGCACTGCTGTTTAGGTCATAATGGTGTAAAGCGCATGAAGAAACTCCATAGTGATGGACTTTTGGAATCACTTGATTATGAATCACTTGGTGCTTGCGAACCATGCCTCATGGGCAAGATGACTAAAACTCCGTTCTCCGGAACAATGGAGCGAGCAACAGATTTGTTGGAGATCATACATACAGATGTATGTGGACCAATGAGTGTTGAAGCTCGCGGCGGGTATCGTTATTTTCTGACCTTCACTGATGATTTGAGCAGATATGGGTATATCTACTTAATGAAGCACAAGTCTGAAACATTTGAAAAGTTCAAAGAATTTCAGAGTGAAGTGGAGAATCATCGTAACAAGAAAATAAGAGTTTCTACGATATGATCGTAGAGGTAAATATTTGAGTTAGCGAGTTTGGCCTTCAGTAAAAACCAATGTGAAATAGTTTCACTACTCACGCCACCTGGAACACCACAGTGTAATGGTGTGTCCGAACGTCGTAACCGTACTTTATTGGATATGTCTCTTACCGATTTACCACTATTGCTTTTGGGGTTATGCATTAGAGACATCTACATTCACGTTAAATAGGGCACCATCTAAATCCGTGGAGATGACACCGTATGAACTGTGGTTTGACGAGAAACCTAAGATGTCATTTCTTTAAGTTTGGGACTGCGATGCTTATGTGAAAAAGTTTCAACATGATAAGCTCGAACCCAAATCGGAGAAGTAAATCTTCATAGGATACCCAAAAGAAACTGTTGGGTACACCTTCTATCACAGATCCGAAGGCAAGGTCTTTGTTGCTAAGAGTGGATCCTTTCTAGAGACGGAGTTTCTCTCGAAAGAAGTGAGTGGGAGGAAAGTAGAACTTGATGAGGTAATTGTACCTTCTCCCGAAATTGGAAAGTGGAACATCACAGAAACTGGTTCCAGTGATTCCTACACCAATTAGCGAGGAAGCTAATGATGATGATCATGAAACTTTGGATCAAGTTTCTGCTGAACTTCGTAGATCAACCAGAGTTCGTTCCGCATCAGAGTGGTACGGCAACCCGGTTCTGGAAGTCATGTTACTGGACCATGATGAACCTACGAACTATGAGGAAGCGATGATGAGCCCAGATTCCGCAAAATGGCTTGAGGCCATGAAATCTGAGATGGGATCCATGTATGAGAACAAAGTGTGGACTTTGGTTGACTTGCCCGATGGTCGGCAAGCCATCGAAAATAAATGGATCTTCAAGAGGAAGACCGACGTAGACGGTAATGTTACTGTTTACAAAGCTCGACTTGTTGCGAAAGGGTTTCGACAAGTTCAAGGAGTTGACTACGATGAGACTTTCTCACCTGTAGCGATGCTTAAGTCTGTCCGAATCATGTTAGCAATTGCCGCATTTTATGATTATTAAATCTGGCAAATGGATGTCAAAACTGCATTCCTGAATGGATATCTCAAAGAAGAGTTGTATATGATGCAACCAGAAGGTTTTGTCGGTCCAAAAGGTGCTAACAAAGTATGCAAGCTCCAGCGATCCATCTATGGACTGGTGCAAGCATCTCGGAGTTGGAATATACGCTTTGATGAGGTGATCAAAGCATATGGTTTTATACAGACTTTTGGAGAAGCCTGTATTTACCAGAAGTGAGTGGGAGCACTACAACCTTTCTGATAAGTATATGTGAATGACATATTGTCGATCGGAAATGATGTAGAATTTTCTGGAAAGCATAAAGGAGTGTTTGAAAGGAGTTTTTCAAAGAAAGACCTTGGTGAAGCTGCTTACATATTGGGCATCAAGATCTATAGAGATAGATCAAGACGCTTGATAAGACTTTCGATGAGTACATACCTTGATAAGATTTTGAAGTAGTTCAAAATGGATCAGTCAAAGAAGGAGTTCTTGCCTGACTTGTAAGGTGTGAAGTTGAGTAAGACTCAAAGCCAGACCACGGCAGAAAAATATAGAGAGAATGAAAGTCATTCCCTATGCCTCAGCCATAGGTTCTATAAAGTATGCCATGCTGTGTACCAAACATGTTGTGTACCTAGCCATGAGTTTGTCAAGGGGGTACAATAGTGATCCAGGAGTAGATCACTGTACATCGGTCAAAATTATCCTTAGTAACTGGATGACTAAGGAAATGTTTCTCGATTATGGAGGTGATAAAGAGTTCGTCGTAAAGGGTTACGCCGATGCAAGCTTTGACACTAAATCCAGATGACTCTAAGTATCAATCTGGATGCGTATTGAAAGTGGGAGCAATTAGCTAGAGTAGCTCTATGCAGAGCATTGTAGACATAGAAATTTGCGAAATACATACGGATCTGAATGTGACAGACCCGTTGACTAAACTTCTCTCACAAGCAAAACATGATCACACCTTATTACTCTTGGGTATTAATCACATAGCGATGTGAACTAGATTATTGACTCTAGTAAACCCTTTGGGTGTTGGTCACATGGCGATGTGAACTATGGGTGTTATTCACATAACGATGTGAACTATCGGTATTAAATCACATGGCGATGTGAGCTAGATTATTGACTCTAGTGCACGTGGGAGACTGAAGGAAATATGCCCTAGAGGCAATAATAAAGTTGTTATTTGTATTTCCTTATATCATGATAAATGTCTTTTATTCATGCTAGAATTGTATTAACCGGAAACTTAGTACATGTGTGGATACATAGACAAAACATTATGTCCCTAGTATGCCTCTACTAGACTAGCTCATTGATCAAAGATGGTTATGTTTCCTAGCCATAGACATGAGTTGTCATTTGATCAACGGGATCACATCATTAGGAGAATGATGTGATGGACAAGACCCATCCGTTAGCTTAGCACTATGATCGTTTAAGTTTTACTGCTATTGATTTCTTCATGACTTATACATGTTCCTATGACTATGAGATTATGCAATCCCGAATACCGGAGGAACACTTTGTGTGCTACCAAACGTCACAACGTAACTGGGTGATTATAAAGGTACTCTACAGGTGTCTCCGAAGGTACTTGTTGGGTTGGCGTATTTCGAGATTAGGATTTGTCACTCCGATTGTCGGAGAGGTATCTCTGGGCCCACTCGGTAATGCACATCACTATAAGCCTTGCAAGCATTGCAGCTAATGAGTTAGTTGCAGGATGATGTATTACGGAACGAGTAAAGAGACTTGCCGGTAACGAGATTGAACTAGGTATTGAGATACCGACGATCGAATCTCGGGCAAGTAACATACCGATGACAAAGGGAACAACGTATGTTGTTATGCGGTTTGACCGATAAAGATCTTCGTAGAATATGTAGGAGCCAATATGAGCATCCAGGTTCCGCTATTGGTTATTGACCGGAGATGAGTCTCGGTCATGTCTACATAGTTCTCGAACCCGTAGGGTCCGCACGCTTAACGTTTGATGACGATCGGTATTATGAGTTTATGAGTTTTGATGTACCGAAGGAGTTTGGAGTCCCGGATGAGACCGGGGACATGACGAGGAGTCTCGAAATGGTCGAGACGTAAAAATCGATATATTGGACGACTATATTCGGACATCGGAAAGGTTCCGAGTGATTCGGGTATTTTCGGAGTACTGGGGAGTTACGGGAATAGAAGAGAGAGGCCAAAAGGAAGGAGGCGCGTGCCCCCCTTCTGGTCCGAATTGGACAAGGGGTGCAGCCCCCTTTTCCTTCTCCCTCTCCCCCTCTTTCCTTCTCTCCTACTCCGGAAAGGAAAGGGGAATCCTACTAGGACTTGGGAGTCCTAGTAGGACTCCCCACACTTGGCGCGCCCCCTCTAGGGCCGGCCTCTCCCTTGCTCCTTTATATACGGGGGCAGGGGGGCACCCTAGGACACACAAGTTGAATTGTTCCAGCCGTGTGCGGTGCCCCCCTCCACAGAAACACACCTCGGTCATACCGTCGCGGTGCTTAGGCGAAGCCCTGCGCCGGTGAATACATCATATCCGCCACCACGCCGTCGTGCTGACGAAACTCTCCCGTGAAGCTCAACTGGATCAAGAGCTCGTGGGACGTTATCAAGCTGAACGTGTGCTGAACGCGGAGGTGCCGTACGTTCGGTGCTTGATCGGTTGGATCGCGAAGAAGTTCGACAACATCAACCGCGTCACTTGACGCTTCCGCTCCCGGTCTACGAGGGTACGTAGACACACTCTCCCCTCTCGTTGCTATGCATCTGGTAGATAGATCTTGCGTGATCGTAGGAAAATTTTAAAATACTACGTTCCCCAACAGCTTATAGTCAAAATAAGGCTTTTACCAAACACATAGTTGATGCTTTAATGCAGTCTTATGAAGAAAAGCTTGAATTAGAAGTTTCTATCTCTAGAAAGCTTTATGATGAGTGGGAGCCTACTATAAAAAATTAAAATTAAAGATCATGAATGCTTTGCTTTGTGTGATTTGGTGCAAGTGTCTCCACAATTACAAAAACTTTGTGTGATATGTTAGTATTCCATGAACTTGATGATTGCTCTTTAAATTTGCATCTTGCGGATTCTACCATTAAGAAACCTATGGGAAGGATTAATGATGTTCTTATTGTTGCCTATAGGAATTATGTGCCCGTGGATTTCATCGTTCTTCATATAGATTGCAATCCTTCATGTCCTATTATTCTTTTTTTACTCGAAACTATAGGGGAAACCCACACAGCAAATCAAACTTTCATTAAAAGGCCTAAGCAGGGAAGTACAACAAAAGGATTACAAGGGGTAATCAATCTAATCTAGAAAAAAGAGAAAAGAAAAGAAAGATACAATGCCTCAAGGGGGTAGAAAAGACACCCATCTCAGGAGCTCATCCTTATAAGCAGCTTTCACTCTGTATTGCATAAGGCCGATGTCATGTATGAAAGCACATCTCCATTTATTGAATCTTGCTCTCTCATGCCTGAATACTTTAGCATTTCTGACAATCCATATATTCCAGCAGGCAATGAAGACCACTTCAGTGAAGCAAGGTTTTCCAAAGCTCCTTTTAGCATTAATAACCAAATCTGCCATGGAGGTACCAGGTGGCCAAGAAATTTGCAGGTAATTCCACACTTTGACACTAAAATTGCAATTGAAGAACAAGTGGTCTCTGGTTTCCCTAGTCAGCAAAGGGCAGAGGACACAATTGACCCCATCATCCAGATGCCAGTTTCTTCTGTCCACCATTTCTTTTGTATTCTGTCTTTCCATAATAAGCATCTAAGCAAACACTTTGATCTTCATTGTGCAAGATGATTTCCAGATCCAAGAGGTCAAGGGGTTAAAGCACTCTGAAGCAAAGCTATGAGAGTAAAACATTTTAGGTGTGAACCCTTTGGAAGTGCCTTTCCAGAACCACACATCTTTGACTCCAGGTGTTCTATTGTGACCTTCCATTAGTGATTGAAGGTATTCAGCTCATTAAAAGCTTGAGCAGATAGAGGAAGATGGAAATGCTAGTGCACATCTTGGGTGTCAAAGAAGTCTTTAACAGTGACCCAAGGATCCTTAGCATAGGAGAATAGTCTGGGAAATCTGGATTGAAGAGTAGAGACTTCTTGATCAAGCTGCCAATTGCGTGACCACATGAGGGCAGTATCTCCCTCATAGATCTGAACCCAGGAGCAATCCCTGAAGCTTTGCATGACTTTACAGATGTCTTTCCACCAGAAAGAGCCACAAACAGAAGTTCCCTGAGGCACCCTACCATTGTAGTAGGAATCCCATATGAGAGATACCCAGGGAATGTCCTTCTTGTTAAGAAAGTTGCTGACATGTTTAAGAAGAAGGGCCACATTTTGAACACCAAGACTGAGAATGCCAAGACCACCCTTATTTTTTGGTGTACGAATAAGATTCCAGGTAGCAAGGGAGGGAGCAGGCTCAGCTCTATTCTTTCTCCAGAGACATTGCCTCTGAATTGTTTCCAACTGCTTTAAAATGCCAGCTGGAACTGCAAGACTGCAAAGGAAAAAAAATGGCATAGAAGACAGAGCAGAATTCAGAAACTGCAGTCTTTCACCCTTGTTTAAGAATGAGGAGCTAGCTGTCATTATCCTTTCCATGCAATCCACCAAAAGCATAAAATCAACCATTTTTGGCCTTATAGTTCCCACAGGCAGCCCAAGGTAAGTGAAAGGCATCTTACCAATCTGACACCCAAAAGCAGCAGCCAAATCCACCATCAAAGCAGAGTCCACATTAATTGGGATAATAAAAGATTTGTGATAGTTCACATCAAGCCCAGTGGACAAAGAGAAGAGCTTCAGCATATCTTTCAGAGCAACCAGTTGATCTCTGTCAGCTGGTAGAACTATCAGTGTGTCATCAGCATACTGAATCACGGGGAAATCCTGATCATGGCAAGGAATGGGCAGGTGGAGGACTCCTCTTCTAAACATGTCATTGATGACAGTTTGTAAAAGGTCAGCAGCTAGAACAAAAAGAAGGAGGGAGACAGGATCCCCCTGTCTAACACCTTTTTTGCAAATGAATTTTCTCCAAGGGACACCATTTAGCAAAACAGATGAGGTGCTAGAAGATAGGAGCTGCTTCATCCAAAGAATCCACTTCTCCTTAAAGCCTTTGAATCTCCGAATTTGAATTATAGCCTCATGCTCCAAAGAATCAAAAGCCTTCTCAAAATCTAGCTTAAGAATTACAATTGGCCTCTTGGATTGGTGGCACTGGTGCAAGTACTCAAATGTCCAACCAATGCAATCTTGGATTGTTCTACTTTTAATGAAGCCATACTGGTTCTTGTGAACACACTCCATAATCACATCTTGTAGCCTATTAGCTGCCATTTTGGAGAGAAATTTTAACCCCATTCCAGTTAAGGAAATGGGCCTAAAATCTCCTACTTCTTCAGGAGAATGTTTTCTGGGGACCAGTACAATATAAGAATCATTGATGTTTTCCAGTTTAGTAGTACCAGCATAGAATGTCTGAGCTAGCTCATAGAAATCTATGGAAATTATGTGCCAGCATTTCTTGAAAAATAAACCATTAAAACCATCAGGACCTGGAGCTTTATCCACAGACATATGCTTGACCACACTATCCATTCCATCCTTCTCAAAAGGCCTGGTTAGAACATCCAAGCCCTCCACTAGAGTAATGAGATAGGAGAGTTCAAAGCCCATAACAATTCCGCTAGAAGAGCCCATTCTGTTCTCGAAACAATTCCATATAATCCCTTCCATTTGTGAGTGATCAGTCACCACAGTCCCATCAGGTAGTTTCAGACTGGCAATAGAATTCCTTCTGTGCCTCTCTGTAGCCATAGCATGGAAGTATTTTGTGATCTCCCACCCCCTACTTTGATGTACCTAATGGTGCATCTCTTCTTCCAATAAAGGAACTAGAGATGCAGGAGCTTGTCCACATGGATCTTGACCAATTTCCTAAAGTTGGATTCATGTCTGTAAAGAGGCCTTAATTCCTCAAGCTCATCCAGGAGCAGTATAACATTATTGCTCTCGCAAATCAGGGTTTTTAGCTTTGAAATGTTTTGCTGCCACCTCTTAAGGCACATTCTCAAGGATTTGAATTTGCCAGCTATCCTGGCAGTGATATGGCCCTTCCAAGAGTGTTTTTGCCAAGATGAATTAACACACTCCATGAAACCATCCAACTCAAGCCAATAATTCTCAAACCTAAAGAGGTTGGATTTTGGAATGGAGGTTTTAATGAAAACCATACAGGGCACATGGTCAGATGCAGTTTTGGCTAGAGGGAGCACCTCAGTCATTGGATAGTCTGAAATCCAATCAGCAGATGTAAAGAACCAGTCCAGTTGCTCAAGTAAAGGAATGTCCTGCATGTTTGACAAGGTATATGATCTACCTTTGATAGGCAATTCCAAAAGTCCCAAGTGCCCAATTATCTCATTAAAGATGAACATATCATTTCGATCTCCACCAGGTAAATTTCTATTGTCCAAGGATCTCATAAAGTTAAAATCTCCAAGAAGCAACCAATTTTATTCCATGGGAATATTTAAATGATATAACCAACTTACAAAATTGTCCCTGGCTTCCCCCTAGCAAGGCCCATAAACAGCCACCAAAGTGCATTTCTCATTATTGTGCTTGGAAGTAAACTCAATTACTACAGCAAATTGTTGGACTTCCAGAAGAGTCCCAGCAAAGATAGAAGAGTTCCAAACAACAATAATACCACCAGATGCACCCAAGGAAGGTGAGAAGGCAAAACTATCAAATCGTTTGGGACATAATTTCTTTACTGTTCTAGCATCAAAAGAGGTGTACTTAGTTTCTTGTAGGAAAGCAATAGCACAGTGACTTTGATCAATTTTTTGTCTGAGAGCTCTTTCCCTATTCTCAGAATTCAGACCTCTAACATTCCAGCAAAAGACATTCCATCTTCTATTTGAAGTACTCATAGAAGAAGGTTTTAAACAAGTCCACAAACCATATGACATATAATGCCATATTACAAGAGAACACGAATAAGTCTGAATCAACATTATTACATAGCATAGAAACATGACATAAGAGCCAGACGCAGCTAGAAAATTTTGGGGCTTGCAAAACCCAACATAAAGATGGCACCCTACACATTGGGAGTGAGGTTTTGTGCTTCAGCAGGATCCACCATAAGTGCATCCACAGTGAGTAGCTTCGCATCAATTTCTAGCTCCTTCCCAATTGCCTGTAGGCGAATGATGGGGGTGGGTGGCGGTATGTCAGCATGTGTAGGCTCCTAAAAAATTTCAGCCGAGAGGGGCTTGGCCTTGGGCTTCTTCTTCTTGGGCTGAAAAGCAAGCTCATGGAATGTGGGCTTAAACCCATCCCGTTGGGCCGAGCTTCTGGTGCACCTACAGACAGAGGTTTCAACCAGTGGTGTAGGCGCCAAAGTCTTGCGGCGCCTCCTTGCATTTGCGTTTGGAGCAGCAGGAGCAAGGTCATTAAGCATATCCCGCTCAGCATCATCGACAAAAAGAGCACGGGCAACAAGTCTAGCAGGCTCAGGTTCCTTCCAGGTGAGCATAGGAGGAGCATTTTGCTGGAAGGCAAGCTCCCAGTTCCTCTTTGAAAGGATCACAGGAGAAATAGGCCGAAGTAGCAAAGGCTTGGGCACCTCAAAGATAGCAGGTGCATTCAGAAGATTTTCAAAAGATCGCCTCCATAGCATGTCAGGGGGTAAAGGTGCCCCAAAGGGAACATCCACAGCAGATAAATCCACCTCCGGAACCACAATCATAGGTGGCTGGTACACCACAATCGCCCAATTGTTCGCATCCATCATATCTTGATCCTCCTCCAAGTGCTCTTGATTTTCAGGTTGCTGTTCGTCAATAAGAATAACTGGAACATGATGTACCTGTTGCTGTTCATCAGAGCTTTGCTGCACCGAAAGGTCAATGACCATTGATTCCTGATCCTGAACAGCAGGTTGAACTTCAAGCTCCTCCCAGTTGCCCCAATTATCGCCTTCCACATTATTCTGAACAGGTTCAGGCGAAGGGGGTGGCACATCATTCCATCCCAGAGTAGGGAGCGAGGCAGAAAGAACGGAGGCATCTCCGGGAAGGGCACATCAGGGGGGTGTGGATTGCCATTGATAGGCATCCAATCCTCGTCCTGAGGCATTTGCTCAGCAAAATGAGCACCGAGAATGAAAAGAGGTGCTGTCCAAGACACTCTAGCCCCACCCCAAGTAGCAAAATCCATAAAAACCACATCCCTGGGAACTAGAATATCCTCAGGAAAAGAAGCAAACACAAGGGTTCTGACCAGATGCAGATCCTCACTGATCCAATGATGAACTTGCCAAAGGTGTTAATAGCCGCCTTGATACATTCAGTGTTACGAAGATCCAGCGGAATCCCCAAGAACATAAGCAAACCCTGACGAAAACCTTGAGCACCTCGAAAGGATTCACCCTCATCATGCTTCATAAACCGCACAAAACGATCGTTGCCAAGTGGTTGGGGTGGCAACTGAAGGAGCGAGAATCTGACAACAGTATCTCGAAGTTGAAAGAGGCCAACAGACCGAATCCACCGCTGCGCAGACCTTACTAAAACCCCATGTGCCTGAAGCCACTGAACAATTTCATCTCTAGAAGCACCGATTTGATCTGGAGGAGGGATTGGCATTACCTCAGCAAGCATAAACTCCTCATGCCGGCGCACAATTGGGGTATGTGGCGTCACAAAAGTCCTGGGCAGACGAGCCGCACCACCATCCACGATTTGGTGGCCCGCCGGTACATACAACAGAGGATCAATGTGGAAGTTTGCCATCGAAGCAGGGCACCCAAAGCTTACAACAGGCGGCGAAGGCTCAGGTGGAGGTGGGGTTTCAGGCGGCGAAGGCTCAGGTGGAGGTGGGGTTTCAGGCGGCGTAGACGATGGTGTCTTGGGGCCGGGGCTGATAGAACTCGACGAAGGAGTAAAAGGGGAAGTGCAGAGGAGGTCCAAGTTTGGTAAAAGCTATGTCAGATAGATATTCTCGGGAGGGGACGAGTGAACATCGGAAGTCGCAACGTTACTGGGCTTTGGTTGCCAACCTAGACCCAAGATCCGTGCAAATCTGTTGCAATCTGTTTTAGCATGGCCCACCCTCAGGCAGGAATTGCACGAGATCTTCGACGTGCACGCAGCCGCAAAATGACCCTTTTTCAAGCACTTTTGGCATGTCAAAATTTCCTCAACCATATTCGAAACCAAGTTATCAAAATCTGCTTTTACTTGCTGAGAGGAGGGAATATCCGAAGGCCCAACAGAACACACCACCTCCGCAGTAGGCGAAAGCCCAGCAGAATTTGAAGACGGCCCAGAATCACCATTCAAAGTAGAAGGAGGCCTGTCACCCTGACTTTCCGTGAAAAGCTCCTGCATGGGTGGGCAATCACGTAGATTACACCTTTGGGCAATTACGGGCGAGCTTACCGTGCCAAACACAATGGGTGGCGAAGCAACTGTCCACTAGAGATCAACAGGAGGGGGGGCATGGATGACAACACCACCTCATGAGGAGGAACCGTGTATCCAACATACTCAGCAGAAATAATACAATCCTCAGTGACTGGATATCGATAACCTTTACAAGCTGGATAATTCTGAAACGTCGCAAAAGATAGTTTCTTACGAGTAGATGATGGCTTCTTAAAAGAGGACTTGGAAGGAAGATTATGCATGGCCAAAAGGCCAAGAGAAGCATGTCGTTTGGAAGGGCTGACCAAGATCCATTCAGCATCACATTCCTTCTTCCAGATTTTAAACTCACGAACCCAATTAGGACCCCCGTTCCCCCCATAGGTGAAAATAGCACTTGAACTGAGGGCAAGAGAAATAACGAAGATCCACAATATGAAACCCCACATCTTTGCCAGAAACATTGAAGCTGAATACCTTGTCACCAATGGCAAAGACTAAGAACTCAATGGCAGAGCCACCCAACGCCGACTCAAGGGCAATTGCAACTGAATCCTCAGTAAGCCGAAAATCATGACGGCTGAAAGAACCCACCAGGGTGAAAGATCCCCAGTCCTCCATGGGATGCACCGAGAAACCCGAGACTTTGTAGATCTCATCTGCAAAAGCCTTGCCCTTGGGGAAATCCAAGCCAAGAGTAGATCTAGATGTGGAACCCATTCTCAATGGGTATTGTTGAGATCCTTGAGAGACGCCAGAGAGATTGATCGGAGGAGAAATCTAAACTACTGGCTGGGTTGGGAGATCACCGTGGACCTAGGGTTTAGGGGTGGGTGGGAGGGAGGGAGCGCCATTCCTCCTTCTGCTTATTGAGGTATCATAGCGTTGTTAGTTGCAGGTGAAGTTGGAAGATTGCTCGATAGACATTTCCTTAGAACGAATGGTGCAATTATTGATATGAAGGAAGGAAACATTAGATTCCAATTTCCGTTAAGGAAAGGCATGGAACAATTTCCTAGAAAGAAAACCGAATTACCTTGTGAATCTATTATGAGAGCCACTTATGGATTGCCTACCAAAGATGTCAATACCTAGATCTATTCTTGTATCGTGCCTAGCTAGGGGCGTTAAACGATAGCGCTTGTTGGGAGGCAATCCAATTTTATTTTCTTTGTTTTTGCTTCTGTTTAGGAATAAATATTTCATCTAGCCTCTATTTAGATGTGGTTTTGTGTTTTAATTAGTGTTTGTGCCAAGTAGAACCTTTGGGAAGACTTGTGTGAAGTTTATGTGATCATGCTATAAAAAACATAAACATTTGCGCTCACGAGATTGGCTGTCATTTTTTACTAGAGAATGATTTTTAGTTGATTCTTTTTGCAGACGATTAATAGAAAAATTCCTCACGTCCACCAATTTATTTCAATTTTTTAGAGTTACAGAAGTATTCGAAAGTTACACATTACTACAGACTGTTCTGTTTTGACAGATTCTGTTTTTCGTGTGTTGTTTGCTTATTTTGATGAATCTATGAGTAGTATCGGGGGGTATGAATCATATAGAAGTTGGAATACAATAGGTTTAACACCAATATAAACAAAGAGTGGGTTCATTATAGTACCTTTGAGTGGTGGTTTGTTTTCTTATACTAACGGAGCTCACGAGATTTTTGGCTAAGTTTTGTGTTGTGAAGTTTTCAAGTTTTGAGTATGGATTTGATGGACAATGGAACAAAGAGTGGTAAAAACCTAAGCTTGGGGATACCCAAGGCACCCCAAGGTAAAATTCAAGGACAACCAAAAGCCAAAGCTTGGGGATGCCCCGGGAAGGCATCCCCTCTTTCGTCTTCGTCTATCGGTAACTTTACTTGAGACTATACTTTTATTCACCACATGATATGTGTTTTGCTTGGAGCGTCATGTATGATTTGAGTCTTTTCTTTTTAGTTTTCCATAATCATCCTTGCTGGACACACCTTTTGAGAGAGATAAATATGAATTGGAATTTATTAGAATACTCTATGTGCTTCACTTATATCTTTTGAGCTAGATAGTTTTGCTCTAGTGCTTCACTTATACCTTTTAGAGCACGGTGGTGGTTTTATTTTGTAGAAATTATTGATCTCTCACGCTTCACTTATATCTATTTGAGAGTCTTTTAAAACAGCATGGTAATGTGCTTTGGTTATAAAAATAGTCCTAATATGATAGGAATCCAAGATGAGTATAGTAAAAACTTTCACATAAAGTGCATTGAATACTATGAGAAGTTTGATACTTGATGATTGTTTTGAGATATGAGGATGATGATATTAGAGTCATGCTAGTAGAGTAGTTGTGAATTTGAGAAATACTTGTTTTGAGGTTTGCAAGTCTCGTATCATGCACATATGGTAACCGTTGTGTGACAAATTTGAAACATGAAGTATTTCATTGAGTGTCATCCTTTGTGTGGAGGTCGGAATCGCGCGATGGTTAACTCCTACCAACCCTTCCCCTAGGAGAATGTGTGTAGTACTTTGTTTTGATGACTTGTAGATTTTTGCAATAAGTATGTGAGTTCTTTATGACTAATGTTGAGTCCATGGATTATACACACTCTCACCCTTCCACCATTGCTAGCCTCTCTTGTACCGCGCAACTCTCGCCGGTACAATACACCCACCATATACCTTCCTCAAAAGAGCCACCATACCTACCTATCATGGCATTTCCATAGACATTCCGAGATATATTTCCATGCAACTTTCCACCGTTCCGTTTGCTATGACACGCTTCATCATTGTCATATTGCCATGCATGATCATGTAGTTGACATCGTATTCGTGGCTGGGCAACCATGCATAATTTTTCATACATGCCACTCTTAATTCATTGCACATCCCGGTACACCGCCGGAGGCATTCATATAGAGTCATACTTTGTTCTAGTATCGAGTTGTAATATCGAGTTGTAAATCAATAGAAGTGTGATGATCATCATTATTAGAGCATTGTCCCAAAGAAAAAGAAAAGGAAAAAAGGAAAGGCCAAAAAAAGGCCCAAAAAAGATAAATAAAAAAAAAGAAAAAAAGGGACAATGCTACTATCTTTTTCCACACTTATGCTTCAAAGTAGCACCATGATCTTCATGATAGAGAGTCTCTTGTTTTGTCACTTTCATATACTAGTGGGAATTTTCATTATAGAACTTGGCTTGTATATTCCAACGATGGGCTTCCTCAAATGCCCTAGGTCTTCGTGAGCAAGCAAGTTGGATGCACACCCACTTAGTTTCTTTTGTTGAGCTTTCATACATTTATAGCTCTAGTGCATCCATTGCATGGCAATCCCTACTCACTCACATTGATATCTATTGATGGGCATCTCCATAGCCCATTGATACGCCTAGTTGATGTGAGACCATCTTCTTCTTTGTCTTCTCCACAACCACCACTCTATTCCACATAGTGCTATGTCCATGGCTCACGCTCATGTATTGCGTGAAAGTTGAAAAAGTTTTAAAAAAATTAAAGTATGAAACAAGTGCTTGGCTGAAACTGTGGTTGTGCATAATTTGAGTATTTTGTGTGATGAAGATGGAGCATAGCCTAACTATATGATTTTGTAGGGATGAACTTTCTTTGGCCATGCTATTTTGAGAAGGCATAATTGCTTTGTTAGTATGCTTGAAGTATTATTACCCTTATGTCAATATAGAATTTTATCTTGAATCTTTCGTATCTGAACATTCATGCCACAACAAAGATAATGACATTGAAAGTTATGTTGGTTAGCATTCCACATCAAAAATTCTGTTTTTATCATTTACCTACTCGAGGACGAGCAGGAATTAAGCTTGGGGATGCTTGATACGTCTCGAGTGTATCTATAATTTTTTATTGTTCCATGCTATTATATATTTTGTTTCGGATGTTTAATGGGCTTTATTATACACTTTTATATTATTTTTGGGCCTAACCTACTAACCCAAGGCCCAGTGCAAATTGCTGTTTTTTGCCTATTTCAGTGTTTCCCGGAAAAGGAATATCAAACGGAGTCCAAACGGAATGAAACCTTCGGGAGAGTTATTTTTGGAACAATATCTTCACGGGAGACTTGGAGTACAAGTCGGAGAAGAAATGAGGTGCCCACGAGGGGGCTGGGTGCGCCCAGGGGGGTAGGCGCGCCCCCACCCTCGTGGGCCCCATGTTGCTCCACTGATGTACTATTTCCTACTATATATACCCATATACCCTGAAAACATCGAGGAGCACAAAGAAACCCTAATTCCACCTCCGCAACCTTCTGTTCCCGTGATATCCCATCTTGGGGCCTATTCCGGAGCTCCGCTGGAGGGGGCATCGATCACGGAGGGCTTGTACATCAACATCATAGCCTCTCCGATGAGTTGTGAGTAGTTAACCACAGACCTCCGGATCCATAGTTATTAGCTAGATCGCTTCTTCTCTCTCTTTGGATCTCAATACAAAGTTCTCCTCGATCTTTGAGGGGATCTATTCGATATAATATTTTTGCGGTGTGTTTGTCAAGATCCGATGAATTGTGGGTTTATGATCAAGATTATCTATGAACAATATTGGATTCTATTCTGAAATCTTTTACGTATGATTCTAATATCCTTGCAAGTCTCTTTGAATAATTGGTTTGGTTTGGCCTACTAGATCTATAGTTCTTGCAATGGGAGAAGTGCTTGGCTTTGGGTTCAATCTTGCGATGTCCTTTCCCAGTGATAGTAGGGGCAGCAAGGCACATATAGTATTGTTGCCATCAAGGATAAAAAGATGGGGTTTATATAATATTGCTTGAGTTTATCCCTCTACATCATGTCATCTTGCTTAAGGCGTTACTCTGTCCTTATGAACTTAATACTCTAGATGCATGTTGGATTGCTGTCGATGTGTGGAGTAATAGTAGTAGATGCAGAATTGTTTCGGTCTACTTGTCACGGACGTGATGCCTATATACAATGATCATGCCTAGATATTCTCATAACTATGCGCTTTTCTATCAATTGCTCGACAGTAATTTGTTCACCCATCGTAGAATTCTGCTATCATGAGAGAAGCCACTAGTGAAACCTATGCCCCCCAGGTCTATCTTTATCATATTACTTTCCTTTCAAATAGCTAATTTCTGTTGCCATTGCTTATTTGCTTTATTTACTTTCTGTTCTTATACCAAAAATACCAAAAATATTATCCTATCATATCTATCAGATCTCACTCTTGTAAGTGACCGTGAAGGGATTGACAACCCCTTATCGCGTTGGCTGCGAGGTTCTTGTTTGTTTGTGCAGGTGCGAGGGACTCACACGTGGTCTCCTACTGGATTGATACCTTGGTTCTCAAAAACTGAGGGAAATACTTACGCTACTATGCTACATCACCCTTTCTTCTTCGAGGGAATACAACGCAAGCTCGAGAAGTAGCATACCCCACATAACTGAATAGGCCATGGACTTCGTGGGAGATGTCTACCAGCATCATCTCCATCTGGTTAACCTTGCAGAACCTAACAGAGTGGTCTTTCCACTCATAAACATGACGATGAAGACATTCCACATCAGATTTGTCAGGAAGCTTTACAAGAACCGCACCCTTCGTAATTGAAGGCACAACTAGGAAATTGTTATGGTGAAGTACACCCTCGAGAACACGCCTGACAACAATTCTACAGGAAAACGCTCGTTCACCACACGTGGTGACAAGGACACAACAGCTGGATAGTTCCTCAGGTCTTCCAGTTCACGCGGCATGACTTTGAGAACTTCATCTCCACCGTGGTCCTGGTTCTAATTCAAACAGAAACCAAATATTTTATTACTACCTCCGTTCAGAAATATAAGATGATTTTCGATATTTGAATCCATATAATACTATATATACGCACATAAATGAGTGAACAAAGACACTAGAACATGTCTTCAAAGGCATGAGAGCAGAGGGATTACTTGCAATATTCATAACACAAGTTACCGAGGCTACTATACTCTCCTCAAAGGCATGAGAGCTAGAAACTTGCATTTCCTACAGCTAGCATTGATATTCATAAAGTAGTTGAAAGTAATCTATAGTAAATCAGTGTTATGTGCAAAAATCATATGTATGTCAACCTCTCACATGTTTTGGTCAAAAGAGCAGTTTAGAACCGTGATTTGGCACACAAAAATCACATGCAAGATCACTCAGGAAGTTGTACTTCTAGTACCAGTACTGCGTGTTAGATGAAAAACACGATTAAGATCGCCAAAAATATCGTCAAGAAGAGATATTACCTGGACCGGCTTGGACAGGGTGATGGCCTTGAGCTTGTCTGCGGTAGTCTCGGTAGGGTTCTTGCGCTTCTTCATACCCTAAGCCCCAACGACTTTGGCCAATACCGACATTACTTCGGCTAGTGGGGTCCATCAGGAAACTGACAAATAGAAATAAAAGTATAGAAACCATAATCACAAACCCGAAAGAAGAACAGAGAGAAAGTTAGGATCGGTCGCGTGGTTGCAAGGCCGGGCCTTGGCCAGAAGCAACACCATTTATGCGCTCACATTTCCTTCTTTGGGAGAGAAGAATAATGGCAGACGCACGTTGGTGTTTTCTTGAATAAACGAGGAACAAGATGAGGGAGAGCGAGTTGGAGTTTTCTTCAAGAGAGGAAGATGAGTGAGAGGAGTGAAATGATGGTTGCTTCGTCTGTCCAACTTACTGCTGGAAACGTCGGGGTTTAGTGATTTGACGGCTCATTGAGCATTACTAAGACGCTTCGACCGGTGTAGTCTACCATGCAATTGTGCACTCTAGTACGGTGTAATTTAGTGCATAGAAGTGGACCCCGATGCTGGTTGGCTGACACGTCGGCGCAAATGTGTAGTAAGGTTCCCGAGGACCGTCGAGGAGGATCCGCACGGTAGAGGTGCCCACTGTTTCTGAAAAAATGATTACATTAAGCGTTTCAACTCTTATGACGGAGAAGTGCGAAACAGGGCAGCCACTTGAACTTACACAGTACTCCTACTACTAGGTATGTGCAGTGTTTCATACGTCCGTACTATAATCTTGTAGCTACCGTAGGAAGATATGATGTTAAATTAGATGTTGTGCGTAGGTCAACTATATGAACAGTTATGTAACATGCCCCTTTTTGACTGTCCGGTCGAGAAGAATGAACAGTGAGATCAATGTTAACACAACTAGGACTACAACGCATGGAGAGTACGGTTGACTGTCCAGTCGAGAAGAATGAACGGTGAGATCAATGTTAACACAACTAGGACTACAACGCACAGAGAGTACAATGCTACAGAGCATGAAGGGTGCATGAGCCCACACTAGGTTAACACAAATACACTAGGAGCATGCAGAGCATGCATGAAGAGGGGTGCTGAGATGAGCATGCACAATTTCGCAAAAAAAGATGATCATGCATGCCTAAACATCACCGAAGTCCCTCCTCTTCTCGAGGCGCACAACAGAGGTGATGTAAGGTGCCACCGCTCGCAGAGCCCGCTCCCTGTCAACGGGAGCCAGCTCATCAATGACGACGTCCAATGGCACGAATGGATTCCGGTGACGAAGTGAAAGTGCAAGTTGTCGACTAGAGGAGGGTGAATAGGCGATTTTTCTGAAAGTCTTCAAAACAAGGGGACTTTGAAGACAAACGACAAAAATGAACCTATATGATAAGCAGCGGAAGATAAACGTATCCAGGCACATAATAGTCAAGCAAGCATCATGAAGATAATACGAAGACTATTGACTGCTGGATAACATGGATCGAGATGGAAGATATAACTGAAGCTAAACAGTGAACAGTCTTCTCACAGTGAAGTCAAACAGATTAGACAAATAAGCAATGACTTCACGAAGACAAACTGAAATGTAAATGGAGTTGGGGATAGAACCAGTTGCTTGTTGAAGCCAAGGATTCGGTAGACCAATTCCAGTTGCTGTGTCAACTGTACATCTAGTTAGGGCGGCTAGGTATTCAAACCTGAGGACACACTGTCCTCACCGTATTCCCCTTGAGCTAAGGACACATAGTCCTTGCCCAATCACTCTGGTAAGTCTTCAAGGTATACTTCCAAACCTTCACATACTTTGTTCACTGGCGATCCACAGTCACTATAGGACGCTCAGAACGTGATGCCTAACCGGTTAGTGGAAGCACAGTCCTCAAGTGTAGCAAGTCTTCAGGTCACACAAACAGAAAGACTTCAGTGATGCTTAACTCTCTTTGGCTTTGGGTGTTTTGGGATTTATCCTCACAAGGATCTTTTCTCTCAAAGGCTTTGGAGGTGGGTTGCTCTCAAATGACAGAAGCCGTGCACTAACTCTGAGCAGTCACCAATTTATGGTGTAGGGCATGGGCTATTTATAGCCATGAGGCAACCCGACATGATATGTCCGAAATGACCCTTGGTCACTAAGGAACTGACATGTGTCCAACGGTCGGATTGTGAACACACGCGGCAACTTTACTTGAGCTCCAAGTAAAGCTGACTTATCCAGCTCTGGATAAGATTTTCTCTCATTTGTCTTTGCTTTAAGACATAGGTGTTTTGGTTGAGCATTACATCAGTCATTCGACTATGTTCACTTGGACCCCACTTAACAGTACAGTGGTTCCTATGACTCAAGAAAGAATAAAAAGAACTATGTCTTCGCATTCTATAGTCTTCAATGAATGTCTTCATAGGTCATTATCTTCACGTGAATGTCTTCACGCACCACCACTGTCTTCAATGTCTTCACACATTTTTAGGGGTCATCTCTGGAAGTTAAACCGAATATGTGAGGGACTATTTACCTGTGGTATCCTGCAATTCTCACAAACACGTTAGTCCCTCAACCACATTTGTCGTCAATACTCCAAAACAAACTAGGGGGCACTAGATGCACTTACAATCTCCCCCTTTTTGGTGATTGATGACAAACGGGTTGAAGTTCTCAACGGGGAAAAATATGTGAAATTCTGGATAACACAGTCAATGGCTTCATAATATTGAGAGGGCTCCCCCTGAAGATGTGCACATAGTAGTTTTGCTTTTGAATGCAAAGGCACATGACAGGTTTTGCTTTATGGAGATCTCCTTCAATATTATGAATACAATCCATCATGCATACAAGGATGTAGTGAAGATAATGAGATGCATAATGGAAAATGGGCGTCTGCTGAATGACTTCATGGACATAGGATAGATATTTAACCAGGCATAAGAAAACAACAGCAAATGTAGCAGACGACCAACAAGTTTGAAGTGTTCCAACTCAAGAGCCAAATGTTTCAAAACGAGAGTTGTAAGAACTTAGCAAAAAATAATGCATCTGACCAATATATGGACCCGCTTGAAGACTATCAACTCATATGCTTCTCCCCGTTTTGTCAGTAAGGACCAAAAAGGTTTGAAGACATAGAGTATCTATGCATTCCCAGGCGGAGAAGATGCTGGTGTAATCGGGTCGACGGAGGAGTTTGGTGGTGCAGAGGGGCCTGACGCAGAATCGTGATGCAGTGAAGTGATTGCTGGGGAAGTGGCGTCGTCTTCTTCATCGATGACACAAGCAACAACAGTTGCAACCGAAGATGAATACTCAGAATCTTCAATAGATGGGGTTGGACTCCAAGTCACAGCTTGTGGAGGACTGGAGTCAAACTTGAAGCGCTCAGTGAAGCCATCTGCTTGAAGATCAGCTTCAGAGCATAGCAGGGTAAGGCTCTTCCAGGACCGCTGACATGCTTCATGTGCAACAAACGAATTCTTGGTAGCCAAGTTGCGAATGCGATTCACATATGTGAGAAGACTTTGCATTTGCCGCTTCATCCAATCATGATGCCTATCCCATTTCTGGTGAAGTGAAACAAGAAGCTCTCGGTCATTCAAGACATGAGTGCGCTTCTTCGGCCGTTGAGCAATGGTGCTTCCAGTGGCATCTGTGTTGGCACGATGTGGGAGGCGCAGATGCCCAGCCAGAGGATAAGCAGTCACATTTGCATTGGGCACATACACACTGTCAACCTGCTGTGTGAACCTTTGGCGATCAGCATTGTGCAGTTGAAGTGGTTGCTTGGCAGGCTCAGCATAGATGGCTTCATAAGATGTATCAACCTCAGGCAAGAAGACAACATGGTTGCATGCAGAGGTTTGATAGCTGACAGTTGAATGAAGCTTAATGAGCCTCATGATCCAAGGAGCGTAGAGCTTGAGGGCAAACAAATCAACAGCCGAGGCAACCAGTTAGCGAAGGAAGAAGTCATGAGTATTGAAGCGGATGCCATTGACAATATAGAAGACCAAAGTCTTCATGACGCCATTCAGTGTAGCTTCAGTTGAGTGTCCCTTGACAGGCCAAAGAGTACGCCACAGAATATGGTATATGGTGCGAGGCAAGTACTCAAGGTCTTGGACGAAGAATTCCTTTGGAAGATCAGCATCAGGGGGCAATGGATTCATCATGCTAAGCATTTCACTCATATTGGGTTCAGCTTTCTTAAAGATGCTTTGAAGCTCTTTCTGATATAGAGAACATCCTGGTTCGTACAACTCACCAGGAGTGGGCAGGGAAGTGACCTCAAGTAGTGTCTGAGCATTAGCTTCATGATGATTGTCACTTGTCATCCACTCAAGGACCCATGTCTCTGCATCCCTGCTGTATCCTCTGATATGCAGAGTAGCATAGAATTGTAGTAGAATCTCTTCATTCCAATGTTCCTTAGCAGTGACAAAGGGAAGCAATCCAACTTCTCTGAAGCAGTCAAGGGCTTCTTCAAGGCAGGGCAGTCCAGCGATGGCATCACAATCAAGACGTTGATGCTGAAAAATTCGGTCCTGATTGTACAAAATGCAAGAGTAATAGCTTCGTTGCTGAAAGCTCCAGAACCTATCAGAAGAAATCTTGGGCTTCTTGTATGGGTTCTTAGCAGAATCAAAGAAGGTGATGTTTGCTCTGAAGCTATGCACACTGAATGAACCTTGTGTAGTTGCAGTGCTGGGAAGCCGAGGCAATCTGGGCTTGGGATTCAGGGTCCGAGGCCTCCGCTCCACATGATAATCATATTGTGGGCCTGGGGCAGCGGGAAGCTTCAGAAGTGGCCATTTGACAGTGACAAGCACATCATCTTTATTGTAGGCTTGGACCATGGTGTAGGGCTCAGAAGAAGGAGCAGTCACTTCAGGAGCAATTACTTCAGGTGCAATCACTTCAGGAGCAGCAACGACTTCATTCTGCTCATTGGCTTCAGTCATCACAATGTCATTGGCTTCAGTATTCACAGATGGGTCAGCCACATTTGCTTCAGTTTTAGTGGCTTCAGGGAGAGGGGACTCGTGCATAACAGTATCTTGGAGGATGGGTTCTTGCATGACGGGCACCTCTTCTTGGGCAACAGTATCTTGGAGAGGGGGAGTGACTTCACGAGTGTCCTCTTTTGCTTCATCGGTTGATGCAGCCGGAATGTGTTCAGCCAGCTTGGCTTCAGATTCAAGAGCAGACAGTAATGCCCTGGACACACCCGTCGGCGGTCGTTACTCCTGGCGGGATCTAGACTGGCCCCACATATCAATAATAGTCTTTTCTGCACACTTTGTCCTCACTCGTGCGCACCCGGGACCAACTTCCCGGTCGGTCACCCATCCTGAAACTACTCCAAGCTGAGCACGCTTCACTTTGGAGTTCTATCCGAATGGGCTCCCAGAAAAGAAGGAATTCCTTATAGATATGAGTAGTTTACCATCCCTAATAAGCCAGGCTATCACATAGACTCTGAAGGAATGGCATCAGGAAACACTTGTCGTGCCAGTGAGCTAGAGTTTTGTTCTCCATCTTCAGGAATGCTTGACATGGAGTCTTGAGGCCTGAGACCTTTCCGAAGCCTGCGAAACTGGGGCGACACAATTGGTGAAGCATTTGCATTGGTCTGCTCCATGTCTTCTTCTGGTGTTGCTGTTGGAGTCTCAAGTACCGGAGTGGTAGCAAGAGACGGTGGAGTGCGAGGAATGACTTCATGTAAGGGGGTGTTCGGGTGTTACTCTTCCCAATATTCATCTTGAGTCATTGGCGTCGTGGGACCACCAATGCTTATGAGTTCACTGCTCGTGAGAGCAGGTGATTGAACAGGTTGGGGTTCAAGTTGAGGAAGGACTTCATCATCATTTACATTGTCATCATGACCAATGTCTTCAGCTGCAGGTGAGTCAGCAGATGGAATCTCTTCAGTCTGATGAGCCTCTAAGGGAGCAGGCTCATGGACAACCACACGACGTTCACGGTTGGAGGAGGCAGGTAAGGCAACAGAAATGGGTTCGACCACCAATGGCTCTGTGGAGGAAATGTGAGGCTCCTGTGAAGCCTTTGAAGCTTTGAGCTTTTGCTTCTTCTTGGAGGGAGCAGCAGTAGAGGCATCATGATGCTTGCGTTTCTTAGCTTCAGCTTCAGCCTACCTCATCTTCTTTTGAGCAAAAGTTGCTGATGGGGCCTTTGGCTTTGGGCTAGTCATGCTAACACGGAAGACAATGATCGGTCTTTCCTGCCTTGGAGATTCAGTGTCTTTAGCAGCAGGCTTCTTCTTCTTCTTTGTCTTCTTGGCAGCTAGCTTGGGGTCAATGCCAGGACGGCCAAGAGCTTTCTTCTTCAGAACTTCATTGTGAGCTTGGACACACTTCTCAGCATAGTGCTTGAGATGGTCCCTTGAGCCCTTTGCAACTTCACGACGCTTGGCAAATTCAGCCTTGAGGTTAGTCATCATGGTCTTCAAGCCTTGAACTTCTTTTGCACTGAGGCTTGCCATGTGCTTCTTGAACAGAGCCTTCTCATGATCAAGTTTGTTCTTTTGCTCAATAACATTCTGTGCAACAGTCAGTTCTTGAGCAATGTATACTTGGAAGGTCACACTGATATCAATTGGAAGCTGAAGATCATCAAGTGAAAGAGATGCATCTTCAAGCCATTCATCAATGAAGTTGTTGATGATATCTGCATCAATGAGAGGAAAATCATTGAAGATTTCGGCCTGTTGCTTGCTCTTAATCAGCATTTCCAAAGCATCATCAGCAAGATCTTCAACACTGGACAGATCTATGATGTCATCATCATTGCACATGATGCTTCTAGGAGTGAGTCCTTGGCCAGATGGCTTCACAAGCTGCTTTGACCTCCGAGAGATGTGAGAGTGATCCTCAGACTGCACACTGGATTCAGGAGGTACGGTTTTCAGGGGCTTCACATTTGAAGCTCTTGGGGTAGCAGCAGGTTTGGAAGCCTTTGATTTCTTCTTGGGCTTCACAGACTCAGGAACAACTTCAGGTTCCATATCTTCAGCAACATCTTCCACGGTTGCTTTTTGAGCAGCAATGTCGGATAGCAATCCATCAAGGCCATTGAAGGGGCTGACGCGATTTTCATTGGCTTCGCGTGATCCATCAGACCGTGGTCGAGATGGTCCAGGATTGAAGTTAATGCCCAATTCTTTCTTGTTTTGAGTCGCAGAGTTCTTGGCAAATTTGTAGTTTTCTTCAAATAGTTCATCATCTCGACACCATCGAAGACTAGATGGGTCAGCAATTGAAGGCATTGGTCCTCTGACCATGCACGGAAAGAAGATCTTGGCAATAACTTCAGACTCAGTCTTGGGCTGGAGCTTCTTGTAGACGATATCACCCCATGGAGGGCGAATGGCATTCTTTGAAGCATACCCAGGGGTCACAAACTTGTACATAAACCATTGCTCTGCCCAATATCTTTGAATCCATTGAATTCTGGACTTGCGTTCTCCGTAGGTTTCTTCTGGGTCAGATTTGTACAATGTGAAAAGATCAGGAGGAAGATCTTTGGCGGTGTCAGTACGTCTCTGCTTGCCACCCTTCTTAGATTGTTTCTCAAAAGCCATTGGGTTTAGACAGAAGGGCTTCACAAAGCAGTTTGTCTTCGGCGACTAGTTAGATTCAATGTGACGTTGTAAGAATTCTGCAAATGACTGCAGACTATGAGAATCAAGGGATTCTCCCACGGACATGTACCTGCGACAGAATTAGAGATGCGAGGGAAGGGGAAGAGGTCATATGCATGCTCAGAAGATTTCGAAGATTAAAGTAGGATTGAAGACATTGACCTCACAGTGCGAAGACATTAACTTATATGGAGTGAGTTGGTTCCAGATTTGTACGAATCCAGGAATAAGTACAAGTGAGGAATCTAACTAGTAGTGAATGTATTTGCAGCATATGAGTTAAGAATAGAAGGAAACAACTCTCAAATGTACAGAAACCACTTGTGGTGAATATTTATGAATTTTACGGATCAAAACAACGGTAAAAAGAGAGATCTATTTACCACAATGAAGAACTGCTAGATGGAAAGAGAAGGATGCCGAGCAGATCGATCTTTTGTGCCCTAACTAGGCGGCGGAAGACACCTACGGCGGCGGCGGAGAGACGAGGTCCACGGCCGGCGTGAAGAAGGCGTCGAAGAAGTTGCGGCAGCTAAGCGCTTCGTCTTCGGCGTCGACTCGAGCTAGCGGAGGCGCTAGGGTCGAGCGAGATGGCGAGAGGTGGGAGAAGGAAATAATGACCGCGAGGGTGGAGTATTTATAAGGAGGGGTGACGGCGTAGTACAATTACGAAGGTGCCCCTGGCGGTTCACATTTGAATGACACGTGGCTGGCATGCATATTATGGAGAGTTGAGCCACGATTCCACGCCCGCCGGATATGTCGGATGGACGTTTCGATTTCTCTGGTTTTCGGGCAAAAAGGGATATAGCATTAAAACTATTTTAAGTAATTGTCTCTATATCTTCAGCTGACAAGGACACAGTGAAGACATTCAACAAGTGTCAATAGAATGCATATGAAGAGATAGAGAGAGTTGGAGAGATAAAGCATAGAGAGGAATAGGGTCCGATCACATTCACTTGGAGTAAAAGGTTTGAAGACATAGCTATAAGTGAATGCTACAGAGGACAAAACGCATATATATATGTCAGAGAAACCCAACGGATCATTATGAGACAAGGAGTCTTGAAGACAACCAATGTTGAAGACAAATCAAGTATGAAGATAAAGCAATCATGACGCCAAATGAAATCTTCAGAAAAGTTTGGTGGTGGCGTTACCCACCGTATAGGAAGTATTAGACCAGGACACGACGCACAATTATCGTGGCACTCCAGAGTCAAATTCCATATTAATGTATTAACACTCAGAGTGAAAGTCTTCATGAGTTGAAGACATACGTTACTTAGTGTGCTGCACATCTAAGTCGTCAAAATGCGCATAAGCGTTAGGATGTGTGTCCAATCACATGACATTTGAGGATTCTAGGATATTTAGCTCACACCGCAACTTGCAAAACCTTTTCTCATCCAAGGGCTTAGTGAAGATATCCGCCAGCTGCTCTTCTGTGTTGACATGTATTCTTTCAATATCCTTCTTGATCACATGATCCCTGAGAAAATGCTGACGAATTTCAATGTGCTTTGTCTTCGAGTGTTGAATGGGATTGTGAGCAATCTTGATGGCGCTCTCGTTATCACAGAAGAGAGGCACCTTTTCCATGTTGATGCCATAATCCTTGAGAGTTTGCTTCATCCAGAGAAGTTGAGCGCAACAAGATCCAGCAGCAATGTATTCAGCTTCAGCTGTGGAGAGATATACTGAGTTCTGCTTCTTTGAAGACCAACAGACAAGAGATCATCCAAGAAAGTGACATGTGCCTGAGGTGGAGTTGCAATCAACTTTGTCACCAGCATAATCAGCATCATAGAATCCAACAAGATCAAACATAGAGCCCTTGGGATACCATAATCCTAGAGTGGGGGTGTGAGCCAAGTATCAAAGAATTCGCTTCACATCGAGGTGATGCGGTTCCTTTGGTGCTGCCTGGAATTGGGCACACATGCAAACGCTAAGCATTATATCAGGCCTAGATGTGCATAAATAAAGTTAGGAACCAATCATGGAGCGGTATACCTTTTGATCAAACTCTTTACCATTGTCGTCGGAGCCCAGTTGACCTTTGGTTGGCATTGGCGCCGTGTACCCTTTGGTATCTTGCATTCCAAGCTTCTTCAGGCAATCTTTGAGATATTTCTCTTGAGATATGAAGATGACATTCTTTTGTTGGCGAATTTGGAGACCAAGGAAGAACTTTAGTTCACCCATCATAGACATCTGATATTGCTCTTGCATCATGTATCCAAGCTCATCGTTGTATCTTTGGTTAGTGCATCCAAAGATTATGCCGTCCACATAAATCTGACATACGAACTGTTCTCCATCATATGTCTTCGTGAAGAGTGTGGGATCCAATGATCCAGGTTTGAAGCCTTTGCTCTTCAAGAAGTCTTTGAGTGTGTCATACCATGCACGAGGAGCTTGTTTGAGTCCATACAGTGCCTTGTTGAGCTTGTAAACCATGTCAGGACGCTTTGGGTCTTCAAAGCCTGGAGGTTGTGCAACATACACTTCTTCTTCGATTTTCCCATTCAGAAAGGCGCTCTTCACATCCATTGATACAGAAATATGTTATGATGGTTGGCGTATGCTAACAGTATGCGAATAGCTTCAAGTCTGGCAACAGGAGCAAAGGTTTCATCGAAGTCAATCCCTTCTACTTGAGTATAGCCTTGAGCAACGAGACGAGCCTTGTTTCTGACGACTTGACCATGGCCATCTTGTTTGTTGTGGTAGATCCATTTAGTGTCAATGATGTTATGTTTCCCCGGATCAGGACGCTTTACAAGTTCCTAGACATTATTCAGCTCAAACTGTTGAAGCTCTTCTTGCATTGCTTGAATCCATTTAGATTACATAAAGGCTTCATCAACTTTCTTGGGTTCAGATATTGAGACAAATGCAGAGTGACCACAGAAGTTGGCTAGCTGAGTTGCTTTTGAGCGAGTGAGTGGACCAGTTGCATTGATGCCATCAAGAATCTTCTCAGTTTGGACTTCATTTGCGACTCGAGGATGAGCTGGGCGAAGACTTTGTTCATTCTGTTGATTATCTTCATGTTCAGCGTTGGCTTCAGGCTGAGCATTGTCTTCAAAATTATTGGGTGGAGAGATGATGATTTCATCTTTAGTTGGTTCCTCGGTGGGTATGATTTCGCCAGTACCCATTTGTTTGATAGATTCACTTGGAGAAGCTTCATCTAGCACATTTGACAGGTGCTCTCTTTGCGAGCCGTTAGTTTCATCGAACCGCACATCTACGGTTTCAACCACTTTATAGTGAAAGAGATTGAAAACCCGATAGGTGTGCGAGTCCTTTCTGTAACCGAGCATAAAACCTTCATGTGCTTTCGGTGCAAATTTGGAAGTGCGATGTGGATCCTTAATCTAGCACTTAGCACCAAAGACTCTGAAATAGCTGATGTTTGGCTTCTTACCAGTCAGTAATTCATATGATGTTTTCTTGAAGAACTTGTGAAGATAAACTATGTTGATGATGTGACATGTAGTATCAATGGCTTCAGGCCAGAATCTTCTTGGTGTCTTGTATTCATCAAGCATAGTGCGTGCCATCTCAATGAGAGTCTAGTTCTTGCGCTCGACGATGCCATTTTGTTGAGGTGTGTATGGAGCTGAGAACTCATGCGTAATGCCCAATGTATCAAGATAGGTGCCGAGCCTAGTGTTCTTGAACTCAGTTCCATTGTCACTTCTGATGTGCTTGATCTTGATGACATGGTTGTTCATGGCCCAATTTGCGAAGCGTCTGAAGACATCCTACACTTCAGTCTTAAACAGGATTATGTGCACCCAAGTGTATCTAGAGTAGTCATCAACAATCACGAAACCATATAAGCAAGCAGTAGTAGTGAGAGTAGAGTAGTGAGTGGGGCCGAATAAGTCCATGTGAAGCAGCTCGAAGGGACGCGATGTAGTCATGATTGTCTTCGAGGGATGCTTGGCCCTAGTCATCTTTCCAGCTTCACAGGAACCACATAGATGATCTTTCTTGAACTTTACGCCCTCGATGCCTATGACGTGCTTCTTCTTGACGAGAGTGTGTAGGTTCCTCATGCCATCATGACCAAGTCTTCGGTGCTAGAGCCAGCACTCTGAAGCTTTTGCTAGAAGACATACTTCAAGCTCTGGCCCTGCACAGAAATCTACCATATACAAATCACCTTTTCGATGTCCTTTGAAGACTAGAGATTTGTGAGATTCCATAAGCACAAGGCAACGATATTTTCCAAATATCACAATCATATTTAGATCACATAGCATGGAGACTGGGTAACAATCACTGGTAAACGCAAGGATTCATAACAGAGTAGCAATCACACACTTATTACATCGATAGTTCCAACGATGAACTTATTACAATAAAAATGGCTTAAGGCCATCTAACACGATATCAGCGGAAGGCTTGGAAGATAAGTGAGTCCATCAACTCCAACGGCATCACTGAGTATAGAACCACGACCTAATAGGCACCTTACTCGTCGTCTGAAAAGTCGGCAACATGAACGTTGCAGCCCGAAAACGGGTCAGCACATGGAATATGCTGGCAAAGTAACACAAAGAGAGCAACAAAAGTAAAGCTATACTATATGCAATATGGCTGGTGGAAAGCTCTATGGTTACAGTTTTTGCGTAAAGCCAATTTTTCCCTACTACAAAGGAATAGATTTTATTTAACTATCATGGTAGTTGAAACATCGTTGAGAAGATAGATATCCTCTCAACCCCAATTAAAAATTCATCATTAAACCCAACAATATTAATTAAAGTAGCATGATGAGATTCACATGATATCCAGGTACTAGATACTCAAGACGTCCATAACCGGGGACACGGCTAATCATGATCAGTTTGTACAATCTGCAGAGGTTTGTGCACTTTTCCCCACAAGACTCGATCGCCTCCGTTTAATTTCTCACACTGCATGATGTTTGAGAAACGGATGACCGAGACACAGTCTTTCAGAAGTACTAGCACCTTACAAACGGGTGGACCGTACCAACCTACATCCCCTACATCTGCTAGTCCACCACTATAAGAGTTTGCACAACTTAGTCAACTATGCTAGAGCCCATAATAGCATTGTGGCTGCACACGGAAGTTTCTAGTATGAATAATCTCATGATCCCTTTGAGCCTGGGTGGCGGTCCAAAAGAAAAACAGGCAATCGCTGGAATATCCAGGTGCCTCAATCCACCCAGATGCGTGTTAAAGTTGACACCTTAAGTTGAACCATTAATTAACAAACTCACATCTATCATGGATACACTCACCCAATCCACGTCTACGAGCATAGCATGGCCTAACAGCAAACGTAGAAGTAACTCCCAAAGGTTTGAATGTAATGCAGGTAATAGGTACTACCTCAATCTACTTCCCAGTCCCACAAGTTAATTGATCCTAATCATGCAATGTGTGAGGGTTTGACTAATGCAATGAAAACTGGGTAATTGGAAAGTATGATCAAAGTGTTACTTGCCTTGCTGATGATCCGCAAAACCTAGAGATTCAAAGTAGCAAGCGGCGCACTCCGGGTACTCTACCGTAAACAAACAAGCACACAATAAGTACTTATCTAATGCACGGGTAAAACTCAAATAAGAGATCTAGCCAGAAGGTTCAACTTAAGAACTCCGGTTTGCAAAAGAAACGGCAAAAGAAAAGCAACGAAAGAGAAACGTCGAAAGAAAAACAACTACCGAACCAATCTGGACCTAAGTCTAAATTTAACAGAGGCAAACGCTTGAGTGACTAGGTTAAACGGAAAGAGAATTTCGAGATGAAACTCCAGGCGCTTGAATCACCTGATTCTGATAAACGAGCGAAAATATAAACTAAAACAAAGATCGGATCAGAGATCGCAATCAGAAAATAAACTAGAAAAAGAAAACTAATATAGCTTAACGAACGAACGTTCGTCAGCTAACACTAAACGACGAACTCGTTTGTTAGAACGAACGAATGGGTGAAGGTTCACTAATTAACTAAACTGAAACAAAAAACCGATCTAAATAAAAAAACGAACTAGGGTTCTAAAAGAAAAACCGACGGTCTTCTATAGAAAACCGGCCGGCGGGCGGCTACCTCGTCGAACGGCCGGCGGGCGGCGGCGTTGGCGACGGCGGGCGGCGGGGCTGCGGTGGCGGTGGGCAGCAGCGACGGCGGCGGCGTGCAGCGGCGGCGGCGGCTTGCCGCGGCGGCGGCTTGCGGCGGCGGCGGGCTTGCTGCGATGGTGGCTTGCGACGACGGTGGCTGGCTCGCGGTGGCGGGGTGCGACAAGGGGCAGGGGCAACGGTATATATAGTGGGGGGCTGTTGCTTGGGGGAAGGGGCAAGCAACCGGCGGCGGCGGCGGAGTCCGCCTCGGGCACGGGCGCGCGGCATGGGCCTGGCTCGGTTGGGCTTCAGCCCAGTCGGGTCGGGTCCTCTTTTTTTTTCTAATTACGCCGGCACTACGAAGAAAGAAAACTCTAGAAAAAGAAATAAAAATCTAAAATTGCCAAAACAAATTTTCACCGTCTAAATGGAATATTTAGAACAAGATGAACATTTTCTTGGCACTAAAATGCAATTTTTGAAAACATGAAATTTTTCCTAATTCAAATAAAACTCCAAATAAAACTTATTTGATCTTTTTATTAAATCTTCCGTATTTCTTTAATTTTCAGAGAGTCATTTTACTCCCTCTCTCATATTCTTATGATAGAAATACTTGAAGATAAAATAAATAAAATCAAATGATCCTATTTTCAAAATTTGAGAAACCTCAAATATGAAAATATTGAAATCCCCAACTCTCTCCGAGGGTCCTTGAGTTGCTTAGGATTTTCTTGGATCACCAAAAGCAAGAAAATATGATATGCATGATGATCTAATGTATAACATTCCAAATTGAAAATTTGGGATGTTACAAACCTACCCCCCTTAAGATGAATCTCGCCCTCGAGATTCGGGTTGGCTAGAAAATAGGTGAGGGTGGTCCTTCCGTAGGTCTTCCTCTCTTTCCCAGGTGGCTTCATCCTCGGTGTGGTGACTCCACTGAACCTTGCAAAACTTGATAACCTTGCTGCGGGTGACTCGGCTGGCATACTCAAGAATCTTGACTAGTTTCTCTTCATAGGTCAAGTCGCGGTCCAACTGAATAGCTTCCAATGGCGCAGTATCCCTCAGCGGTATCTCGCCCATCTCCGCATTGCATTTCTTCAACTGGGAAACGTGGAATACGTCGTGAACTCCTAAAAATCCTTCGGGCAGTTCCAACTTGTAGGCTACTTCTCCCATACGTTCCATAATCTTATATGGTCCTACAAAACGGGGCGCTAGTTTTCCCTTAACTCCAAAGCGCTTAACTCCTCGAAGTGGAGATACTCGAAGGTAAACTCTGTCTCCGACTTCGTAAACGATCTCCTTGCGTCTTGAATCCGCGTAGCTCTTCTGCCTGGACTGGGCTATCTTGAGCCTATCACGAATCAACTTCACCTTCTGTTCCGATTCCTTGATCAAATCTGGCCCGAACAACTTGCGGTCTCCAACTTCGTCCCAAGACAACAGAGTCCTACATCTCCTTCCGTATAATGCTTCGAAAGGGGCCATCTTCAAACTGGATTAATAACTGTTGTTGTAAGAAAATTCGGCATATGGCAAATTGTCGTCCCAACTAGATCCATAATCTAATGCACGGGCTCTCAGCATATCCTCCAAAATCTGATTGACTCTTTCAGTCTGTCCATCTGTCTGCGGGTGAAAAGCTATGCTAAACTCTAGTCTGGTACCCAAAGATTCGTGTAACTGATTCCAGAACTTTGAGGTAAACTGGATTCCTCTGTCTGATACGATGCTCCTCTGAACTCCGTGCAGACATACAATCCTGGTCTTGTATATCTTTGCCAACTTTGCACTGGTATAAGTAGTCTTTACGGGAATGAAATGAGCCACCTTTGTCAAACGATCGACTACGACCCAAATCGAGTCATAGCTAGAACAATTTCTGGGTAATCCCGTAATAAAATCCATACCTAGCTTATCCCACTTCCATTCGGGTATTGGCAATGGTTGTAACAATCCTGCCGGCTTCTGATGTTCTGCCTTCACTCTTTGACATACATCACAAACTGCTACATACTCCGCAATATCTTTCTTCACATCGGTCCACCAGAAAATATCCTTCAAATCCAAATACATCTTAGTATTTCCTGGGTGAATTGAGTATGGTGAATCATGGGCCTCCTGTAGAATCAACTTCCTAATCCCTGGGTCGTTAGGCACATAAATGTGGTCCTCAAACCATAAGGTGTCGTGTTCATCCTCACGAAATCCTTTAGCTTTTCCTTCGCTCATCCTCTCCTTTATAGAGGCAACCTCCTTGTCAGTTTTCTGTGCTTCTCGGATTTTATCCATCAGGGTAGATTGGATCTCCAGTGTTGCTACATAGCCTCTCGGAACTATCTCCAAACGTAGTTCTCGTAAGTCCTCGGCTAACTCCTTTGGAAATTCCTCCGTCATTAGGGTATTGACATGGCTCTTACGGCTTAGCGCATCGGCTACTACGTTAGCCTTTCCGGGATGATAATGCAATCTCATGTCATAGTCCTTAATGAGTTCCAGCCATCTCCTTTGCCTGAGATTCAGCTCCTTCTGAGTGAATATATACTTCAAACTCTTGTGATCCGTATATACTTCACAATGGTTTCCGATGAGAAAATGTCTCCACGTCTTCAATGCATGCACTACGGCTGCTAACTCCAAATCATGAGTAGCATAGTTCAACTCATGAGGTTTCAGTTGTCGTGAAGCATACGAAACAACTCTTCCTTCCTGCATAAGAACTGCTCCAAGTCCTCGACGTGAAGCGCCGCAGTACACCTCATAGTCCTTATGTTGGTTTTGCAGAATCAACACATGTGATGAGACCAAACGTTTCTTTAGTTCCTGGAAACTGGCCTCACATTCTTCGGTCCAACTGAACTTGGTGTCCTTCTTTAACAACTCTGTCATGGGTTTTGCAATCCTCGATAAATTCTCAATAAATCTCCGATAGTATCCTGCCAGTCCAAGAAAACTCCGGATCTCTCCAACTGTTGTCGGTGCTTCCCAATTTGTCACAGTGTCCACCTTGGCGGGATCTACTGTTATTCCTTCTCCGGATATAACGTGTCCGAGGAATCCAGCTTCCTTCAACCAAAACTCACACTTGCTAAACTTGGCATACAACTGATGTTCTCTGAGCTTCTCCAATACCAAACGCAAATGCTTTGCATGCTCCTCTTCATCCTTTGAGAAGATCAATATATCATCTATGAACACTACAACGAAGTTATCCAAATACTCCATAAATACTTTGTTCATCAGGTTCATAAAGTATGCTGGTGCGTTAGTCAGACCAAAAGACATAACGGTATACTCGTACAACCCATATCTAGTGGTAAAGGTCGTCTTAGGTATATCCTGCTCTCGAATCTTCAATTGATGGTACCCTGATCGCAGATCGATCTTGGAAAATACCTTAGCTCCTTGCAATCTATCGAACATATCATTGATCATCGGCAGTGGGTACTTGTTCTTGATCGTTACTTCATTCAATCCTCGGTAATCAACAACCATTCTTAATGATCCATCCTTCTTCTCCACTAGAACTACTGGCGAACCCCAAGGCGAAGAACTTGGGCGTATGAATCCTTTATCCAGTAACTCCTTAATCTGTTTCTTAATATCCTCCAAATCCTTTGCGGGCATCCTATATGGTCTCTTAGATATTGGCCCTGTGCCTGGCAAAAGCTCAATCAAAAACTTTATATCTCTGTTAGGTGGCATTCCTGGCAGTTCTTCTGGAAACACGTCAGGGAAATCTTTCACCATTGGTACTTCCTCCTGAACAACTCCTGATAAGGAATTTAATCTGTTCCTTTTCGGCTGATGCCGGGATACATACTTGATCCTTCTTCCTTCTGGCTTAGTAAGCAAAATGGACTTACTGGCGCATTCAATATTCCCTTCATACTTAGATAACCAATCCATGCCTAATATCACATCCAATCCTTGAGATTCCAATATTATTAGGTCCGAAGGGAAAATGTAGTTACCAATCCTTAATGGCAACTGATCACACCATAACTTAGCCATATACTCAGCTCCCGGTGAGGTTACTAACATGGGTGACCTAAGGGCTTGGGTTGGCAGCTTATACTTATCCACAAATCCCCTTGAAATGTATGAATGCGTTGCACCAGTATCGAAAAGAACGGGTGCAGTAAAGGACTTAACTAAAAACTTACCTATTACTGCATCTGGCTGAGCTTCAACCTCCTCCACGCTAACGTGATTCACTTGTCCTTTGTTGAAGGGGATGGGCTTCTTCGCGGCGCTTCCATTGCCGTTCCCATTCTTAGCTTCTGGGCAGTCATTGGCATAATGTCCATTCTTCCCGCACTTGTAACAGGTGACATGGCTGAAATCCTTCTTGGTGGGTGTGGACGGGGTAGGGCGGCTCTGGTTACTACTTGCTCCATTCCCATTTCCATTCTTAGGGCCATTATGATTGTGCGAGCTACCTCCTCCATTGGTATGTTGAAACTGTCCTACCGTTTTAGGGGTAAAACGAGGCTTCTGCTGTGCTCCAGAATTGTACTTTCCTTGTCCATACTTCCTCTTGCGACTTTCAATCTGTTGATGCTTCCTTTCAATCATTAGGGCGCGGTCAACCAGCTCCTGGTAGTTATTGAAAGTTGCCACCATCAACTGTACACTCATCTCATCATTCATCCCTTCCATGAATCTCTCCTGCTTAGCGGCATCTGTGGCCACATCATCTGGGGCATAAACGAGATAGGGTACTAAACTCATCCACGTACTGAGCCACAGTACGATTGCCTTGGCGCAAATTGTGAAACTCCTGCTTCTTCATACTCATAGCTCCAGTTGAGACATGGGCGGTACGAAAAGCTTGCTGAAACTGATCCCAAGTCACATTGGCTATGGGAGAAGATGCTGTGTAATTCTCCCACCATGCTGTGGCTGGTCCAGACAACTAATGTGCGGCAAAACTCACCTTCTGAGCATCTGAGCAGTAAGCAGTGGTCAAATCCCTTCCAATCTTGCGCAGCCAGTCGTCAGCGACTATTGGTTCAATGCTGCTAGCAAACACCGGTGGTTGTAACCTTAAGAACGGGCCAGGTTATCCACGGGTGGTGGTGGGGGAGGGTTGTTGTTGTTGTTTTGGTTGTTCTGAGTGTTCCGGACAAGAAGTTGCATCAGGGTGTTCTGCTGTTGGATCAACTGAGTGAGCTCAGGGGGAAACTCAAATCCGGGCTCACGTCTCGGAGGCATCTGATGGGTGTAGAGGGAAGAGATTAGAATAGAAAAGAGGTCTAAGGGAAATCACTACCCAATGCACATGAGGCAAACACACATTATTATCACACCAATATCAATTTCAAACAAGGGCTTACACGGATCTAATCGTTACAAAAGTGCTCTAGGTCTACTAAATGGGAAAAACTACTAGTCATAGGAAGGTCTTCTAGAAATTTTGATCGGTAGAGGATTCCATGATATCCGCTCCAGCTTCATCTTCATAGTCCTCATCATCACTATCATCGAGGTTTGAGTCCGTGTCGTCAATGATGATATAGTCTTCAGGTGGAATCTCCTAGGGTTCTTCTTCCTCTTCTTCTTCTCCCATGAGTATCCCTAATTTCCGTGTCAAGTCATCATTCTTCTCCACAAGTATTAGCATCTCCTCCTCATATCCGTCGCGTGTCGACTTCAGTTCTTCCTCTAACTCCAAATTTTTGTTTAGTGCTTTCTTCAAATCTATCATCCCTGCACACATCTGGTGCTCCTGGCGACGAATGTGCTGGTTTAACTCCTGGATGAAGGCTGTAATGGATCTGTCCTTCCGGGTGCTGATCATATCCCAATTCTCATCTCGGCGTCCACAAATCTGGTAGATGGTGTCCTTTAGCTCCTGCTTGTAGACTACCCCAATCCTTCCCATAGCGATGTGGGCTGCCATGCTTCTGCCTAAGCTCCATGTAGGCGCATTAAAAGAAAATGCTATAAGTGCGGTGACGGGCTTGAACGTTCTTCCTGGGACTTGAGCTTGAATCAACCAGCGCTCTTCTTCAGGTAAAGTGGCGTTGTAGGTTCCGGTGAAGCTTGGTAGTCCGATGTTTAGATATTTGGTGACTTCCTTCAGGTGTCGTCCAAATGGTGTATCTTCATCAGGTTGCGTGAACTTGTTCCTTGCATCCACCATCCTAAAGAGTAGAAAAGATGAGGAGTCAGAAAAGAGAAGAGTGGATAGTGTTCTAGGGTTTTAGCTTAGTGGTCGTGTCCTACAGTCAGCGTGTGCTCTGATACCATCTTGTAGAGACCAGACCTCAAATAGTCTGATCTCTGTGCATCAGTGTCATCCCTGGATTAGTAATGCTGACACGCACAGTACTTGAATGATTTACAACACAGTAGCAATCACACACTTATTACATCGATAGTTCCAACGATGAACTTATTACAATAAAAATGCCTTAATTCCATCTAACACGATAAGAACGGAAGGCTTGGAAGATAAGTGAGTCCATCAACTCCAATGGCATCACTGAGTATAGAACCACGACCTAAGAGGCACCTTACTCGTCGTCTGAAAAGTCTGCAACATGAACGTTGCAGCCCGAAAATGGGTCAGCACATGGAATATGCTGGCAAAGTAACACAAAGAGAGCAACAAAAGTAAATCTATACTATATGCAATATGGCTGGTGGAAAGCTCTATGGTTACAGTTTTTGCGTAAAGCCAATTTTTCCCTACTACAAAGGAATAGATTTTATTTAACTATCATGGTAGTTGAAACATCGTTGAGAAGATAGACATCCTCTCAACCCCAACTAAAAATTCATCATTAAACCCAACAATATTAATTAAAGTAACATGATGAGATTCACATGATATCCAGGTACTAGATACTCAAGACGTCCATAACCGAGGACACGTCTAATCATGATCAGTTTGTACACTCTGCAGAGGTTTGTGCACTTTTCCCCACAAGACTCGATCGCCTCCGTTTAATTTCTCGCACTGCATGATGTTTGAGAAACGGATGACCGAGACACAGTCTTTCAGAAGTACTAGCACCTTACAAACGGGTGGATCGTACCAACCTACATCCCCTACATATGCTAGTCCACCACTGTAAGAGTTCGCACAACTTAGTCAACTATGCTAGAGCCCATAATAGCATTGTGGCTGCACACGGAAGTTTCTAGTATGAATAATCTCATGATCCCTTTGAGCCTGGGTGGCGGTCCAAAAGAAAAACAGGCAAGCGCTGGAATACTCAGGTGCCTCAATCCACCCAGATGTGTGTTAAAGTTGCCACCTTAAGTTGAACCATTAATTAACAAACTCACATCTGTCATGGATACACTCACCCAATCCACGTCTACGAGCATAGCATGGCCTAACAGCAAACGTAGAAGTAAGTCCCAAAGGTTTGAATGTAATGCAGGTAATAGGTACTACCTCAATCTACTTCCCAGTCCCACAAGTTAATTGATCCTACTCATGCAATGTGTGAGGGTTTGACTAATGCAATGAAAACTGGGTAATTGGAAAGTATGATCAAAGTGTTACTTGCCTTGCTGATGATCCGCAAAACCTAGAGATTCAAAGTAGCAAGCGGCGCACTCCGGGTACTCTATCGTAAACAAACAAGCACACAATAAGTACTTAACTAATGCACGGGTAAAACTCAAATAAGAGATCTAGCCAGAAGGTTCAACTTAAGAACTCCGGTTTGCAAAAGAAACGGCAAAAGAAAAGCAACGAAAGACAAACGGCGAAAGAAAAACAAGTACCGAACCAATCTGGACCTAAGTCCAAATTTAATAGAGGCAAACGCTTGAGTGACTAGGTTAAACGGAAAGAGAATTTCGAGATGAAACTCCAGGCGCTTGAATCACCTGATTCCGATAAACGAGCGAAAAGATAAACTAAAACAAAGATCGGATCAGAGATCGCGATCAAAAAATAAACTAGAAAAAGAAAACTAATATAGCTTAATGAACGAACGTTCGTCAGCTGAGACTAAACGACGAACTCGTTCGTTAGAACGAACGAATGGGTGAAGGTTCACTAATTAACTAAACCGAAACAAAAAACTGATCTAAATAAAAAAAACGAACTAGGGTTCTAAAAGAAAAACCGACGGTCTTCTACAGAAAACCGGCCGGCGAGCGGCTACCTCGTCGAATGGCCGGCGGGCGGCAGCGTTGGCGACGGCTGGCGGCGGTGGCTGCGGCGGGGCTGCGGTGGCGGTGGGCAGCGGCGGCGGCGGTGGCTTGCGGCGGCGGCGGCTTGCGGCGGCGGCGAAGCTT
>LR738709.1:324775590-324799953 GCA_902687465.1 Secale cereale
CGGCGGGCTTGCGGCGGTGGTGGCTTGCGGCGGCGGTGGCTGGCTCGCGGTGGCGGGGTGCGACAAGGGGCACGGGGCGGCGGTATATATAGTGGGGGGGGCTGTTGCTTGGGGGAAGGGGCAAGCAACCGATGGCGGCGGCGGAGTCCGCCTCGGGCACGGGCACGCGGCGCGGGGAAGGCGGCGGGGCGGCGCGGCATGGGCCTGGCTCGGCTGGGATTCGGCCCAGTCGGGTCGGGTCCTCTTTTTTTTCTAATTACGCCGGCGTTACAAAGAAAGAATACTCTAGAAAAAGAAATAAAAATATAAAATTGCCAAAACAAATTTTCACCGTCTAAATGGAATATTTAGAACAAGATGAACATTTTCTTGGCACTGAAATGCAATTTTTGAAAACGTGCAATTTTTCCTAATTCAAATAAAACTCCAAAGAAAACTTATTTAATCTTTTTATTAAATCTTCCGTATTTCTTTAATTTTGGGAGAGTCATTTTACTCCCTCTCTCATATTTTTATGATAGAAATACTTGAAGATAAAATAAATAAAATCAAATGATCCTATTTTCAAAATTTGAGAAACCTCAAATATGAAAATATTGAAATCCCTAACTCTCCCGAGGTTCCTTGAGTTGCTTAGGATTTTCTTGGATCACCAAAAGCAAGAAAATATGATATGCATGATGATATAATGTATAACATTCCAAATTAAAAATTTGGGATGTTACAGGGACGAAATACATGGTTAAACCATTTGGACATTTGATCTTGCATCCCACAAGATGTTTAAGGTCCCCAGCATTGGCGTCTGAAGATGATTCGGCTGGAGACCCTTCCCTGCAAGAGAAATTAATTTTTCTTAACCACCCACATTTTTAGGGGTGATTTAGAAGCAATAAGTCTAAGTGCAGCATCTGATAATTTTGGCTTAGGAGCCCTAGCAAATAGCCTTGCAGGAGGTGAATAATAATCATATGAATAAGAAGAAAAGTTCTTAGTTTTATGAACATAGAGGTTTGAGGAAACACGCTCATATTCATAGTACTGAGTATGATTTCCGTGCAAAACATTGGCGTTAGGGTGACTCTGTTGAGTCCTCTGTCTGTATGAAGCCTTTGTACCATATGAAGCCTTTGGTCTGGGGTTTGTCTTCTTCCCAGGTGGTGTCATGATGACATTCACAGGAAGATTCTCAAGACAACTTTTGGGCACCCAGATCTTCTTGTAGGTGGCTCATTCCTGCAGTTAGTACCAATATACCTCGCAAACACTTCACCATTTTGATTCTTAAACAATATATAGTTTGCATCAAATGATTCATCAATAATAATTGGGTTAGCACAAGCGAAGCCAAATAAAGTGGATGGATCTGCTGGTGGACCCTTTGGGATACTGCTCAGGCTTCCAGTAGGAACCATCAACATTCATTTTCCTTTCGAACCCAACACCCTCTTTCCTAGGGTTTCGGTTCAGAATCTATTTCTTTAGGACATCACAAAGTGTCTGATGCCCTTTAAGACTTTTGAACATTCCTGTTTCAAGCAATGTCTTCAACCTGGCATCCTCATCGGCAATAGCAGTGGTATGCTCCTTAGAGGGGTTAGTTACCACATCAGCAGTTGAAGATATTGCAGCAGTAGCAGCAGTAGAACATTCAGCAACAGAGGCAGCGTTATCACGCTCAAGGAATTTTAGGCATGGTGGTTCAAATTCTTCCTGAGAGGGACTGATCTGTTGAGCACGAAGTGACTCGCTCTCTTGTTGAAGATCCTCATGAGCCACTCTCAATTTCTCAAGTTCTTGCTTCCTTTGAAGATTATCATAGGAAAGCTTTCATGAGTAGTTGAGAGTTTTTCATAACGACTTTCAAGTTACTCGTACTTAACATGAAGATTTTTAATGTCTTCAGTTAAGACTGAGATCGGGTCATTTCAGTGTCCAACGGATCATCGCTTTTGTCTAACAGTTTTTGAATATGTTCCATAGCTTTCTGTTGTTCAGTTGCAATTTTAGCAAGTGTTTTGTAGCTAGGTTTCGATTCACAATCAGAGTCATCTTCACTTGAGGTTTGAAAGTAAGCATCGCATGAGTTTACCTTGGCACCACGTGCCATGAAGCAGAAGGTGGGAGTAGAGTCATCTTCATCCTTGGCATTTGTGTTGGTGACGAGGCCATAGTCTTCAGTGTTAAAGATAGACTTGGTGACATATGCTGAAGCCAGCGCCAGGCTTACCACGCCTGAATCGGACTCCTCCTCATACTCCACCTCTGCCTCCTCAGAAGTAGACTCCTCCTCTGAATCAATCTCTTTGACAACAAAAGCACGAGCCTTGCCAGAGGAGCTCTTCTTGTGTGATGAAGACTTTGACGAAGACATGGAAGAAGACTTTGATAACTTCTTTTTCTTCTTGTCATCAGAATCATATTCCTTGCTCTTCTTCTTCGTCTTCTTCTTGTTTTCGTTGTCCCACAGTGGACACTCAGAGATGTAGTGACCAGGTTTATTGCACTTGTGGCAAGTTCTCTTCTTGTAGTCACGAGACGAAGCTTCATCTATATCCCTATTGAACAATACATAGCCCTATTGAACAATACATTTTTGCATAACTGAAATAATTAAAAATGTCACAGTTAAAGCTGATATAATGTTGCCTCACATTTCATGGACGAGATCCTTCTAGTTAGAAGAGCACGGACCCATGGTGCGCTCTCTGATGTCACAAATGGACTGTTTCACCTTGGAAGAACCTTCGTTGGTGCCCTCCTCGTGGTCATGGTCGATGAGATCTGACTTGGAAATTGAGGATCCCAAGCCGTCGTCGTAGAACGTGTCCTTCAGAAATGATAAAATGGGCTCGATGGCGTATAAAGCTCGCAAATCCTTGACCGCTTAGCGGAGGAGATCAGCGGCAGGGCCGTCCAAGAGATCGATGGCGGTTGAACCAGAGGGGTTGTGGATGGACCACTTAACCTGTGACATGGCCCGTGTGAAGCCGTCGCTATGGACGAGCTTGATGTCGTAGCCAGCTTTCTCGAGATATAGTAATACGCTAGCCCGCTGACATGAAGCCTTCGGCATGGCAACGTAGTCAACGTCTTTGCCGGCTTCCGCGGTGAAATGTTGCTCTGGGATCGACAGGTCAGGGCGAACGGCGGCCACCTCGCCAACGTCCGTCGGAGAGGCCATGATAAACCTCTTCTTGGCCGAATGCTCGTCGGACTCCCCGAGATACGTGGTCGAGCTTAGGCTGTGACATTCTGGAGCAGAGGATGTGGATCTGGCGGGGAGGGACACCGCAGGCCTCATCTAAAAACTCAGGGGAGTGGGGCGACGGTATGGTAATCGCTGGATAACATGAACTTTATTATCTATGCTAGGAGGAACGGGCAGACAGGCAGGGGTTGGCGGCGGCGCCGGCAGCGGCCGCGAGCTAGGGTTCGAGGGGGGGAGGGGGCGGGTGGGGGACTTTGGAGGGGGGGTTGATGTTTGAGGATACGCCACAGCTACTGAAAATTTTAGTAATTGTGTGTGGAGATGGTGGTGGACGAGGGAGGGCGTCAGTTCAGATGACCACAGATGATATTCTTAGCAGTGGAATCCAACTGAATGAACTTCTTGACATCAGCAGGAGTGACACCTTCACCGGCCTTGGGAACGCCATTCTTGACGACATACCAGAGGTCGACGTCAATAGCTTCAAGATGCATGCGCATCTTATTCTTCCAGTAGGGGTAATCAGTGCCATCGAAGACAGGACACGTAGCGGAGACTTTGATTATCCCTGCAGTCGACATAGCTAAAACTCCAGGTGGTTAAACCGAATCACAGAGAACAAGGGAGCACCTCGCTCGGATACCAATTGAATGTGCAAGTTATCGACTAGAGGGGGGTGAATAGGCGATATTTACGGAAGTCTTCAAAGCACGAGGGTTTTGAAGACAAACGATAGAAATGAACCTATAGCTACACAGCGGAAGACAGAACTAACATGGATCGAGATGGAAGATATACCTGAAACTAAACAGATAGTGGTCTTCACACAGTGAAGACAAATAGAGCAAGCAAATGAGAAATGGCTTCACGAAGACAAACTGAAATGTAAAAGAGAATAGGGATAGAACCAGTAGCTTGGTGGAGACAAGGATTTGGTAGACCAGTTCCAGTTGATGTCTCAACTGTACATCTGGTTAGGGTGGCTAGGTATTCAAACCTGAGGACATACAGTCCTCATCGTATTCCCCTTGAGCTAAGGACACACAGTCCTCGCCCAATCACTCGGGTAAGTCTTCAAGGTAGACTTCTGAACCTTCACATACTTCGTTCACTGGCAGTCCACAGTCACTCTAGGACACTCTAAACGTGATGCCTAACCGGCTGGAGGAAGCACAGTCCTCAAGTGTAACAAGTCTTCAGGTCACACAGACAGAAAGACTTCAGTGATGCTTAACTCTCTTTGGCTTTAAGTGTTTTGGGTTTTGTCCTCAAAAGTATCTTTTCTCTCAAAGGCTTCGGAGGTGGGTTGCTCTCAAACGACAAAAGCCGTGTACTAACTCCGAGAAGCCACCGATTAATGGTGTAGGGGGTGGGCTATTTATAGCCATGAGGCAACCCGACAGGATATGTCTGAAATGACCCTTGGTCACTAAGGAACTGACACGTGTCTAACGGTCGAATTTTGAACACACGCGGCAACCTTACTTGGGCTCCAAGTAAAGCTGACTTATCCAGCTTTGGATAAGATTTGCTATCTTTTGTCTTCGCTTGAAGGCATAGGTGTTTTGGTTGAGCATCACCTCAGTTATTCAACTGTGTTCACTTGGACCCCACTTAACAGTACGGTGGATCTTATGACTCAAGAAGAAATAAAAAGAACAATGAAAGAAACTATGTCTTCACGTTCTATAGCCTTCAACGAATGTCTTCATGGGCCATTATCTTCACGTGAATGTCTTCACGTACCACCATTAACTTCAATGTCTTCACATATTTTTAGGGGTCATCTTCGGAAGTTAAACCGAATCTGTGAGGAACTATTACTTGTGTTATCCTGCAATTCTCACAAACACATTACTCCCTCAATCGCGTTTGTCGTCAATACTCCAAAACCAACTAGGGGGCACTAGATGCACTTACACCACTGTGCTTCACTGACGTACTCAGCGGGAAAGGTTGGCTTTTGCGATTTGAAAACTCATTTACTTGCTTCGATCGAGGAGGACCTAGAAAACGCACAGTAGGGCGTCCCACGTCTCAGCAAGGAAGAAAATATGCGTGCACCACCCGGGAGGACCCAAAAACCACGTGGTAGGGTGTGCCACGTCTCAGCATGGAGGAAAAAGATGCGTGTAAAAATAAATTGTGTCAAACTACCTATGGTTCGACCTCGGGACCCAACCAGTCGATCGAAAACACCCCACTAGCCACACATCTTCATCATGCAAACGTGGCATGGAGGATAGGTGTGGTTAGCTCTGTCTCGACCAGCCACAATGTCTCTTGTTCTAGGCAATTCATATAATTTCCAAGCATTTTTTAGTTATAATAACACCATGGCAAGCTCGCGCCGCTCTTCATGTGTGCATGTGCGTCTAAAGGTTGTACTGGTAAGTCAACGTTCATGCACGTGTCGACAAGCCACTCCCTCTATACTAGATGGAGAGGAGAGAGAGATGGCAGACATGGGACCCACCAGTAAGTCAGTCAACATTCATGCACGTGTTGAAGATATACTCCCTCTGCACTATACTTAACATAATACTGTATAAAATCAAGTTATGCGACAAAGGCAACAACGGTTGCGGTTTCAGGCAATCAACATACGTTTGATGCAAAAAAACTGTCGACGTACGCTTTGTACTCTAGGTTACCCTGTTTGAATCTCGTCCTTCGGATTTGTTAGTTTTAGGTCCAAATTTGATCAATGACAAGTGGCCCCCCGTGTGTTGTTCGGATATTTCGGTGTAGGATGGGTTTTTTGCACAAACACTTTGCGCGGTTAGACAAGTTACGGCTGCAGTTACACATATTTTGCAAGTTTAGGAACAAAAATAACAGTGGCATATAATATCACATGCTCCTGGCAGCTTAGATGCTACGGTGATATGAGATTTTACGTCATTTGATCTGAGATCCAATGGCTTGGAAGTAGTCTTTGTAATTATGTGCAATTTCCAAACTCTCCAAGAGTTTGTTTGGAAAAAAACTTTCAGGCCTCGTGTGAGCCGCTGAATCTTGGATCCAACGGCTACCAGTAGCTCATATTAGGTGCTCCCCGCAGCTTAATTAGCCACTACAATGATACGAGCATATAGGTTGTTGGATTTGAGATCCAATGCGATGTGCGTAGTATTTATACTTTCTGCGCAATTCCCACACTCTTTGAGGCCTATATTGCAAAAAACATTCAAACTTCCTACTGCGAGTAGTTAGATATCCCAGGAACTCGTATAACCATAGAATATATGGTGTGGGAGCACCTCATATTCCCCCGTGCGAGAAAACATCATGTGCTCTCGCAGCTTGGATGCTACGATGATACGAGCTTCGAGGTCGTTCGATCTGAGATCCAATGGTATCTGAGTAGTCTATGTGCTTGTGGGTTGTGTCCAAACTCTTTGGGGGTTTTCTGCAAAAAAAACATTCGAACCACTAAGTAGCCGTTGGATCTGAGATCCAACGGCTCCGAGGAACTTGTGTCACCACAACATCTAAGGTGTGGTAGCACATGATATTCTTAAATACAAGACAATATGAGGTCTTCCCTCATCTTAGATGCTACGATGATGCAAGTTTTGAGGCCGTTGGATATGGGATCCAAGGGCATCTGTGTAGTTTTGGTACTAATTATGTGAAATTCTCACACTCATTAAGCTTTCTCGTAAAAATATTAAGACATCTTGGGAGCCGCTATATCTCAGATCTACACGCTCCAAGGAACTTGTATCACCATATAGCATCTAAGGTGTGGGGGCACATGACATTCTCCGGGGGGTGGTGCACAACCCATCCGTGTTTGGGAGGGTGGGGGCAAATATAATGTTCAAAAAATTTATTATCTAGACAATCCTAAACAGAGCTTCATAATTTTGTCTAAGGTCGAGGGCTTACCCCCCCGACAATCTACATAGCTCCGCCTATGCAAGAGGTGTAGTGGGAGAGTCTCGGTGTGAGAGAGACGACACGAGAAAGCAGGGTCAATCGAGTCATTTATAGAGCAATAGTACGCGTCGGTGCTATACAAACGGTTTTAAACCCCTTTCCGCGATGTCATTTGGAACCGTCGCCTAGTGAGTGTGAGCGATAAGGGGGTCCTTCCCACACGACCCAGAAACTGTCCAGGATATGCCCACCGGGCACACATGCTCGGCAAAATGAGGTCGTGTGCGACGGGTGAGTGATCAAATACGGAAATAATACAGTAGAGCTAAAAAACAATTATACATGCGAAATCGTTTCCGGTCGCAAGTACATCCCACACAGTCAGTCCCCGCTAAACATTTCCGTTCGTATGTACATCCCACATAGTCGCTCCAAGGAAAACGCTTCCGTTCACAGGTACATCACACACAATTTTCCCCGTTAAATCATTTGTGATAGCGTTGCCATTGCACACGATATTCAATTTTATTGTTTGCGTTATTGAATGCATCACACACGGTGCATAGAAGAAACTGTCTGGCAAAGGTTGTCCAACACACACAGTTTTTATGATGATGTCGTGTGTGCAGTGGAGATTGATCACACACGTAGTGAATCCTAGAAATGTTTCTGATCTCCACGTCGATCGCAGACGTTTCGCTTTCGCAAACCGTGCGCAGTGTAATCCCTAATTAATCTGTAATTAATCCCTAATTTAAAAATCACATGTTCTGAATTAGAAAGTAGGCAATCACTTATTTCATATCCAACCATGTTTATTACAAATATATGTTCAACCATGAATGCATAATTCGATGCGCGGGTACATATACTGAAGAACTACAGAAGCACCAAGTAAAGAATGATGAACCATAGTTGTACTAAAGACTGTAAAGAGAGAGGTGAAAGACATTCTGGTTGCTGGAGAAGGTGAAGCGGAATGCCCATATTGTGCCCTCCTCCATGCGTAATGCACGCACGACTCTAGGCCAACCCCTTGTGATGGATGTCCGTCCATCCTTCACTGTCTTCATTACGATTTCTCGATGCTCATTGTAGTCTGGATGAAATAATTTAACCTTCATTGCGTGTCCACCAATCATGTACTTTGCGAGGTAATCTTAAGTGAACTGCTTCGGGAACCACTGGGAACGAAAAAAGTTTCAGACATTGTTGTCTAACAACTCATTATGGGCAGTAAAAAGAGAAGGCTGCAGAGTTGGTAGTTACCATCCTATAGCTCAATGTTGTGTTGGGTAGAGTATAAACAAATAATTTTCTTGCCACCATTCATATCTTTTTGCTAATAATCCTTATCAGTTTCCTCACTTTATGCTTGTTCATGAATATCTCATTGCCCCATACGCAAAAAGGGTCGATGCGTGGATCCTTGCCAAGGGCATATGTACCTACAAGCAACAAGTCAATATTAGAAGCTAACAAATGTCCAGGCCTGGATCTATATGCACTACATTATGGAACGACGGGGGGAGTACAAGCCGAGGGATGAAGCTAACCTCGGCGGAAAATGGTGGCCACTCCCGTTGTTGTCCTGCATAAGTAGTGGAAAGGCATGATAAGTACAACAACCTTAACATCAAACAAATATAGCAAAGGTAAACAACATCATTTCCAAATGATAGCTTGAATGTGTTGGTTTCAGCATGCTGTTAAAGCATATATTAAATGGAAGGCAATGTTATCGACAGCAGGCTTAACAGCCATCAAATATTGCAATTCAAACCGGTATTGCTGAAAATGAATAGAACGTAGGTAATGCTTAAACATCACACTAGATAAATGTGTAAAAATGGAATAAATGGCATGTGTTAAATACACCAGGAATAACTGGAACCAAATATAGCCGTTCAAACTGGTATTGATGTAGTCGAGCGGCACAGTTCCAACTTGCACATAATGAACAACACATTGTGAATGACTGAAATAAACAAGGCATAAATGACCAGTATAACAACCAAATATAGCCATTGAAAACTGGATAGAGTCTCACTGCAACCAACCTAACAAGAAAATACAGATAAACATGGCATATGTTTGAAAACTGGACAAATGCTCACTGCAACCAACCTAACAAGCAGATAAAGATAAACAAGGCATCTTCTTGATAACTGGACAAATGCTAAAAAAGCAACCTAACAACGAAATACAGATAAACAAGGCATCTGCTTGATAACTGGACAAATGCTAAAAAAAGCAACCTAACAACGAAATAAAGATAAACAAGGCATTTGCTTGATAACTGGACAAATGCTAACAAAAAGCAACCTAACAACCAAATACAGATAAACAAGGCATCTGCTTGATAACTGGACAAATGCTCACTTCAACCAAACTAAGAACCAAATACATATAAACAAGGCATCTGCTCGATAACTGGAAAAATCCTCACTCCAACCAACTTAACAACCAAATACAGATAAACAAGGCATCTACTCACTATAAACAACAAAATATAGCCATTCGTGAAACTAAAGTGGATAATTCATACTTAAACATCACATAGCCCTATTGAACAATACATTATTGCATAACTAAAATAATTAAACATGGCACAGTTAAAGCTGATAGAATGTTGCCTCACATTTCATGGACGAGATCCTTCCAGTTGGAAGAGCACAGACCCATGGTGCGCTCTCTGATGTCACAGATGGGCTGTTTCACCTTGGAAGAACCTTTGTGGGTGCCCTCCTCGTGGTCGTGGTTGTGGTCGTGGTCGTGGTCGACGAGATCTGACATGGAAATTGAGGATCCCAAGCCGCTGCCGTAGAACGTGTCCTTCAGAAATGACAAAATGGGCTCGATGGCGTATAAAGCTCGCAAATCCTTGACCGCTTGGCGGAGGAGATCAGCGGCAGGGCCGTCCAAGAGATCGATGGCGGTTGAACCAGAGGGGTTGGGGATGGACCACTTAACCTGTGACATGGCCCGTGTGAAGCCGTCGCTGTGGACGAGCTTGATGTCGTAGCCAGCTTTCTCGAGATACAGTAATACGCTAGCCCGTTGACATGAAGCCTTCGGCATGGCAACGTAGTCAACGTCTTCGCCGGCTTCCGCGGTGACGTGTTGCTCCAGGATCGACAGGTCGGGGCGAACGGTGGCCACCTCGCCAACGTCCGTCGGAGAGGCCGTGATAAACCTCTTCTTGGCCGAACGCTCGTCGGGCTCCCCGGGATACATGGTCGAGCTTAGGCTGCGACATTCTGGAGCAGAGGATGTGGATCTGGCGGGGAGGGACACCGCTAGCCTCATCTAAAAACTCAGGGGAGTGGGGCGACGATATGGGAATCGCTGGGTAACCTGAACTTTATTATCTAAGCTAGGAGGAACGGGCAGACCGGCAGGGGTTGGTGGCGGCGCCAGCAACGGCCGCGAGCTAGGGTTCTAGGGGGGGCGGGTGGGGGCCTGTGGAGGGGGGGGTGATGTTTGAGGATACGTCACGGCTACTGAAAATTTTAGTAATTGTGGGTGGAGATGGTGGTGGACAATGGTGGTGGTGGGACCTACTCCCTCCTATCACACACATTTGTGCTTTTAGAAACTGCGTGGGATATTTTACATGGCCGGTGTGTTGCCGGTAGCCTTCAATGAGCACTGACACTGGTAGTGGGAAAACGATGGGAGAAGAGGCGGGAAATCGATGAGAGGAGTGGCGAGAAATGGTAGCCTGTTTTGAAAACCTAGTAGAGAAGGAAGCTCTGCAGATGCTGTCGAAAGGGCTCAGGGTTGTCGTTTGATCTGGGAGCATCCAACGGTGCACACATACGATCCGTGGGGTTTCGGTTTTGGCCAATCAGGCCGCACGACTCAGATTGCGCGCGCAGCAGGTGGGAGAGGAAGAATATCATACGGAAACCAACATTCGGTGGAAACCGGTGAAAACCACGAGAAAAAAGATGTTTTGAAGTTTCGAAAAAATTGAAAAAATGCGAGATGTTAATAGGATGACGTTTTATAGCCACACAAAATTTCAATTTGAAACACATTACTAGATGTGAGCTATGAAAAAGATAAAATCAGCATTGCATAGTGCCGAATAGTAATGTCACTATTCAGGGCTGAATTTTTCTTTTTCATAGCTCACATCTCGTAATGTTTTTCAACTTGAAATTTTGTGTCGCAATAAAACATCACATTCTTAACATCCCACATTTTTTCAGTTTTTTATGAAACTTTAAAATATGGTTTCCATGAAGTTTTCATTGAATATCGGTTTTCGTGAGTGAACCGTATGCTATTTGAAATCATTTCGTGAGAAGAATCTTGATTTTTAAATCCCGGTAAATCCAAAACTAAGCCGAAAATCGTGAAACCTGGCATGGTGTCACGACATGGCACTTATATGTCGAGGAATTTGTTTCGTCTATTGTGGCGCAAGTTTTATTACAAGCCTCTTACAAACCGGAGCTTCTCTCAAAGAAGTCTCGTGGTTCTGTGGGCGAAACGTAATCACTTCCTCTTTTCGCCTTGTATTTTGTTCTACGGGCAACATGGAATGACATGATATCCGTGCTAAAATTTAAACTTATTCACGGTTCGTTTGACCTTTTTATACACTAATTGAGTTTCCTAGGCATTTAATGTCCATAATTCAAATCTGAACTACAAATACATGCTCCAGTTCACCAAAATGGCTAGAAAAACTATACATGTGTCCTTGGGTGCATGTTTAGGTCCCATGCCAGGAATGGGAATGAATTACAACCGTACCCGCATCCTGGCTCATCCTCAAACATTTCGAATCTTGGTTTTTAAGTCCCCATAAATCCAAAACTCACCATAAAGTCATCAAAGGTGGCATGGTGTCACGTCATGGCACATATATGTCGTGGTAAAAACATTGTCCAGTTTGGGCCAAGCTTTAATACAAACCTCTTACAAAAACCGGAGCTTCTCTCAAAGAAGCCACGTGGTTCCAATAGGGAAATGTATCCCCCTTGTGGGCGAAATATAATCATTGCCTCTTTTCTCCTTGTATTTTCTTCCACGGGCAACATGGAACGAAATGATATCTGTGCTGAAATTTAAACTTATTCAGGGTTCGTTTGGCCTTTTTATACACTAATTTAGTTTCCTAGGCATTTAATGTCCATAATTCAAATCTGAACTACAAATACATGCTCCAGTTCACCAAAATGGCTAGAAAAAATATACATGTGTCCTTGGGTGCATGTTTAGGTCCCATGCCAGGAATGGGAATGAATTACAACTGTACCCATGTCCTGGCTCGTCGTCAAACATATCGAATCCCCGTTTTTAAGTCCCCATAAATCCAAAACTCACTAGAAAGTCATCAAAGGTGGCATGGTGTCACGCCATGGCACATATATGTCGTGGTAAAAACATTGTCCAATTTGGGCCAAGCTTTATTACAAACCTCTTACAAAAACCGGAGCTTCTCTCAAAGAAGCCTCGTGGTTCCGATAGGGAAACATGTTCCCCTTGTGGGCAAAACGTAATCACTGCCTCTTTTTCCTTGTATTTTCTTCCACGGGCAACATGGAACGACCCGATATCCGTGCTGAAATTTAAACTTATTCAGGGTTCGTTCGGCTTTTTTATACACTAATTTAGTATCCTAGGCATTTAATGTCCATAATTCAAATCTTAACTACAAATACATGATCCAGTTCACCAAAATGGTTAGAAAAATTGTACATGTGTCCCTGGGTGCATGTTTAGGTCCCATGCCAGGAATGGGAACGAATTATAACTGTACCCGCGTCATGGCTCATCCTCAAACATTTCGAATCTCGGTTTTGAAGTCCCCATAAATCCAAAACTCACCCTAAAGTCATCAAAGCTTTAATACAAACCTCTTAGAAAAACCGGAGCTTCTCTCAAAGAAGCCTCGTGGTTCCGATAGGGAAACGTGTCCCCCTTGTGGGCAAAACGTAATCACTGCCTGTTTTCGCCTTAGTTTTTCTTCCACGGGCAACATGGAACGACATGATATTCGTGCTGAAATTTAAACTTATTCATGGTTCGTTTGGCCTTTTTATACACTAATTGAGTTTCCTAGGCACTGAATATCCATAATTCAAATCTGAACTACAAATACATGCTCCAGTTCACCAAAATGGCTAGAAAAATTATACATGTGTCCTTGGGTGCATGTTTAGGTCACATGCCAGGAATGGGGAACGAATTACAACCGTACCGGTGTCCTGGCTCATCCTCAAACATTTCGAATCTCGATTTTTAAGTCCCCGTAAATCCAAAACTCACTAGAAAGTCATCAAAGGTGCATGGTGTCACGTCATGGCACATATATGTCGTGGTAAAAACATTGCCAATTTGGGCCAGGCTTTATTACAAACCTTCTACAAATCGGAGCTTGTCGCAAGAACCCTCGTGGTTTCGATAGGGAAACATGTCCCCTTGTGGGTCAAACGATAATCACTCCCTCTTCTAGCCTCATATTTTCTTCTACACGCGACACAGAACAACGGGAGATTCGCGCTGAACTTTGAAATTATTCAGGGTTCGTTTTACCCTTTTTATTCATTAATTGAGTTTTCTAGGCATTTAATGTCAATAATTCAAATCCGAACTACAAATACATGCTCCAGTGAACCAAAATGGCTAGAAAAAACGTACATGCTTCCTTGGGGTGCATGTTTAGGTCCCATGGAACGAATTCAACCGTCTCGTTGTCCTGGCTTGGCCACAAACATTGCGAATCTCGGTTTTTAAATCTCTGTAAATCCAAAACTCATCAGGAAATCATGAAACTTGGCATGGTGTCACTACATGGTACATATAATTGTGTAATTTGGGCGAAGCTATATTACAAGCCTCTTACAAACTGGAGCATGTTGAAACTCTCGTGGTTCCGGTAGGGAAACATGCCCCTCTTGCGGGCGAAACGATAATCGCTGCCTCTTCTCGCCTTGAACTTTGTTTTCTACATGCAACATATAATAATAGGAGTGTTGGGCTGAAATATGAAACTGTTCAGGGTTCGTTTGGCCATTGTATATATATTACTAATTACTATGTTTTCAACACATTTAATGTAGTCCATAATTCAAATTTGAACTACAAGCACATGCTCCAGTGAAGCAAAATGGGTGGGAAATCATACATGTGTCATTGGGTGCATGTTTAGGTCTGTCATTGGGTGCATGTTTAGGTCTCATTTAAGGAATGGGAATGAATTACAAACTTGTCGTCCTCCTGAAACATTGAAAATCTTGGTTTTTAAATCCAAGTAAATCAGAAACTCACCCAAAAAAGAGAGACTTGGCATGGTTTCATGACATGGTACACATATGTCGTGGTAAAAAATGTCTAGTTTGAGAAGAGGCGCACACATTTGTAGCCAACGAAGTCCTCTTTGAAACAAAAAGCTGACACATTAATATCGCAAACAGTTGTATTATATTAACCGTGTCGAAATTTAACCATACTCAGTGACGTGCGTGTAGCTGTTTAATTAGACAGGACGAGCGCGAGAAGTCCGCCGTGCTGGCTCGATGGGATGCGTGCGAGCAGTCCGCTGCGCAGGCTCGACGAGACGCGTGCATCCTGTCCACCTCGCAGGCTCGACGGGACACATGCGAGTATCAAGGCCGCCCATGCTCACCGTGAAGCGAGCTCTTTGACCTCCATGCACCAACCGCCTCCCGCCTCGCTTACAACTTCTCCATTAATGGGTTAATTAAAGCACTTGGACGGAGGGTGTTTGCTTGTGATCCCATGGTAGCATTTGCTTTGTTCGTGTTTTCAACTCGTATTCCGGCATAATTTAAATTGCCACATAGGGCAACAGATAATACGACCACAAATAAAATGGCAACGGATTATACGACGACAAATTTACAATGGCGCAGATAATAATTGTCTTACATATTCCGGATAACTTAAAACGCCACATGCGGCAAAGCCCGGAAGACACGGGGACAAGAGAAGAAGGAAATTGCAGACAACGAACTGGGTCGCTACTGTCTCTACTCGTCGATGGATCGCTGGGCAACGATCCTCCAGCTCCTTCTTCAATTCCTCACGAATTTGCTTGAAAGAAACCACGGATTCCTCCACATCCTGCTCGCGCTCGATCCGGAGCATCCTCAAGTCACCCATCAGTTCCTCGATGACCGCTACCAGCGTCATCCCCGAGGCACTGCTCTGCTCATGCAGCATCTTCCTGCCGGCGGCCTCCTCCTCCTTCGCGGCGAGCGCCTTGAGGAGCTTCGCATTGCCACCCATGAGTTGCTCGACGAGGTCGTTCGCCTTATCTGCCGAGGCATCACTAATCTTGATCAGCTTCATCAAGCCGTCGACCAGCTCCTGTTGCGTAGTGATACCAGCGAGAATGTCTCGTCGCCGACAAAGGACTTCAGGAATGCCGGCTCGTCGTGATGGCCGATGCCATGAATGCGCTTGTGAGAGCCCTCGCGTGCCCATGAGAGCTCGTTCGAGGGCTCCGCGGCACGTCGGGACATCTCTGCTGTGGTTGTGGCTGCGGCTTCGCGGCGGGACCTCTCTAGTGCTTCCGTGGCCTTGTTGTTTGCTGCCTGGTTATATGTCCACCCTAAACTCCTCCTACCGGTCATGGCGGAACGACTTGACAGGACAGACCTAGTTTTGTGGGTGATGAGGAGAGGAACTGTGAAGTAATTTTTGAGTGGGTAGTTTTTATAGCCCGGTGCTAAGTGTGAACACATTAGTTTGATAGGTGTGAACAGATTTACGATTACTTATTGCGTTGTAATCTGCAATGTGACGAGAAATAAGGTCAAAATTTATTGATGGCAGAAGGTTGACCACGTGGTTGCTCGCCGTTGAGTCGGTTGTTTGCCACGTATCACACACATCTTGTTAAGTTGAACCGTTTCTGTTGCGTTCGCTAATTGAAAATAGTTCGTCCGTGTGAACCGTATGCCCTATATCACACACACCTTGATCTAGCTAACCGTTTCTGTTGCACTCCCTAATAGCAAACAGTTCATCGGAGCAAACTGTATGCCGTATATAGCACACACATTAATCTGGCTGCCCGTTCCTGTTGTTGTGCCTCATTGCAAACAGTTCGAACGGCTCAACCGTGTGCCCTGGATTGCACATGCAACTACGATCTGAACCGTGTTTGATGTATCATTCACCGCAAACATTGTGCACCTTTTTTGATGGTTTTTTACATCTCCGTTCGTGATTAATGCATCGCACACAGTTTCGTCAAAGAGTCGCTGATCGTAGTGTCGTGTTAGCAGCAACCTGCAGTAGTGGAGGGAGAGATCGAGTGAGTGTGGCCTAGCATACACTCGAATGTTAAAGACGGTACACCAAGATATCGTGCGGCGAAGCTACAGTGGGGGCTGGAGGGAGATAGTTACCGAGAGAGTGTGGCCTAGATAGACTTTGTGTGTGCGCGCATGGTGAAGGTGTTTTACAAAGGCAATGTACGTGTCTTGAGAGATAGAGGGAGGGTTTGTCATGGAGGGCACGACGAGGTTGTGTGTGAGAAATACATTTGTTGAGAGTGTGAGGGCGGGTGTGACATAAATGGAGTTCGAAATGTGGACAGAAATAATGAGCGGGCATGTGTCGGATACCAATAGCTCTATTAACAAAGAAATGAAGATCGATCGATACATGAAGTATGTGTGTCTGTGGGGGGGGGGTTGTCGATTGAGAGACCTAAACACAACATTTGCATGTACATAGTACTAGACTTAATATTCACAATTTATTTTGCATTTTAAATATTGAATTTAGAACCATGCATGGCTTACGTTTTATTTTTGAATTCGTGTCATACATGATTAGTCATGCATCCACGTTGAGATCACTATATCACAAACTCACTCTAATTCAAGAACTCGTCATAAATCAATTACCGTGCCTTTTGGAATGACCAGTTACTTGCAAGGAAAATACGCGCGTTGTAGACTTGTAATAATAGTAATACATATAGATTTGTTCGGCAATTTTAAAAAAGATTCCTTTTGCATTCTCGAATGGTAGCACCCGACGGCGTACCAGCCAGACCCGGGCTCGTGTACTGCTGGTGGCGTAAGTGGTATGCACATTAGCCAAAGCCCAACCAAAAGAATGGCGATATTAAACTTCACGCCTCCACTCGAGCCTCCGTGTTTCGAGTCGAAATATCTGGCGGCCAGAATTCTAGCCCTAGGAAATTCTCGTCATGTCCCCGGTCCATGATGAGAACTGATGAGAAATGTAGGGATGCTTTAGTAACTAGCCCACGTTACCTACCGTGCCGAGCACAGTTCAATTCCCTTGGTCGCCGCTACCCAAGGTCATCCGTCAACTCCATTGCTTGTACTAATAGTACTACACCAGGATGAGCACATAATGAAGCTCTGTTTGTTGATTTTGTTCGTGCGTTGTTCGTGCCTACTAGAGTTATTACATCAGGCAATGCACTGGTATGGAGGGATTATCTTTTTGCTCTGCATATGTAACTTGTTTGAAGTCTAACTAAACAAAATGTTTGACCAAATCCTTTCTTAAGAAATATTAACATCTACAACACTAAAGATGTATGTCTTGAAAATTTATTTCATGATGCAGGTTATGATATTATTTCGAATCCTGGATTTTAAATTCCAGGAAATCCTAAACTGACCTGAAATTCATGAAACTGAGCATGGTCACGTGATATGGGACAAAAAGGCTGTCGTATTTTTTTGTGCAATTTGAGAGAAGCTGCTTATGAACAGATGCACAAAATAAGAGCCAAGGTATTTTGGAACTAAGACATGTCACGTCAACGCGCACGGTTTCACTATTCAAACCGTGGGTGTTAGACATACGTGCCGCCATGAGTCCCGCTTCTCATCAGCAGGTGCCGTCCGAGCAAGCGTGTGAGTTGACAGGAGGCGTGCGAGTAGACCGCTGCGCCGGCTGACCGAGAGGCGTGCGAGCAAGCCGCTACGCATGCTCACCGGGAGGCGTGCCCTTTGACCAGGCTCCGCCGCCCACCTTGTTCGTGCATTAGGCGATACATCTATTTATCCACGCATGTAGTAATTTTAGTAGCCTAACTTGTCACGGTCACTTTTGTTCCAAAACTTTTGTTCCTAAACTTGTTACATAATACTAGTACTAGTATTACGTAAAACTGGTGTTGTAACTTGTGAATGCATCCAAATACGGTCAACGGCAACACCGCCTGTGCGTCTAAATATATAAGGGGAGGAAAGAGAGAGAACGGACATGGAACCCACCAGCAAGTGAAGTGGCATAGTATGTGCTCACGAGCCGGTCCCACTATAATGTACTAAAGTTAATATAAAAACATGTTATCTGTTAAATAGGCTATGGTAATATAAAAACATTATATCAACAAAGGGGAGTACAACAAACGTTGCTACTATGTTGCGTCCGTATGTTGCCTATTGACGTGCAGCTGATGTCGCTTAAAGCTACGTCCGTATTTCCCCAAAGAGGAAGGGATGATGCAGCACAGCGGCGGTAGGTATTTCCCTCAGATGTGAAACCAAGGTTATCGAACCAGTAGGAGAACCAAGCAACACAACGTAAACAACACCTGCACACAAATAACAACACCTCGCAACCCGACGTGTTAAAGGGGTTGTCAATCCCTTTCGGGTAACGAACGTGAGAGAGAGATAAATATTGGTAGATTGGTTGATAGATAAGACAAATTGTAGCAAGGTATTTTTGGTTTTTTCGTTTAATAGATCTGAAAATAAAAGCAAAGGCAAATAGATCGCAAAGGCAAATATATGAGAAAGAAGACCCGGGGGTCGTAGGTTTCACTAGTGGCTTTCCTCGAGAAAAATAGCAAACGGTGGGTAAACAAATTACTGTTGGGAAATTGATAGAACTTTAAATAATCATGATGATAACCAGGCAATGATCATTACATAGGCATCACGTCCAAGATTAGTAGACCGACTCATGCCTACATCTACTACTACTACTCCACACATCGACCGCTATCCAGCATGCATCTAGTGTATTAAGTTCATGGAAAACGGAGTAATGCATTAAGAACGATGACACGATGTAGACAAGATCCGTATATCTATTGCATTAGATATGAATCTCGTCATTTTATCCTTAGTGGTAACGATACATACGTGTTTGTTCCCATTCAGTCACTGGGATCAAGCACCATCAGATCAAACCCACTACCGGGCACCTCTTCCCATTGCAAGATAAAGAGATCAAGTTGGCCAAAAAACCCAATATCGGAGAAGAAATACGAGGCTATAAGCAATCATGCATATAAGAGATCAAAGAAACTCAAATAACATTCAAAGTTCACCGGATCCCAACAAACACACCGCAAAAAGAGTTACATCATATGGATCTCCAAGAGACCATTGTATTGAAAATCAAAAGAGAGAGAGGAAGCCATCTAGCTACTAACTACGGACCCGAAGGTCTACAAGGAACTACTCACGCATCATCGAAGAGGCACCAATGGAAGTGGTGAACCGCTCCGTGATGGTGTCTAAATTGGATCTGGAGTTTTTGGACTCTGCGGCGGCTGGATGAATATTTCGTCGACCCCCCTAGGGTTTCTAGAATATTGGGGTATTTATAGAGCAAAGAGGCGGTCCGGGGGCATCCGAGGTGGGCACAACCCACCAGGGCGCGCCTGGGCCTCCTGGCGCGTCCTGGTGGGTTGTCCCCTCCTCGGGACTCCTCCCGGGTGCCACCAGGGCCCATTGTGTTCCTAAGGGCCCAAGACAAATCTCCAAAAAGTTTCACGGTGTTGGGGCTCCCTTTGATATTGATTTCATGCGAAGTAAAAAAACATGCAGAAAACAACAACTGTCACTTGGCACTATGTCAATAGGTTAGCACCAAAAAATGATATAAAATTATTATAAAATGATTCTAAACATCCAAGAATGATAATATAACAGCATGGAACAACAAAAATTATAGATACGTTGGAGACGTATCAGCATCCCCAAGCTTAACTCCTACTTGTCCTCGAGTACCTAAGTGATAAAAACAATTTTTTGATGTGGAGTGTTGTTTATCAAGTCATATGATATTCTTTTCTTTATAGCATGGACATTTGGACTTTTATATGGTTCAAAGCAATAGTCTAGTTTTGACACAATAATTTAGATACTCAAGCATATCAACAAGCAAGCATGTCTTTCAAAATATCAATGCTAAAATAAGTTATCCCTAGCCCATTATGCTCAACCATTGATCCATTAATGAAACACATTCATATATTAATTACATCTAATGCTCAATTACGATCATAGTGTTTCCTAGTTGGTGCTTGTAAGAGAAGATGGAGACCCAAATTCAAGAATAAAAATTGCATAAGTAAAAGAAAGCTCCTTCGGAGAGGGAAGTAGGGATTTGTAGAGGTGCCAGAGCTCAAAGCTAAAATTGAGAGATAATTTTTTTTGGGAGGCATATTTTTCCCACCAACGAGAACGGCTTGAGGTTCCCAACAATTTCCATGCTAGATATATCATATGCGGTTCCCAAACAGAAAATAAAGTTTATTCCTTTTCCACCAAACTTTCACAAGCCATGGCTAGCCGAAGCCACGGTTGCCTTCCATACCAACACTTTCCTAGGAATTTATTATTTGACAACATAAAGTAAATTTGTTTTTCATTTCGGGACTAGGAATCCCTAATACCTTTGCCATACTCTCGTGCAATGACAAGTGAATAAACACTCATCATGAGAATAGCACATCTTGCATGGAAAATATTGGCCACCCCTCACCGCCTCGTGAGCGGTACGGGCACACAAAAGGGCAATTTATTTTGAAATTAGAGATGGCACATACAAATTTTCTTAGAACGACAAGGAAATACCGCATATAGGTAGGTATGGTGGATTCATATGGCAAAACCGGGATATATGATTTTGGATGCACAAGTAGAGATCATACTTAGTGCAAAATGAAGGCTAGCAAAAGACTGGGAAGCGACCAACCATGAAACAAATAATCTCGTAAGGGAACATTGAGCATAAATAACACCGAATAATGCACTACAAGTAGGATATAATTTCATTGCATAATTATTGACTTCCGTGCTTGCATAGGGAATCACAAACTTTAACACTAATATTCTTACTAGAGCACAATTACTCATCAACATAACTCACATATCATATCATCATGTCTCAAAACTATTACAAGGAATCAAGTTTATTTTATCCAATGATCTTCATGAATTTTTTTATTATGTACTTCTTGGATATCTATCACTTTGGGACTAATTTTCATGTGTTGCTTTTAATAAGCTCAAACAAATATAAGTGAAGATCATGAGCATAATTTTTTCTTCATTCTCTCAAAATAATATAAGTGAAGCAAGAGATAATTTCCTTAAAATTTTACTAACTCTCAAATAAATCTAAGTGAAGCAAGATAGTATTTCTTCAAAAAAATACTAAGCACACCGTGCTAAAAAGATATAAGTGAAGCACTAGAGCAACTCCTAGCTGATAAAAATTTAAGTGCGTATAGAGAGCTATTCTAACAAGTCATGGCATAATTTTAGCTCTCTCAAATAGGTGTGTACAGCAAGGATTGATGACTTAGAAAGCAAAATAAAACAAGCAAAGACTCATATCATACAAGATGCTCCAAGCAAAACACTTATCATGTGCCGAATAAAAATATAGTTTCGAGTGAAATATTGATACTTGTTGGAAGAAAGCGGGGATGCCACTCGAGGGCATCCCCAAGCTTAGTTGGTTGCTCATCTTTGGATTAATAGCTTGGGATGCCGGGGAATCCCCAAGCTTAGGCTCTTACATCCTTCCTTCATCCATCCTAAGATAACCCAAAACTTGAAAACTTCAATCACACAAAACTTCAACAAAACCTTCGTGAGATCCGTTAGTGTAAGAAAGCAAACCAGTACTATAAGTACTGTATAAAACCAATTCATATTTTATTTTGTATTATATCTACTATATTCCAACTTTTTTGATGGCAAAAACTCATCAAAGAAAACCATAGAGCCATCAAAATAAGCACAAAACACAAAGATAACTGAATCTGTCTAAAACAGAACAGTCTGTAGTAATCTGGAAGTTTGGAAAACTTCTGGACCTCTAAAATCTTGAACAAAACAGTGCCACGTTAGCAATTTGTATATTAATCTTCTAAAAAAAGAATCAACTAAAAAGCATTTTTATGTTAAAAATGAATTTTTTTCTCGTGAGCACAAAGTTTCTGTCTTTTTCAGCAAGATCAAACAACTATCACCCAAGAAGATCCTACCGGTTCTACTTGGCACAAACACTAAATAAAACACAATAAACACAATCATACCAGTAGCATAATTGTGTAAACACTCAAGAACATCAAGCAAAAAACAAAAAATAAATTTTATTCATTGGGTTGCCTCCCAACAAGCGCTATCGTTTTACGCCCATAGCTAGGCATAATACAAGGATCTAAGTTTTGTCTTCCGAAGTTTTGGCAATTTTTGTAAGGGTTTTATCAAACCCGAGGCTCTTTACGCTTCCCTAAATTCTCCGGAAAAGAAACCATCTGAAGATCCAAAATATCCAAATGCTTGTTACAAAGAGTAATTAAGGTGTTTGTGTAATTGATACTACCATTGAGGTGCTTGAGGGGTTCATTATATTTCTGTATTTCAACCATATGTTTATGCAAATCACCAAGTTTGTCCAACATTTGAACTCCCTCAGGGGTAAAGGAAAACCCCATATTTTGAGGAGGAATTCCCAAAATTCCTTCAAAAATTTCATAGGCATCATTTGCATCAAGCTGAATAAAATTTCCTTTAGCGGCAAAATCAAGAAGTTGTCTATGATGCAAAGCTAATCCCGTGTAAAAATTACGAAGCAAAACCTTAGTATCCCCCTTTAGATTGGAAACATGATACGATTCCATAAGCCTATACCAGGCATCTTTCAGATTTTCTCCTTGTCTTTGCTTGAAGTAAAGAACTTCAAAATCTGGTGACAAAGGAGGAGTAGGGACGCTAGACATCAGGATTGGAGACAAGAGATCGGTGAAAAAGAGAGGCGAATAAAACGTCAAATTTTGGTGAAGTGGGGAAGAGGAAAACGAGAGGCAAATGGAAAATAATGTAAATTGCAAGGATATGAGATTTGTAATTAGGAACCTAGTTATGTTGAAGATCCTCCCCGGCAACGGCGCCAGACATTCCTTTTGATGTCACTTAAAGCTACGTCGGTATTTCCCCAAAGAGGAAGGGATGATCACTACTACAAAAAGGGCTACTAATGGCGCACCGGTTTTGCCCATTAATGGCGCACTACCGGTGCGCCATTACTAGCACGCCATTAGTAGTTGGATACTAATGGCGCACCACTGGTGCGCCATTAGTATAGTGCACGGTGCGCCATTAGTATGCCTCGCAGGGGGCCATCTATACCCCGGTGCTTTGGCATACTAATGGCGCACTACGTAGAAGTGCGCCATTTGTATTTTTTTTCCAATTTTTTTTTTCAAATTTTTTTTATTTTTTTTATTTTTTTTCTTAATCTCAGATCATTATGGCTTAATCTGGGGGCAATTTGCTTAATCTCAAGTCAAATTGCACTCTGTGGTCAAACTTCCCATAAGGTCACCCATCCCACACTACTCCAGCACGAGCATGCTTAACTTCGTAGTTCTATCCAACCACAGCACCAGCTCACTTCACACGCACTTGTTGATATATCTATCATATCAATCCTATTAACCCTTCTTGATGTCTAGGAGTTTGTTAATGTTCATGAGTATGATGAAATTTCGAAAATATATTTCAAACTTCCCGGTCATATTACGTATCATATTTTGGAAAAAAAATAACTTTTTTGAATTTTTTTTGTTACTAGTGGCGCACCTAGCAAACGGTGCGCCACTAGTAAGTTTGAATATTTTTGAATTTTTTTGCCTGTAGATCTTAAAAGCCCCGTAACTTTTTTCTGTTAGGTTTTTGGGGATTTTGAAAATGTTTAACGGGGTTCCCCTGGTTAAATTCGGATGTAACTTTTCGAGTAGATGATTTTTCATATAAAAAACTTTTTAATCCGAGTTCGTATGCAAAAGTTATACCCGTTTTACTAAATTCCAGAGATATTTTGCAAATAAAGTCAAAATTCATATTTGTAAATTTTCCCAACAAGTAGACCACATATCACATGGGAAACTTATTTTCTTTTATTTTTTTGACATTTACATCATTTTGTTTTATTTTTTTTGAACTGAAAAAGGCGGTCCACGGGGGGGGGGGGGG
>LR738709.1:324800010-324816083 GCA_902687465.1 Secale cereale
AATGGCCAAGTTACTAATGGCGCACCAGTGGATAGTGCGCCATTAGTAGTTCAACTACTAATGGCGCACCACACCCACGGTGCGCCATTAGTATTTTTTGAAAAAAAATAAAATAAAATAAAAACAAAATACTAATGGCGCACCGTGGGAGTGGTGCGCCATTAGTAAGTTGAACTACTAATGGCGCACCACTCCTACGGTGCGCCATTAGTATTTTTTGAAAATAAAATAAAAAAAATAAAAATAAAATATGAAAAAAAAAATACTAATGGCGCACCGTGGGAGTGGTGCGCCATTAGTAAGTTGAACTACTAATGGCGCACCACTCCCACGGTGCGCCATTAGTATTTTTTGAAAATAAAATTAAAACAAAATAAAAACAAAATTTGAAAAATAATTACTAATGGCGCACCGTGGATGTGGTGCGCCATTAGTAGTTGAACTACTAATGGCGCACTATCCACTGGTGCGCCATTAGTAATTTTGAGAAAAATATGAAAAAAAAAACATTGTTACTAATGGCGCACCACGTCAACGGTGCGCCATTAGTATTTGGATACTAATGGTACACCAACACATGGTGCGCCATTAGTATATATTAATGGCGCACCGCATGTCTGGTGCGCCATTAGTGTCAATTCCATCTATAGCCCTTTTCCTAGTAGTGGATGCAGCACAGCGGCGGTATGTATTTCCCTCAGATGTGAAACCAAGGTTATCGAACTAGTAGGAGAACCAAGCAACACAACGTAGACAACACCTGCACACAAATAACAACACCTCGCAACCCGATGTCTTAAACGGGTTGTCAATCCCTTTCGGGTAACGAACGTGAGAGAGAGATAAATATTGGTAGATTGGTTGATAGATAAGATAAATTGCAGCAAGATATTTTGGGGTTTTTTGGTTTAATAGATCTGAAAATAAAAGCAAAGGCAAATAGATCGCAAAGGCAAATATATGAGAAAGAAGACCCGGGGGCCGTAGGTTTCACTAGTGGCTTCTCTGTCGGGGGAAACTGTCCTCCACGAACACCTATGGGACCGGAGCCCCTTCGACGTTGCGGTAAGGGAGCGGAGGGAGCACGAAGAGCGGATCGAGGAGCACACGCGGGCAGTTTACCCAGGTTCGGGCCGCGCGGACGCGTAAAATCCTACTCCTGCTTGGATTGTATTGAGTTCTTGAGCTCGGGAGCTTGAAGAGCTAGCTACACCGAGCCAGAGAGCTGTCTAGGTTCCGAACCCTTTCTACGTTGTGCATGGTCCTCCTTTTATAGCTCAAGGGGTCACCGACAGGTGTCAACGTAGAGGAGGGTAAAATGTAACTTTGGTGGTAGTTGTAACAGTGCGGGAACAGTGCATGAACAGTGGATGAACAGTGGTCTTCACCTAACCTTGACAGTGGGGGAAAAGGGCATTAAATGCCCGTCACCGTCGACCTCAAAAGCGCTCGTCCATGCTTCTCCGTTCGCCACGGCGGTAGCCTCGTCACCGTGGCTCGCCACCGTGTCCCCCAGGCTGCACAGCCATCCGCCACGCGTCCCTGGAAGGGCCCCAGGGCGACGCGTGGGTCGATGAGCTGGAGCGTGGGCACACAGCATAGTGCTCCCCGGCAAGCACCTTGCCGGGGCCATGATCTTGCCGGGCCCGGAAGCTTGTCGCTCCCCGGGTCCAGCCGGGGCGCGCGATGCGCCACGACATGTCTTATGAGATGCTGTTTTCTGGTCTTCCTGGCAAGCTCATCTTGCGAGGGTCTTGTGTTAACGTGATAGTCTTGAGCCTGGTGCGGCCTTCCCGGCAAGCTCCACTTGCCGGGGCCTTGATCTTCTGACTTGTATACTTTGTTTTTGAATGGCTTTATAAGGACCGAAAAGGCAGCCGGCGAGCACGTGGTAAACCCTGCCGCGGGAAGCTGCTACTGCCCGTGCACAAGTTGGGGTACTAAGGTACCCCTATCTTAGTACACCGACAGGAGCCCCCGGGCCTGGGCCACACACGGTGCCGAGCGCTGTTGGGCCAGGCCCAAGACAGTGCACGGGCACGCGCGGCCCACGGCACGCCGAATCTTCTTCCGTATCCGCCGCATCCCCCCCCCCAAACGGCACGCGTCGATTGCGGCGTCGTGGGGGAGATCGTGGCCTCGTTCTTTAATGGGAAATGCGGAGCGTCCCCCACTTCCCCCTTAAAAGCAGAGGAAGTAGGGGCAGTTTCCCTCCTTCGTCTTCATTGCGCCTTCACTCTCCAGAAAACTTCCGTTGCTTCTCACCTCCACCGCTCCTCCGCCGTCTCCCGCATCCGCGGCGCCGTCGAGCTCCTCGCTTCTTCCCTCGCCGCCTCCGCCATGGCTCCGAAGAGCGACAAGGCGAAAGCGGAGAAGACCAAGAAGGAGAAGTACGAGCAGGCGGCGAAGCTTGCCGCCCTGCGGAAGAGGAACGTGGTCTTCGCGCCGAGGCTCAACATGAAGGAGCTGCGGAACAAGTACTATCTCTTCTGGTCCGGGGAGACCAAAGCTCATCCCCGCACCAGAGCCTTCCCCGCCGTCGCCAGAGATTTGTTTCCCGACGGGTATTTCTTCTTCGCTGCTTTCTTTCACTGTGGATTGTGCCCTCCGTACTCGGAGTTCTTTTGTGACATCTTGAACACATACAACCTCCACCTCCTAGATTTCACTCCCAACGCCATCCATCCGAATGTAGCACTCTTTCGCCATTTCTTTATGCCTAGAGTAGAGGCTGGCGCTCCCCTCTCCGGCGGCATCTCCTGGATCTTCCGGTTGAATAAGAAGGACTCATACCTGAAGGGAGAACTCCGCGGCAAGTGGGAAGAATGGCGTGCAGACTGGTGTTGGGTGGTGGAGGACAAGCCGGAGCCCTTCACTGCGCCGCGCACAACAGCCATAGTGCGCGGCATGAATTGGAGCGAATTGGCCCCAGAGGACAACAAACTTGGCATTGCCCTTATCAGAATTATTCGTCTCCGGGCCGCCAATCTGACCATCGGAGACGTTGGGGCAGATTTCCTCCGCCGCCGCATCGCCCCTCTACAAGAGAGGAAGAGGGCCGCATGGGAATTTGGCAATGCGGCGGATATCATGAGGCTGCGCCCAGGATTGAACTTCAATTTCACCGCTTTGGAGCTGAAAGGAATGGTTCGAGAGCTCTTCAAGCACGACCCGGCCCATCCGGAGTGGTTCAGACCGGCCAAGGGAGTAGTGCCACTGTGCAACAGCACCGCCTGCGATTCCTTGCGCGTGATGATGCCGGAGTGCGACTCCCATGGCATCGTCCCCACTTGGATCGAACCTCCGCCGGATACCGTGCTGAGCTTCTTCGATAACCTGGTCGAGAAGCCCAAGAACACCGAGGAGAACAGGGGCCTCACCCGGGCCACCACGGCGCGGGATATAGCTTACATCGCTTCTAGGATGGAAGAGGCCGCCGCAGCTGCAGCGGCGGGAGACTTTGGATGTACTGTGGACGAGGCAGAAGCCGCGAACGTGTTGAGCCAAGCAGAGGAGGCTGAAATCCTCAGGTTGCTCAAGCTTCCGCCCGAGGAGTTTGCCGGGGTTCCTTCCCTGAGGCTTTCCGGGATACCCGGGGTTGTGAGCGAGGCCGCCACAGGAAGCGAGGTTGCCGGAGGGAGCGGGGCCGGTGGAGGGAGCGGGACCGCCGGAGGGAGCGAGGCCGCCGGGCATGGCGCTGGGCCCAGCGAGCCTGCCGGGGAGGAGGAGGAGGACGTCGAGGCCGATGAAGACACCGGCGGATCTCTGGGACTTGACGATGATGCCTCCTCGTCCTCAGAGAACTCCCCGCCTCCGGCAAGTCCTACGCAAAAACCGAGGAAGCGCCTCCGCAAGGCGGCTACAGCGACGAGGACGCAGGCGCCTCGACAGCAGCCTGCGCGCCGGGCGACGCGCGCCACCAGGGCGAGCCAAGCCGCGACGGAGGAGGTGCCCCGTGTGCCAGCGCCAAGCGGAGGGGGATCCTCCCGGAGCGGAATGGCCGCTCCGCCTGCTCCTTGGGCCTCGGCGTCAACGGAGGCTGGGTCTTCGCAGCCCCCAGCCCCGGAGACCGCCAAGCGCCCGAGGGAGCCTTCTCCTCCTGCTCCTCGCGCGGGAGCATCTCAGGTGGAGTTCAACTTCTCCGCCCTCAGCTCCGACGACGACGAGGAAGAGGAGTAAGTACTTGCTGCTTGTAACTTCTTCGATTTTTGTCTTGAGTTCCCTTGATGATTCTGATCTTGTTCTTGCCTTGCTTTCAGGACCCTGGCCCAGCGGATGGCGAAGAGGGCCAAGATCCCCGTGGTCGTGGTTGAAGACGACTCGCCCGCAGCGGCGACCGGAGACGCGCTAGCGGCATGCCTGCCGGATCAACCCGCTGCTCCGAGGAGCAGCCCCCAGCGCAGCCCCCAGCGTAAGTCTGGTTTTTGTCTTTTTGATTGATGGGTGCGCTTGAGGTGGTTACTTGAACTGATGTTTTGTTGTCTTGTTTGTCTTGTTTGTCTTGTGCAGAAGTGGAGCCGCAGCCGCAGGAGCGCCCGGAGACTGCCCCGACGAGCCACTTGCTCCACCCTCCCCGCCGAGGGTGAACTCCCCGGCGAGGGAGAGCGCTCCGCTAAGGACGGGCACCCCGCCAAGGGTGAGCAGCCCGACAAGGGTGGCCACCCCGCCAAGGGAGGGCGCGGGCGGCCCTCCGCCAGCAGGGGCCACCGCTCCACCGCCAAGGGAGGACTCCCCGGCGAGGGAGCCTGTCGTCGAAGAAGTCCGCGAAGGTGAGTCTTGTAGCTTCTTCTTCTTGGACTCTTCTTTTTTGGATATTGGCTTGACTTTTTCTTCTGCTAGATCCTCCTGCACCGGAGCGGATGGAGACAGAGACCGCCGGCGAGGAGGGCGCGCAAGGCGACGGCGGCAACGCCACTGCCGCTGAGGACATGGCCGGAGCCGACGAGCCTGCCGCTGAGGAGACCGCCCCGACCGCAGACGCCGCGGCTGGGGAAGGGGGCGTCGACCACACTGCTGGCCCGGAGGCAGCAGGAGCGTCAAGCGCTGCACCAGCCACCGACCCCTTCGCCGCCACGGAGCAGCCAGGCATCTATCTTCAGGCCCCCAACGGAGTCTTCATACAAGTCCCGTGGGGGTCTTCGTCGTGAGCCCCCGTGGAGGGCGAGACCTATGATGGAGAGGTCCTCGCCTCCGCGGGGTTGAAGGTTGTTGAAGCACTTGGCGGTGGAGACGAGCCCGAAGAGGAGAAGCTCCTCCGCCGGCTCCTGGCCCTTTACCGGGCCAGGCAGGCGAAGCTGGAATCCCGGGAAGCTCTTGCCGCCAAGGCTGGAGTTGACTTGGAGGCATATTTTTCCCACCAACGAGAACGGCTTGAGGTTCCCAACAATTTCCATGCTAGATATATCATATGCGGTTCCCAAACAGAAAATAAAGTTTATTCCTTTTCCACCAAACTTTCACAAGCCATGGCTAGCCGAAGCCACGGTTGCCGGACGATGCAGATCAGGAGGCGTTGAAGGCGCAGGTCGCCCACAACGTCGCCAAGGTGAACAAGATCCCAAGGCATGAAGGCGACCGCGTAGATTAGGCCCCTTTCTTTCTGTTTCCCTTGCTGCTGCAAGGCACGTTATTGGACAAGAATCTATTAGTTATTGCAACAAGTTATCTCTGTAACATATTATCTTATTTTCGAGCAATCAATGCGGTGTTATCTCCCTTGCTTTTGGTCCTTCACTTTGTATGCTTTCTACCCTACGCTTCTAGGGGGACTTGCTGGCAAGGGGCCTTCGCCGCGAGCGCTGAGTGCTGGACTCTTAGCAGCCTGCTGGCAAAGGCCTTGTCGGCAAGCAACCTCGTCGCAGCTAGTCGCAACACACTTAGCTTGCCGAGCGAACTCGAAAACGAAGTAAGGGCGCGACACTTGTCGCAGCTCTCTTAAGTCATTGGGCGTGCTCGAAAACAAAGTAAGGGTGCGGCTAGCCACGGGTAGGTTCCTCCGCGCACAGGTTTTCCATACAAAGTGTGGTTGTTCAAGGAAGACAACTAAAAATTTTAAAAATTTGAACTGCTTCAAATTCTGGTAACTTAGCTTTCATAATTCGTTCGTTCTCCGGCAAAGCTTCTCTTTCTCGAACAGCACTTGGTTCATCCTCCACCTCCTTCCCCCCCGGCAAACTTGTGCGCGAGGAACGTTCCTTCTGCTTAAGAGGGAAAGAAGAAGAGAAGGGAAAACAAATACAGGGCTTCTTGGCCCATTAATGCTTACCGGAGATGTGGGTTGCACAAGATGCCAAACAATGCATGCAAATAACAAAGAAAAGCATGGAAATGGCAAATAGTGTGAAACACAAAAGCTTTACTGATGCACGGGATCTGCGCCCGGCTTTGTACAAAGGTTTACATGCGACAGCGGCAAGACTCGTACAAAAGGTGGTTGCCGGAGCGGATCACGGCAACCGCGCCTTATGGGTGAAACTTGCGAAGATGCTCTATGTTCCAGGAATTGCTCACCGGTAAGCCTTCTTCGGTCTCAAGGCGGACAGCGCCGGGCCTTGTGACTTGTCTCACCCGATAAGGGCCTTCCCACTTTGGCGTCAACTTGTTGGAATTCTTGGCAGACTGAACACGCCGAAGAACAAGGTCGCCTTCCTCGAGACTCCTGGCCTTGACCTTGATAGCGGCGCAAGGCTTGCTGGTATCGAGCAGCTCGTACAGCAGCCTCGAGACGTTCCTCCTCAAGGAGCAATGCGTCATCTTGTCGCAGTTGCTCTTGCTCGAGCTCATCATAAGCGAGCACTCGAGGAGATCCGTATACGAGTTCCGTGGGGAGAACTGCCTCTGCTCCATAGACAAGAGCAAAGGGTGTCTGTCCGGTGGCTCGACTTGGTGTCATTCTGATTGACCAAAGAGCCGCCGGTAACTCCTCTATCCAGTTTTTTCCGCACTTGCGCAGCCTGTCGAAGGTTCTTGTCTTGATTCCGCGCAGCACTTCAGCATTGGCCCTCTCTGCTTGACCATTTCTCCTCGGGTGAGCAACAGAAGTGAAACAGACGTTGGCGCCAAGGTCTTGGACGTACTGCATGAAGGTGCGACTAGTAAACTGTGTGCCGTTGTCGGTGATGATCCTGTTAGGGATTCTGAAACGGCAAACAATTGACCTGAAGAACCTGACTCCTGACTATGCTGTCACCTTTCTCACTGGTTCCACTTCTGGCCACTTTGTGAACTTGTCGATCGCAACGTACAAGTACTCAAAGCCCCCGACAGCACGGGGGAAGGGGCCGAGGATATCGAGCCCCCAGACCGAGAAGTGCCAGGACAAAGGGATCGTCTGGAGAGCTTGAGCTGGCTGATGAATTTGCTTGGCATGGAACTGGCACGCTTCACACTTGGTTACTTGTGCAGTTGCATCTTGGAGGGCTTCTTGCCAAAAGAACCCTTGCCGGAATGCCTTCCCGGCAAGTGCCCTTGCACCAATGTGGTGGCCACATATGCCTCCATGTATTTCTGCCAACAGCTTCTGTCCATCTTCTCTGGAAATGCACTTCAACCTGACACCATTGAGCCTTCTTCTGTACAGTTCGTTGTCAACGAACTGGTACATACTCGACTGTCTGGTTATTTTCTCTATCTCCTCTGGGTCGTCGGGAAGTTCTCCAGTTTGCAGAAAACGGACGATCTGCTGCGCCCATGCCGGAGCCCGAGGCTCAACGGCAAGGACTAAAGGCATGAGGGCCGCTGCGGGAACCCCAGCTTCTACGGCAAGAACCTCCGGTTCTGCCGGAGCTGATGGTCCCCCGGCAAGCCTGCCGGGGCAAGACTTGTCGGGAACGCTTGCTTCAACTGTACAGACCCTTGGATCTGCAAGAGCAAACTGTCCCACAGCGTTCTGACTGTTGATCTTGGGGAGCTTGGCGGCGGCTTCGGGAAGATCCGCTGGTAAGTAGTCGCCGGAGACCAACTTTCTCTTCTTGTTCTGCCCAACTGATGGTGTAACGGATGGCTGAGTTAGCTTGAGCAGGAAGGTTCCTGGTTCCACAGGTAACTTCATTGCAGCACACTTTGAGAGGCCATCCGCGATATCATTCTGAGCTCTTGGAACGTGCTCCATTTGCAGACCTTCAAAGTGTTCTTCAAGCTTTCTCACCTCATCAACATAGGCTTCCATCAAAGGGCTCTGGTAACTCTTGTTCACTTGTCGGACCACCAACTGAGAATCTCCGCGCACAATCAACTTCTTGATCCCAAGTTCGGCCGCAACTCTGCGGCCGGCAAGCAAACCTTCATACTCAGCAGTATTGTTTGTCGCTTGTTCCTTGGGAAAGTGCATCTGGACAACATACTTGAGGTGCTCTCCGGTGGGCGCTATGAGTACCACGCCGGCACCGGCGCCTTGCAGCGAGAAGGCACCATCAAAGTACATTACCCATTCACTGCTTGCTTCTTGTACGGGGACGCTTGTCTCTGGAACTTCTTCATCCGGCGTTGGGGTCCATTCAGCTATGAATTCTGCCAAAGCTCTGCTCTGTATGGTTGAAGTACTCTCAAAATTGAGACCAAAGCTTGACAGCTCCAGTGCCCACTCGACGATCCTGCCTGTTGCTTCTGGATTCTGCAATATCCTCTTCAACGGAAAGCGAGTGACCACTGTTATCTCGTGTGCTTGGAAGTAATGGCGCAACTTTCTCGAGGCCATGAGGAGGCCGAAAAGCAACTTCTGCACCCCAGAGTATCTCGACCTAGCCCCCTGCAAGAGGGAACTTACAAAATACACTGGGCGCTGCACCATCTTCTTTCGCACTTCTCCTTGTTCCTGCGCAGACTTGTCCTTGTCGGGGCCAGAGCTTGTCGGGGAAGCCCCCTGCTTGTCGCTGGATTCGCTTGCCGGTGGTGTAGACTCTTCCTCTGCCTCCCTTTCCGCTACCAACGCAGCACTAACCACTTGATTGGTTGCCGCTAAGTACAGCAGCAACTTCTCTTGTGGTTTAGGTGCGACAAGTATTGGAGTGGAGGACAGGTATCCTTTCAAATCCTGAAGCGCTGCCTCCGCTTCTGGAGTCCATTTCATAGGACCTGCCTTTTTCAAGATTTTGAAGAAAGGCAGGGCGCGTTCTGCAGACTTTGAAATGAACCTGCTGAGGGCAGCCACACAACCAGCAAGTCTCCTTACGTCCTTGACGCGCTTCGGGGCTTCAATCTGCTCGATGGCTTTTATCTTGTCGGGATTGGCTTCAATCCCCCTCTGGGACACGAAGAACCCGAGAAGCTTGCCGGAGGGGACTCCGAAGACGCACTTCTCGGGGTTCAACTTGAGCTGGATCTTGCGCAGATTTGCAAATGCTTCTTCCAAGTCATGGATCAGTGTATCCTTGCTCTTACTCTTGACCACTATGTCATCCATGTAAGCTTCTACATTTCCGTGGATCTGTGGCTCAAAAGCAGTGTGCACCACCCTTGCAAATGTTGAGCCTGCATTCTTCAATCCAAAGGGCATGCGTATGAAGCAATATGTGCCGCATGGAGTAATGAATGCAGTCTTCTCTTCATCTTCCTTGGCCATGAATATCTGGTGGTAGCCTGAGTATGCATCAAGGAAGGAAAGCAGCTCACATCCAGCGGTGGAGTCAACAATCTGGTCAATGCGCGGCAAGGGAAATGGATCCTTGGGACATGCTTTATTCACATCAGTGAAGTCTATACACAGTCTCCACTTCCCGTTGGCCTTTCGCACGACAACTGGATTTGCTAACCACGTGGGATGGATCACGCCTCTAACCAGGCTTGCTGCTTCTAGCTTCTTTATCTCTTCAGCGATGAATTCTTGGCGTTCCACGGCTTGCTTTCTGACCTTCTGCTTGACGGGCCGCGCATGAGGACAAACAGCAAGCTTGTGCTCAATTACCTTCCTGGGAACGCCGGGGATGTCAGATGGTTGCCACGCAAACACATCGACATTCGCCCGCGGGAAGGCAACGAGCGCGCTTTCCTATTTGTTGTCAAGCGTAGCACTGATGGTAAAGGTACCACCAGTGCCGTCCTCCTTGGCGGACACCTTCTTGGTTGCCAGTGGAGCGGCCATCCCCTTCTTGCACTTGCCGGTGGAGCTCGATGGAACGTCCTCGACGGCAGCGTAGCACTCCGAAGAGGTGCGTTTGCCGGAGTGGGCCCCAGAGCTCTTGCCGGACTTGGTCTTGGTCTTCCCCCCGGGAGCTTCAGCGGCAAGTGTGTTGCTTTCTGCTGCGGCTGCTGCATCCCGGTATATCTTGTCGGCGCAGATAAGCGCGTCCTTCTTGTCGCCAGGGACAGAGATGACACTTATCGGCCCCGGCATCTTGAGTACGTTGTAGGCATAGTGGGAAGCTGCCATGAACTTGGCGAGGGCAGGACGTCCAAGTATCCCATTGTATGGCAATGGGATATCGGCCACGTCGAAGGTTATCCTCTCCGTCCTGAAGTTGAGCTCCCCGCCAAAGGTCACCGGCAAAGTAATCTTGCCCTTCGGCTTGCTCCTCCCCGGGTTTATTCCTTGGAACGACCCGGTTTCTTCGAGCTCGCCGTCTGGGATCTGGAGTTTCTTGATCACAGCCGAGGAGATCAAGTTCAGGCCGGCCCCGCCGTCAACCAACATTTTGGTGACCTTGAGGTTGTGGATGGTTGGTGAGACCAACATCGGCAAGCACCCGACCGCAGTTGTGCGGTCAGGGTGATCCTCAAGATCGAAAATGATGGGCGTGCTGGACCACTTCAGCAGCCTGCGTGACTCGACGGGCGGCTCAGCTGCGTTTACTTCCCGCACCCACTGCTTGAGTTGGCGGTGGGAAGCGTTCAGAGAGGCGCCTCCGTCGACACACAGAACTTCCGTGGCCTTCTGGAACTCCTGCTCGCTGTTATCTCCTTCCTCCATGTCGTCGTCGTCGTCTTCTTCCTCATCCTTGTCGCGGCCCCGGGGAGGTCGATCACCTTGCCGCTGCTTGGCCTTGCCGCGGCGTCCTCCCCGGCCATTGAATGGACGCTTCTTGCTTGGCTCCCCTCCGCCACCTTGGGCCTTCTCCTTGTCGCGCCGCTCGTATTCAGCTTTCTGCTGCTCTACGAGGTACTCGACTCGCTTGCAGTTCGAAAGGTCGTGGCCCTTGGTGCGGTGGATCTTGCAATATTGCTTGTCGGAGCCGTCCTGCTTGTCGGCTGCCGCTACAGGGGCAGGCTCCTTGCCGGAACCGCCAGCCTGTGCTGTCTTGGCGGGAGCCTCCTTGCCGGACTGCTCGACGACCAGCACTTCCTTGCTCTTCTTTCTTCTGTTGTTTCGCCGCCGGCTCTTCTTTGCCGGGGCGGCATCCTCACTGTCGCTTCCTCCTGCGCCAGCATCTTCTCCGGGGAGTCTCCTTCCCTCTTCGGCGCGCGCGCACTTGTCAGCCAGAGCATAGAGCTCGCTGACATCCCGAATCTTGGTCATGGCCATCTCTTCCCTCATGCGGCGGTTACGCACGTTCTGGTGGAATGCGCTGATAACCGCGGCAGGGTGGACGTCGGGAATGTTGTGCTGCACGCGGCTGAACCGTTGAATGTACTTGCGCAGGGATTCTCCTTCCTTCTGGGCCAAGATGTGGAGATCACTCTCCTGGCCGTGGGGTTTGTGGCCGCCCGTGAAGGCGCCAACAAATTGGTGGCACAGATCTGCCCATGAAGAAATGGAGCCTTCCGGCAAGTGCATAAGCCAAGAACGGACGTTTGGCTTAAGCACTAGCGGGAAGTAGTTCGCTAGTATCTTCTCGTCGCGTCCCCCGGCAGCCTGCACCGCGATGGTGTAGATGCTGAGGAACTCCGAGGGGTGCGTCTTGCCGTCGTACTTCTCGGGTACGTCGGGCTTGAAGTTTTTCATGCTGGGCCACTAGACTCGCCGCAGCTCACGGGTGAACGCGGGGCAACCTGCCGCGTACGGCAAGTCACCTGGTTCACCGGGCGCGTACGTGTCGACAGCGGTCCCAGCGCGCTGGTCTGATTGTCGTCGGGCTTCTCGTCGGCGCTCGATGCGCGTTCGAGCGTCTTCTTGCCATCGGTCGTCGAGGACTTGGCGCTGGTCCCGACGAGCCCGCGGATCCGACGACGCCGTGGAGTCGTCGTCGACGTTAATCCAGCGGGGTGGCGTCTTCTGCTTCCGCGGCGGGGAGTGCACGGTGGTTGCACCCCCGGCGGTCTTGTCGCCATCGGCCTTCGTCTGGTCGACTTGTCGTGGCCGCGATGTCGCCGGCTGCTGCGGCGTGTCGTTGTTAGCGAAGGCGATGAGGCTCTGAATCGTCGCCCTCCAGTCTTCGGCCTTGTCTGCCGCTGGAGGGAAATCGATGAGCAGTTGCGCTCTTGCTAGAGCTTCTGCTGGAGAGGAGGGGAGCGGCGGCGAGCGGTGCGAGGAGCGAGATATGCTCGGACTTCTAACAGGGTTAGAAGGAGCAGTTTCTCGCCCCGGCGACCGCGCCTTGCTCGTACCAGGACGGTGGCCTTGAGCGTCCCGCGGTCCTCCGGTTTGTCCTTGGCCCAGCAAGCGAATGGTACCTCCTGTACCACGGCGCTGCTGACCTGGCGTCTGCTGAGAGAGACGCGGTGCGTCCACGGAGACCGAGGCTTTGAAATTTGCCCGGTCGTCCGTCTTGTCCTTGGATTTGGTGGCGCCGTGAGTCTCCTCACCGGCGACCACCCTTCCGCCAGCGTCTCCTCCACCAACCGCTGGTTCTGGTGGCGGTGGAATCGACGCAGACGGGCCTGCGACCTCCGAAACCTTCTTCTTCGGAGCCATGTTGGTGCTGCTGATGAAGTTGATGAAGCTGGAGAGGTTGATGAAGAATGCGCCCGCGTGAGCGCCGGATCAGGTTCACACAACCTCGACGCCCCCTACCTGGCGCGCCAAAGATGTCGGGGGAAACTGTCCTCCACGAACACCTATGGGACTGGAGCCCCTTCTACGTTGCGGTAAGGGAGCGGAGGGAGCACGAAGAGCGGATCGAGGAGCACACGCGGGCAGTTTACCCAGGATCGGGCCGCGCGGACGCGTAAAACCCTACTCCTGCTTGGATTGTATTGAGTTCTTGAGCTCGGGAGCTTGAAGAGCTAGCTACACCGAGCCAGAGAGTTGTCTAGGTTCCGAACCCTTTCTACGTTGTGCATGGGCCTCCTTTTATAGCTCAAGGGGTCACCGACAGGTGTCAACGTAGAGGAGGGTAAAAATGTAACTTTGGTGGTAGTTGTAACAGTGCGGGAATAGTGCATGAACAGTGGATGAACAGTGGTCTTCACCTAACCTTGACAGTGGGGGACAAGGGCATTAAATGCCCGTCACCGTCGACCCCAAAAGCGCTCGTCCATGCTTCTCCGTTCGCCACGGCGGTAGCCTCATCACCGTGGCTCGCCACCGTGTCCCCCAGGCTGCACAACCATCCGCCACGCGTCCCTGGAAGGGCCCCAGGGCGACGCGTGGGTCGATGAGCTGGAGCGCGGGCACACAACATAGTGCTCCCCGGCAAGCACCTTGCCGGGGCCATGATCTTGCCGGGCCCGGAAGCTTGTCGCTCCCCGGGTCCAGCCGGGGCGCGCGATGCGCCACGACATGTCTTCTGAGATGATGTTTTCTGGTCTTCCTGGCAAGCTCCTCTTGCCAGGGTCTTGTGTTAACGTGATAGTCTTGAGCCTGGTGCGGCCTTCCCGGCAAGCTCCACTTGCCGGGGCCTTGATCTTCTGACTTGTATACTTTGTTTTTGAATGGCTTTATAAGGACCGAAAAGGCAGCCGGCGAGCACGTGGTAAACCCTGCCGCGGGAAGCTGCTACTGCCCGTGCACAAGTTGGGGTACTAAGGTACCCCTATCTTAGTACACCGACATTCTCTCGAGAAAAATAGCAAACGGTAGGTAAAAAAAATTTTGTTGGGAAATTGATAGAACTTCAAATAATCATGACGATATCCAGGCAATGATCCTGCCTGCATCTACTTCTATTACTCCACACATCGACCTTTATCCAGTATGCACTTAGTGTATTAAGTTCATGGAATAATGGAGTAATGCATTAAGAACGATGACATGATGTTGACACGATCCGTATTTCTATTGTGTTAGATATGAATCTCGTCGTTTTATCCTTAGTGGCAACGATACATACGTGTCGGTTCCCCTTCTGTCACTGGGATCAAGCACCGTAAGATCGAACCCACTACCGGGCACGTCTTCCCATTGCAAGATAAAGAGATCAAGTTGGCCAAACAAAACCCAATATCGGAGAAGAAATACGAGGCTATAAGCAATCATGCATATAAGAGATCAAAGAAACTCAAATAACTTTCATGGATATAAAAAGATAGATCTGATCATAAACTCAAAGTTCATCGGATCCCAACAAACACACCGCAAAAGAGTTACATCATATGGATCTCCAAGAGACCATTGTATTGAGAATCAAAAGAGAGAGAGGAAGCCATCTAGCTACTAACTACGGACCCAAAGGTCTACATGGAACTACTCACGCATCATCGGAGAGGCACTAATGGAAGTGGTGAACCCCTCCGTGATGGTGTCTAGATTGGATCTGGTGTTTCTGGACTCTGCGGCGGCTGGATGAATATGTTGTCAACTCCCCTAGGGGTTCTGGAATATTGGGGTATTTATAGAGCAAAGAGGCGGTCCGGGGGGCACCCGAGGTGGGCACAAGCCACTAGGGTGCTCCTGGGCCTCCTGGCGCGCCCTGGTGGGTTGTCCCCTCCTCGAGACTCCCCCCAAGTGCCACCAGGGCCCATAGTGTTCCTTCTCGCCAAAAACAATCTCCAAAATGTTTCGCGGTGTTTGGGCTCCGTTTGATATGGATTTCATGTGAAGTAAAAAACATGCAGAAAACAGCAACTCGCACTTGGCACTATGTCAATAGGTTAGTACCAAAAAATGATATAAAATGATTGTCAAACATCCAAGAATGATTATATAACAACATGGAATAAACAAAAATTATAGATACGTTGGAGACGTATCAGCAGCTTGAAGGCCCTGGTCACATGTTCGATCCTCATCCTTTTTCATTTTTAATTGATACTAGTAAGATACACGCACATTGCACGCATGAGATTTGGCAACCAAATTATGAATTAATATCACACCATAGCATGTAAGCTTTTAATCATATATGCATGATGTAGATGTTTGTTTAATTCTTATAGTTCATCTCATTCAAATTCCATAAGTTTTATAAAGAAGTTAATATATTTTAAGATTCATGGATTGTGCATTGTAGAGCATAAAGTAAAAAACAAATAATGGCAATTCATTTAGAAAAAAGGGTAACTATGGTACAGAAGATTCTAGAACAAAGGATAAGTGCTTGTGTTTTGCAAAATTACCATGGTGCGACGTGGAAGGTTAGAAAGGGTGTGCGAGAGAGCGGTGACTGAGCCAGAGGTAAAACAATTGGGGGAGGGGCGGGGGTTGCAACAGTGTTTGGAGTAGTTGTAGGGCGAATGCTACAAAAATATAATCTAAACCGACCGGAATAAATGCCTTCACAAATTAATCGAATGTCGGAGGCCCCCTCGCAATGTAAATAGCTTCGGCTCTGTGAGGGATGGAGAGGTAGCTTCGATGTGTGGAAGAGACAGCGTGAGAAAGCGATGTCAACCGAGACATAGATAGAGAGAGAATGTAAGTGTGCCCCGACATTCGTTGAAGAGATATATATGTTGTGGATATATATTGTCCGACTGAACATTTGGGAAGAAGGGTGAGGGTTGTCAGAGAGAGCTTGCAGATGATCCAGTCACAAACAGGTACGTATATCGTTTGTGTGTGGGAGGAAGCAAGGTCAATCGATACATAGATAAAGAGCGAGAGAGAGAGAGAGAGAGAGAGAGAGAGAGAGAGAGAGAGAGAGAGAGAGAGATTGAGCGAGTGTGGTTCATCATGTGATCGAAAGAGTGAGACAGGTTGGAGAGAGTGACCTAGATAGGCAATGTGCGTGAGAGAGTGTACATTATGAATATGTCGAATTAGGCCCAAACATGGAGATATATCGTTTGTGTGTGAGAAAGAGCGAGGTTAATCAAGACATGCA
>LR738709.1:324816301-324947727 GCA_902687465.1 Secale cereale
AGAGAGAGATTGAGCGAGTGTGGTTCATCATGTGATCGAAAGAGTGAGACAGGTTGGAGAGAGTGACCTAGATAGGCAATGTGCGTGAGAGAGTGTACATTATGAATATGTCGAATTAGGCCCAAACATGGAGATATATCGTTTGTGTGTGAGAAAGAGCGAGGTTAATCAAGACATGCAGAGAGAGAGAGAGAGAGAGAGAGAGAGAGAGAGAGAGAGAGAGAGAGAGAGAGAGAGATTGAGAGAGCGTGGGCCGCCATGAGGTCGAAAGAGTGGAACATCTTGGAGAGACTAGTCTATATAGACAAACTACGTGAGAGGGTATAGAGTGTGTCGATCGAGGCCTGAACATGGATATATATATCATTTGTGTGTGAGAGAAAGCGAGGTCAATCGAGACTTAGATAAAGAAGCGAGTGTGGGCCACCGTGCAGGGTGGAGCTACGTTGGGCTAACCTGTGCTCTGACCCGCCTTTCCTAGATGAAACACTGCCTAAATAACATTCCAAGTGGCGTGACCGATCTCTTTTCTATGCTTTCTTCTTCATGTTTCCCCACCCAAGGAATCCACTATAGCTACGACAGTGCCACCGCGTGGAAGAAAGAGTGAGACGGTCTCTTGAGAGTGGCCTAGATGACAATGTGCGTGCGTGCGCATGAGAGGGATGGGGTCTAGATAGTCATGCATGTATCTACCAAGAGAGGATGGGAGGAGGGGGGAGAGAGAGCTCGACATGGAGTGCAATGACGGGTGTGTGAGAGTTAGAGATCGAAACACGGAGAGATGGAATGAACGTGCGGAAACCAAAGCTTTGTAAGGTGGTTATGAGAGGAAGATTGACCAATAAAGGAAGTACGTAACGTGTGTGCCGAGGGGGGGGGCTAAAAACAACATTTGAATGTAGATAGTACTAGACTTAATATTGACATTTCAATTTAGTGTACATTGTAAGATTTCAATTGAGGACCATGCATATGGCTTCCGTGATTATTTCGAATTCATGCCATGCTAGGTTGGAAAGGTTGATATTGACTTGATTCTTGTGGTATTTTGTATGTGTGTGGTCATATGCTTGAATCCATCCAAAGTTTTCTCACCACCATGATGTTCATCTTATACATATATGAATTTGTATTAAATAAGTAGCATGGATACCATGAAATGCGAAATCTACGTTAAAATTGGAGATCGATATATGACAAACACACTCTAATTCAAAGAACTCCTCATCAATTAATTCATAGTACTTGTTTCGAAGGACTAATTATTTGCAAGGAGTACAATATTCGTTTGTCAACAAAAGAAGATTCATTTGCATTCTTAAATGTTAAATGTAGGCGCACCAGGCAGACCAGGGTTGTGTTGTGGTGGTCGCGTGTGTCATACAAACGCTAGCAAGTAGCACCCACCCCCTCCATCCCCCTTCCCCCCCCCCAAAGAACGACGACAAAAAAGGTTCGTGCTTCCATGTTTTGGATTGAAATATCTGGCGGCCCCAATTCCATTATCCCTTCTCCCTCGTCCCTTTCCGTGCCCAGAGCTCTCAGATCCCTAATTCACCACCAACCCAAGCAAAATTCGAATCGCCCTTCGTCTCGTCTCTTTCCCCACCTCTGTGCCGAATAACGACGACGAACACGATGGCAGCGCTTCACCACTGCACCAGATCTACCTCATCTACGCCCTCGTCCGCCGCACCGGGTGGTCCACCCACAACGTCGGCCTCCATAGTCGACGTGCCTCAGAGACACCGACTTCCACCGCATCAAGGCTACTTCACCAAGAACATCGTCGCACCTCCACCCCCTGACGTTGTTGGTGCTTCACCAACATCTCTGTCCACCACATCGTAGCGCTCCGCTGCCGCTCGAGATCTGCATCCGTACGTGGCCAGCCAATGCCAGTGCATCACCCTCAATGGCTCTGAAGTGACCCGCACTCTAGTTAGTAAAGCATGCCCAAATGCTGGCCCGAACTAGGTATCCACATATCACCCCCTTATGCACTGTTCCGACAATATTTGGATATCCTTTTACCGCTCTCTTAGCTTACACGCCTATGCAACTCTGACTTTATCTATTATTTCTTCTGGAGATATCATCTGAAACAAGCAAAACCATTTTTAGTGAAGCATGACGGTGCTACGGGATCTGGTACACATCCTGCACGCCGGTATAACCTTGAAGTACATGTCCTTCGATACAACAGCAAGGTCGATTCCTCTCATTTGATAAACCATTCGTCGTGTAAAAAATGCAGAGGGGGATGCAAGGAGCACAAGGCCTGCACATCCAAGCAAGTGGTAACATGGACTTGTACATGGAACATCCCAAGGGCAAGCAGAGCTGTAGTGAGCCTATACAACGAGCTAGCGTAAGACCCTGCATTTCAATTAATTCGTACTGGCATGCGTGTTTGATGTGTGTGCAGTGGCGGATCCATGAATTCAAGTTACCACGGGCGAAAATTTAACTTAAAATACAAAGGCACTTGCACTCCGGAAATCAACATAACTTGAGAAATGTGAAGCTACATGCACTTTGAAAACTAGCTAATGATCCAAAGTGGTTCTAGATTATAAAATCTAAATTATGTAAGCAACAAAAACACAAAATGCACCATGGTGTACAAGGACTACTAACATGGATTGTACCTGCTTGAATTATTTGTTCTCTGGCCGAAAATATCCAAGTAATTGCACCTATAACCAATGCGCAAACTGTAGATCAATATATCTATCCTCCCCAAGCATGCCAATAGTTTCAAACAACATATTAGAAAAGTATTTATGCTAGGTTGTCATGATACGAGGACTTTCTGGTAGATGGCCTCGACATTTCCTCAAGCCATGAAAATGTACTATAATTTGCTTGTCATCAATTCCTGCAAATTTCTATTTCTCTCTCAACATAGCAGATCATCATTAGACACTAAATCCTTCAATGGGAGCTTGCAAAATGCTTGCATTAGATCCCCATTAGAAACTATATGTTCATCACCTGGAGCATGTAAAAAGTTTGCATCAAATCCTTCATTAGCAGTTTGTTCATTAGACACTTCAGGTTCAAGAACAATATGAGCTTGTATGTTTGCACCGGAAACTTGATTAGACACACCAGGTTCAGTCAGTTCAGTATTGATTGGGGGAGTTATAAAATAAGCAGAATTTGGTTTCATTTTCTTATAGATTCATTACATACAAGAAGTTTTACAACACCGTCAGGTTTAACTATTGGCCATAAATTGAACAGTTGAATTAGATATACTTAGGTATGTGATGTACCTGCTCATTGCGCATGCTGCTCTTGCAAGCTGCAACTGTCCTTTTGCGCAAGCTCAATGGCATGCCCGTGCTGCTGCCGCTGCCTCCCACGCATGCTACACCCAGGGTTGGATCTTCATCTTCTTGTCCTTCCATTTGCTTGAAGCCCGGCGACCAGCACCCGACAAGGGTGAGAGGAAGTGATATGTCTGTCTGTCCAGCGACTAGGTCATGAGCAAACCAGACTGGAGCCTGGAGCGAACGAATTGGGGATTTTTCCTACTATCGATCGATATGGGAGGCGCTCATTTGGGCCGCGAGCCTACTATTGGTCTTGCCTTCACTTACGTTATTGGCCCATCCAAATTGAAATGTTTTTCTTCATATTTTACATTGCCTGCTCATGCGCTGGGACGAACAAAACTAGCCTTGGTCAACCTGGACAACTCAAAGTAGGTGCACACTTTCCAGCCACCCAAGGCGGCCGCCCATACCAGCCCCTACGATTGCGTCGCCCCATTTTGCGTGTATGATTGGGGTAGTTAATAATATTCCAGTGGCACTTTTGATTTACCCATAGAATGGTTGAATTGCTTGTTTCTATGAACTGAGTTTGCCAATAATGTGAAGGATGCCAATCTTTTCTTCCTATTGAAGATTTCTTATATCTCGATATGCCAAATGTAATCGCATGAAATATACAGTAAAAGCCAGTGTGATGTGTGTTGCTACAACTAGTTTGACAACTCGTCCTCATATAACATATCAAGGACGCACCATCTTATCATATTAACCATTTGACTTACCAATGCAGTGTGGGAATAAAGAAGTATTGGGATTGCATATCGAAGCAATTGATGCCATGCACTCCTCCGTAGAACCTTCTAAGCGAAAAAGAAGTTAAACTGTGCATGTACAAAGAGCTAGCGTAAGTTCGGTTACCCGCTTCTCAGAATTTTAGTTATCCACTGATTGCGTAATTGTTCAATTACGTTGCTTGGCTTAATTTAGTTTGCTACTTATTACATAATGCCATAGCCCGTTAGTCCTATTATAGACTGCGCCTATCTATGTGTTTGATACTTACTGTTAAGAATTACATGTTTGCCTGAACTTAAATAACTACTTAAGAACGTAGATAGCTGATCATATGTACTTCTAGGGTGCAGCAAAATTCATGTGTAATTTACGTTCGGGTACCCTATTTGTTTAAATGGTTTGCTGTTATCACTTGTTGCACTAGTAATGTTTGCATGTTCATAGACAGACAACTGTCAGGTTTATATGAGGGACAACGTGTTTTATTATATATATATATATATATATATATATATATATATATATATATATATATATATATATATATATATATATATATATATATATATATATATATATATATATATATATATGTCAGAATCATTTTTCTTACATCAAAGAAATTTACATATGTCTGTGTTTCTGGTAAACGGCACCGACTTGTTACTGTAATACTTTGCCAAGAACTTGTTAGTTTTACTCGTTCATGTGTAATTAAATACGTTGTCAAAACTGGTTAGTCTTTTACTAGTTTGATGTTAGTTTCTTATGGCTCTTGCAACACATTATTTATGATTGCTAACATTCAAGTTTGCAGGATCCAACTAAAACTCCATTGACACAATAGGTATGTTTTCAAAAACTTCCTTGTTTACCTGGTCTGCTTCTGTAACTTGTTGTAATCATCTTACCAACTTCAAGTTTTCAGGATCAAATTGGAAGTCCAATTGCACTGCACATACATTTTCAAAAATATATTGGTGTAACAGGTTTGCTGCTGTAACTTGTTCCTCTAATCAAGTTACTGACTACTCAACTTTTTAGGATCCAAGAGAAACTACAATGCCACAACAGGTTCCTTTTGCAAAATTTGTTTGTTTAACTGCTTTGCTGCTACAACCGGTTGCTCTAATCACGTTACTGGCTACTCAACTTTTCAGGATCCAAGAGAAACTCCAATACCACAACAGGTACCTTTTGCAAAACTTGTTTCTAACTGCTTTGCTACTGCAACCAGTTATAATGATGTTAATAACTACTTTCAGCATCCAATCGAAACTCTTTAATTCCTTGTTTGTTTAACTGGTTCGGTGTTCTAACTCCCAGTTGAGATGTTTTGCTAGCTTCAACTTTTTGGAATCCAATCGGAACTTTAATGGCAAAACAGGTTAGCCCAAGATCAAAGAGCGAGGTCCCCATGGACGTTGTATCATCTCACAGTAGTAGCATTGGCCCAATCATGCATTATGAATTGCCAACTGCTGATGCTCTAGAGGCTAAACTATTGGTAGAAAGAGATTCTGCTTCTGCACTTAGAGATGAAGTTGACATGTTAAGGAAGCAAACAACACAATCACAAGTAGTACTCAAGACAACCATTAAATATTTCGTGGATTTCAAAACGAAGCTAGCTGAGACTGACCGCATTGTTAAGGTCCTGGAGGAAAAAAGGAAATTAATTTCCCACTTGGTAAATCATAGTTGAAATGTTTTTTCCATCGTCGAATAACCTTTGTATTATTTGCTCATGTAATCGATCAAACCATTTGTTTTAGAGATCATGTAATAATTGTTTTTGTTTTTTTTTTCAATTTTTTTAGCACAAGTCTGTATTAATTGACAAGACTCTAAGACATTTCATTTTGATTGCTATATGCCAATTGGGCTAAATGTACATCAACAATAATAGTACTAGTATAGATGGTCCTTAAGTTGCACGCATCTGAAAGGGCCAAGATGCTGTACTAGCTTTGCTAAAAAATGATGTTCTTTTACCGGCATCTCAAACCGCCGCTGACACAACCACAACTTCAACCACGACATATATATTTCTTCTTCAATTTGCACAAAATTATATATTTCCCCCCACCCCCTCCCATCACGCTTCCCCCTACCGGCATCTCAAACCGCCACTGACACAAGTTCAACCACATCTATGTTCTGCTCGAATCTAGTCAGGTAACCCACCGTTCTCTAACACGTCCCCGGCCTGATTGCTTAAATGGCGCCTGCGAAACATCCTCATGCCTCCAAATCCCCCCCTCCTCCCCTCCAGGAGCTGATGGCGGTCCATGGCGCGATGGCCGATGTGCATGTTGACCCGGAGGAACACTTCGCCTCCGCCGCCGCCACCGACATGGTGCAGGCTCTGGCCCAGATGAAGTCCCCCAGTGACTACCCCCCCAGGACCTAACAGGTAAGATCTAACCAGCTAAATCTTACCAATACCACTTGCAACGGCTATGATTTATACGGTTGATGTATTAAGCATGTTCGTGTCTTGTTTATTTTAGTACTGCACACTGTGTGATATTGAAATATTACCGTATCCAGCTCAATTTCACCAATACCAGCAACAAACTTACAATACAAGACTTAGGATTTCACTAGAGATGCTACCCATTTGCTATTTTTAGTGGATGATAACCTTGTTGTACTTAACATGCATGTCTATGTACTTATGCAGGGTCATAACGGCCGATGCTTTAGTTTGCCGTCAAGGTGAGTTGCATCCCATGTCTTACAGTATTTCACATAATTTGTGTAATTGCAGTTTAACTTCTACCATTTACTAGTTGCATGTAGGTACACATGTCAGTGGCATTGATCCACACTTCGACCCGTTAGGTACACCCGTCAGTTGCCTGTAGGAACAGCCCGCCTCCGCCGTCGCTGACTTTGGGCGAGCTCTGGCCAAGATGAAGTGCCCCAGCAACTACCTCTCAGGACTTACCAAGTATGTACTCACCAGTTCAATCTTACCAATACCAATTGCAATTAATGGCTATGTTCTGTGCGCTCGATGTATTAAGCATGTTCTAGTAAAGATGCCTAACACGTTTTTGCTACTTTCCCTACCTTTTTATAGACATCTGGGCCATTCTATGCTCTGGCAGCACCTGCCTTGTGATGTTTAACTATGCCAATTGCATTTATATCAGTACCGGTTTCAATGTATATTATGCCTGTTGCAATTAACAGTTGAATCCATTTTTAAACAGTTGTATTTCAATGGATACAAACTTACAAAACATGACTTAGGATGCTTTTAAGCATGTTGCAATTAACAGTTGTATCCATTTTTCAATCTATCAATTTGCTACCATGCTACTCTCCGCAATGAAGATATACTAGAGATGCTGCCTCATTTGCTATTCTTGGGGGATGCTAACCCTGTTGTACTTAACATGCTTGTCCATGTACTTACGCAGGGTCATAACGGCCGATGATGTTGTTTGCCGTCGAGGTTAGCTGCATCCCATGTCTTACAGTATTTCACATCATTTGTGCAATTGCAGTTTAACTTTTACCATTTACTGGTTGCCTGTAGGTACACATGGCAGTGGCACTGATCTATGCTTCGACCCGTTGGAAGAGCTCGCCTCCGCCGCCGCTGACTTTGGGCGGGCTGTGGCCAAGATGAAGTGCCCCAGCAACTACCTCTCATGACTTACCAAACATGTACCCACCAGTTCAATCTTACCAATGGCTATGTTTTGTACTGTCGATGTAGTAAGCATGTTGTAGTAAACATGCCTAACATGTTTGAGCTATTTTCCCTACATTTTTATAGACAACTGGGCCATTATCTGCTCTGGCAGCACCTGCCCTATGATGTTTAACTCTGCCAATTGCATTTTTATCAGTACCGGTTTCAATGGCCATTGAGCCTGTTGCAATTAACAGTTGTATACATTTTTAAAGAGTTGTATTACAATGGCTACAGATTTACAAAACATGAATTAGGATGTTGCTAAGCCTGTTGCAATTAACAGTTTTATCCATTTTTTTAATCCGCCCCTTTGCTACCGGGCTACTCTTTCGAAATGAAGATATCGCTACAGATGATGCCGTTTTATTACCATTTGCTATTTTTGGTGGATGTTAACCCTGTTGTAGTTAACATTGGATTTCCATGTACTTACACATGGCTACAATGAGCGATGTTGTTGTTTGCCGTCGAGGTTAGCTACATCCCATCTCTTATACACCATCTATTCCTAAATATAAGTATATTTAGAGATTCCAATATAGACTACATAAGGAGCAAAATTAGTGAATCTAGAATTCTAGATTCTAATCTAAACTATATCTATAATTCTATATACATCCGTATGTAGTTCATATTGAAATCTAAAAAAATACTTGTACTTAGGAACATAGGTAGTTGTATTTTACATCATTTGTGCAATCTCAGTTTAGTTTCTAACATTTACTGGTTGCTTGTAGGTACATATATGAGCGGTACTGATCCACACTTCGATCCCTTTTGTGTATGGTGCAATGAGATATTCATGAACAAGCGTCAAGTGAGGAAACTAAGAAAGATTATTAGGCAAAAGAAACGGGTGATTGGAATTGAGCTCTTTATTTACACTTTGTCGAAGACAACAGTGAACTTTAGGATGGTAAGTAATGTGTTGCCGTTCCCCCCTGCCCACAACAAGTTACTATTTTAGACCTCGATATCTGATATTTTTCTCTTTTCAGGCGTTTATGAAGCTATTTACTGATGATTACCTTACAAACTACATCACCGGAGTGGAGACAACTAAGGTTAAAGTACATAATTCATGCTATCATGATAATGCTCTATAAGTCTTCCTGAAGGCGGTGAAGGATGGGCGGGCGATCATCACAAGGGGTTGGACAAAAGTGGTTCATGCCTATGGCATGCAGGAAGGCACATTATGGGCATTCCGCTTATTCAACACCGTCGGTAGTCAAAATGATTTTCACTTGTCTCTTCACCTTTACCGCATTTAAATATTGTGGTTCATCATAGTTAATTGCTGCTTAATCCTGTAATTATTGAACATATTGTACTGGCAGTTTTATTTATGGATTCGTTGTTGAACCATTATGCTGAGAATTTGAATTTCACGTTTCATATTTTAAAATTTCCAATTAGAATAATAATTTATAGGCAAAAAAAATAGAACAGACGGTCATGGAACTTTGCAAACGGTTCTGGCAGTAAAAGTGCTTGCGATGGATAACCCAATGCCACACAGTTTTCTACATCAAATCGTGTGTGATGTAGTTATTGAAAGCAAACAGTTAACCAAGGCAGAGCATGTGTGATAGTTACACCTTTCACACACGAGCGTATACAAAAAAAATGTCTGGGATATACATCCGAACGAAAAAAAATTGTATAGCACCGACGCGTACCAGTGTCTTATTAACAACCACTTTCAATTAGCATGAAACTGAAGAACTTTCGTAAAACACTAAGTTACCTCAATAGGGATATGCACATCCCCAACAATAAGCATTTCATATTTCTTCTTGGCAGTAGGTAGAGGGAGTTCAAAACTTCCAATAGTAAGTGTTGGAGATTTTTCAATAACATTAATACCATTCACTTGAAATTATTTCTTCGAAAAGTGAACCGTATACTTGCTTTTATTGCACTTAATAACAGCCCCTGCAATATTCAAAAAGGGTCTACCAAGTATAATCTACATGTTGTCGTCCTCATGCATCTCAAGAATAACAAAGTCCATTAAGATAGTAATATTTGCAACAACAACAACAGGCACATCATCACAAATACCGATAGGTATGGCAGTTGATTTGTCAACCATTTGCAAAAATATTTCTGTAGGTGTGAGTTTATTCAAATCAAGTCTTTTATACAAAGAGAAAGACATAACACTAACACCAGCTCCTAATCACACAAAGCAGTTTTGACATAATTTCTTTTTGATGGAGCAAGGTATAGTTGGTATTCCTGGATCTCCAAGTTTTTTAGGTACTCCATCCTTAAAAGAATAATTAGCAAGCATAGTGGAGATTTCAGCTTCAGTTATTTTTCTTTTATTGGTGATGATGTCTTTCATATACTTTGCATACGGGGCCATCTTTAAATATCGGTCAAGCAAGTGCGCAAAAAGACTGGCCTAAGCATTTCAGCAAAGCGTTCAAATTCTTCATCATCTTTTTTCTTACATGGTTTAGGTGGAAGGGGCATGGGTTTTTGGACCCATGGCTCTGTCTCTTTACCATGTTTTCTAGCAACAAAGTCTCTTTTATCATAACGTTTATTTTTAGGTTCTGGGTTATCAAGATCAACAACATGTTCTATTTTAACTTCATTATCTGGTTCTTTATTATTTTTTGGTGGAGTGTATTCATGAACATCATCATTATATTTTTCGTTATCACTAGGTGTATGTTCATTACCAGATTGAGTTTCAGCATCAGAAATAGAAACATCATTATTGTCTTCATGAGGTTTTTCTTTCTTAGGTTCTCCAGGGGTATGCAAAGTACTATCATTTTTCTTCTTGTTTTTCCTTTTAGAAGGACTAGGTTCTCTGAGAGCCTTGTTCAATTCTTTTAGGGTGCCCTCAAGATAAAGTGGTTCCTGAGTCATTTTGCCTCCTCTAGTTGCTATTGTAACATCAAAATCATTCATATTATTATTCATTTCATTTAGCAATTCTCTTTGTGATTGAGCAACTTGTTCTAACTGGGTTTGAACCATAGAGGCATGATTTCCTACACCTCTAACATCATTAGTGATTCTAAATAAGAAGTCACTCAAGCGGACAATCATATCAGAGTTGTATTTCAATTGTTTCATAACATTTGTATTGAAGTGATCTTGTTTTCTAATGTAATTGCCAAACTCATATAAGCATTGACTAGGGTGTTTAATGTAAGGGATGCCACCTTCATCAAACTTTAATAAAGAATTTACCTATACCATAGGTGGTCGTGTTGTGTCAAGACCATGTATTTCTTCAATAGGTGGTAAATTATTAACATCCTCAACTTTAATACCCTTTTCCTTCATGCATTTCCTTGCCTCTTGCATACATTTGGGGCTGAGAAATAAGATATCCCTCTTCTTCGGAGTGGGTTTAGGCGGTGGTTCAAGAAGAGTCCAATCATTAAAAATTTGAAAATATTGTTCAATAATTCCTCAGCTTATTTAACAGTTCGTTTCCTGAAAAAACAACCAGCACAACTATTGATGTAGGGTGGAACCCTACGTGGCCGATCTTTCATGTAAAAGGATGGATCCCGAGGAAGAACACGAGGGGCACGAGGAAAAACACAAGAGGGACAAGGAGAAAACACTCAAATCAACAAGCTTAGGTCACACAAATGCTAGATCCGGGTACACAAAGTGCGATACATGATACACGATCAACTAAGGACGATACAAGTGGTGGTAGTCATCTCCGTGAGGAGGTCTTGATGTTTATCTCCGTATAGGAGGTCTTGAATCTGGTGGATCTTCTCCGAGGAGGCCGCGGTCTCGTAGGAGAGGAACCACTAAGGTTTTGTATGAGCTAAAACAAAGCTAACCCTAGATAGTTTAGGTAGAGTGACATATATAGGCTAGGAGGGGCGAAGGGGTACATGGGCTTCGGCCCAATAGTCATGCATGCAGGCACTGTCCGGATGATCCGGACGTTGGTCCGGATGATCTGGGCTTCGGGGGTCCGGATGATCCGGCCATGTCTGACCTGCTGCGGGTGGCCCGGATGTCCGGGTCTTGGTCCCGATGTCCGGGGGCGTCCGGATGATCCGGGCCGGGGTCCGGATGATCCGGCTTTGGCGTGGAGCTTCAGGTGTCGGGGCGTGCATTGTCCGGATCGTCCAGACGTTTGTCTGGATCATCCGGGCTCTGGCCGGATCATCTGGGACTTCGTCCGGATCATCCGGGCTATCTGAGTCTCGGCTGTTTTCTCCTCCTTCTTCCTCCTTCGATTCTTCTTGTTCCTTGGCTTCTCCATGGATGCTCCCGAGGTGCCTAAGTATGCAAAGAGTCTCTGGTGAGGGTAGCAGCCATGTCTCATGTGAATCAAAGTGACGTGGAGAGAGGAGTGAAGTCACCACGGTCTCGAGAGCTCGTGCTCGAGCGTGTGTCATGGGTCCACTTGGCACTTGGTGAGACAATCGTAGGTCCATGGGGATGACCTTGGGATGCTCCGCATCATCTCCCCTCCCTTGGGAAAGATCCGACCTCGGATCGAAATCTTTATCACCATGGAAAGTGGAGAGATCCTTGACGTTGAATACATCGCTCACGTTGTACTTGTCGCGTGGAAGGTCGAGCTTGTATGCATTGTTGTTGTAGCGTGCTAGCACCTTGAAGAGTCCGTCGGCCCGAGGTAGTAGTTTGGACTTGCGCTCGTGGGGGAAATGATCCTTGCGAAGATGTAGCCATACGAGATCTCCCGGTTGGAACACCATGGGTTTCTTGTTGGCGTTGAGCTTGGACGCTAGTCGATGTACTTGCCGCTCGATCGTTGCCCTTGTAGCTTCATGCACCTTCTTCAGATAGCTTGCTCGAGCACTTGCGTCCAAGTTGATGCGTTCTTGTAGAGGTGGAGGTAGGATGTCCAATGGGGACAACGGGTTGAAGCCGTAGGCGACCTCAAAAGGGGACTTGCCGGTAGTCGAATGTCTTGCGCGGTTGTAGGCATACTCGGCGATGGGTAAGCATTGATCCCATTCCTTGATGTTCTTCTTGATCAACACGCGAAGAAGCGTCGAAAGCGTGCGGTTTGTCACCTCCGTTTGGCCGTCGGTTTGTGGATGATATGCCGAGGAGAATAGTAGCTTGATGCCGAGTTTGGCGCATAGAGTCTTCCAAAAGTAGCTCAAAAACTTGACATCCCGGTCTGACACGATCGTCTTGGGCACTCCATGTAGACGAATGATTTCCCTACAAAAGAGATTTGCCACATGTGAAGCATCGTCGATCTTGTTACAATGAATGAAGTGAGCCATTTTAGAGAATCTATCCACGACAACAAACACGGTATCTTTTCCATTTTGAGTCCTAGGCAATCCAAGTATAAAGTCCATGCTTATGTCTTCCCATGGATGGAATGGAATCGGAAGTGGCATGTAAAGACCATGAGATTGAGCTTTTGACTTAGCTTTGCGACATGTAGAGCATCGGTTGGTGAGGCATGAAACGTCACATAGCATCTTGGGCCAAAAGTAGTTCTCAGAGAGCGTAGAAAATGTTTTGTCGCGACCAAAGTGTCCCATGAGTCCTCCTCCATGAGATTCCTGCAAAAGGAGCAAACGAAGCGAAGACTCGGGAATGCAAAGTTTGTTAGCTCTCATAAGATATCCATCCTTGATGTAGTAATGTTCCCAAGAAGTGTGAGTCAAACACTTAGCATAAGGATTGGCAAAGAAAGAATCATGCTCATAGAAGTCTTTTATGTGCTCAAAACCAATAACATTCAACTCAAGTTTTGTGACAAGCATGCATTTGCGGGAAAGCGCATCCGCCGCAACATTTTCTTTGCCTTTGATGTACTTGATGACGTAGGGAAAAGACTCAATGAACTCACTCCACTTAGCATGACGCTTGTTTAACTTAGTTTGACCTTTGAGATACTTGAGCGTCTCATGGTCCGTATGAAGAATAAATTCATGAGGTCTAAGGTAATGTTCCCAAACACGTAAAACTAGAACCAAGGCATATAGCTCTTTTTCATAGATGGGATAGTTAAGTTGTGCTCCGGATAGATTCTCGCTAAAGTATGCAATTGGGCGCTTTTCTTGCATGAGCACGCCACCTATGCCGGTACCACTAGTGTCACAATGAATCTCAAAAGGTTTATCAAAGTTTGGTAGGGCAAGAAGTGGTGCGTGTGTGAGAAGGTCTTGTAGCTTAATGAACACGCTGTCTTGCGAAGGACCCCAAACAAAGGGTGCGGTCTTCTTGCTCAAGGCGTGTAGAGGCATAGCAGTAGTGCTAAAGTCCTTCACAAAACATCGATAGAAACTGGATAAACCAAGAAAGCTACGCACTTGTTGGAGGTTCATTGGTTGAGGCAAAGTTTTAATTGCTTCGATTTTAGTTTCATCAATGTGAACACCTTGGGAAGAAACGACAAATCCTAAGAAAACGACCTTGTCAACGCCAAAAGTGCGTTTTTCCATGTTAGCATATATGCGCTCTTTTGGAAGGGTTTGTAAAACCATACGGATGTGTGTCACATGGTCCTCAAGCGACTTGCTAAAAACGAGGATGTCATCAAGATAAACCACGACAAAGACGCATATGTAGGGTCGTAGAACAAAATGCATGAGACGCATAAATGAACCGGGCGCTTCCGATAAACCCATTGGCATGACAAGCCACTCATATAACCCAAACTTGGTTTTGAAAACCGTTTTCCACTCATCACCCTCTTGAATGCGAATTTGGTAGTAACCACTTTTAAGATCAATTTTCGAAAAGATGGTGGCACCACATATGTAACATCCCAAAATTCTAAATTTTGGAATGTTATAATAAATAAGATAGAATTGATTGCTTGTTGTTGTGCTGAGTGAAATTTGAAACTTTTGAAAGTTAAATGAGAGGGAATAAAATGACTTTCCCAAAACTTTCACTTTGGTTTTTGATCTCCGAGGGAATTCAAATTCTTTTCAACACAAAACCCTAGAGTGAAGATAATATGACTTCTTCCATTTATTTTAAATGATAAAGGGTTTGAAAGGATTTTGAATTTCATTCTCGAAATATTTTAAATTCAGAAACTTTAAGTGACTCAATGATTTTCCAGAGAGAAGATAAAATGACTTGTTCAAATTATAGGAAATATGAGTTGGAGGTTTTTCTGAAATTTTCTGCAACTCAATTTCAAATATTGAGTTATTTGGTTTTTATTCAAATTATTTTTCTCCAAAAAGAAACTACATGGAAAATAGGGTAACATGATTCCCTACAGCAGAAAATTGGAGATAAATGAATTTGAATTCTTTTTGGTATTTTAAAAATGGTGTTTATTGGATTTTATTGAAACAGTAGGACCTTTTTCTTTATTAGATTTTGTGGACATTTTATTTGACAGTAGTAAAATGTTCATGTTGTAGGGCTTATTTTTCTGCAAATTTTGATATATTATATGCCTATATAATATTTTAGTTTTATTTAATTTTATTCGATTTCTGTCTATAAAAAAATGTTTAAAGAAAAAAATTCTTCCGCCGACTGGGCCGGCCCAGCTCCAGCCGGGCCCAGCCCAGCTCGCCCTCGCCTCCGTCCCCGTGCGGACGACGGACTCCCGCCGCCGCCGCCATGGAAGTCGTCGCCGCCCCGGACTCTCTCCCCCTTACCCCCTCCCCAAGACAGCCGCCGCCCTCCCCTCCATATAAAGCCGCCGCTGCCGCCCCTCTCTCCCCGCTGCCCTCGCCGCCGCCGCGCGCATCGTCGTCGCCGCCGCATCGCCAAACCGCCGCCGCTGCTGCAGGCTGCTGCCGTCCCTTCGCCCCGCTCCACCTGCGCCGCCCCGCAGCCGCGCCTCGCCCCGCTCCTCCGCCGCCCCGCGCAGAGCCCGCCGTCGCCAGCTTCGCCGGCCGGAGCTCACCACCGGCCGGAGATCGACGCCGACCCGGTACATGCCCGATCCACCTACCCGATTCAAAACCGCCCAGAACCCACGGTTTTCTTCGAAAACCGCTAGATCGGTTTATTTTTTTTAGGGTTTAGATATACAATGAACGTTCACTGGTTAAGCCCTAATAGCGAGCGTTCGCACTGTAGCTTTTTCTTTTTCTTTTAATTTCGGCCAGGGACTTGTCTGTAATTACTATTTTTACAGATTAGCCCCTAAACTTCAAACGGCCTTATCTTTTTACTCGTTGGTCCAAATCCAACGAAACCAACGCCCACGTCTTCGTTATGAAGCCCTCTTTCCAGTAATACAACTCAAACATGTTTTTGAAAAGTTAAAAAATTTGAATTCAACTAGTTTTACATTCAAACTTGTTTTGATCATAACTTGAGTTTCGTAGCTCCGTTTCAGTTGATTCTTTTTGCAAATCGAAGCTCTTGACCTAAACTTTCCGATAAGGCCAAATTCACATAATTTTGGTACTGTTGGAAATTGTTTTGTGTTTCAAGAGTCATTCGTTTGTTTTCGAAGTTTTCCGAAGTGTTTATTCGCTTTGTCTGATCTTTTGAGTGATTGTTTATGTGTGGTTACCATTGCTTGCTTACGATAGATTGACCGGAGTGTGATGAGTAGATCTGTCCAGAGTTTTGAGTGCGAATCATCTTCATCATCATTGCAGGCAAGTAACACTTTGATCATGCTTTCCAATTACCCAGTTTTCATTGCATTAGTCAAACCCCTCACACATTGCATGAGTAGGATCAATTAACTTGTGGGATTGGGAAGTAGATTGAGGTAGTACCTATTACCGACATTACATTCAAACCCCTGGGAGTTACTTCTACGTTTGCTGATAGGACATGCTATGCTCGTAGACGTGGTTTGGGTTTGAGTGAAATCCATGACAGATGTGAGTTGTTAATTAATGGTTCAACTTAAGGTGGCAACTTTAATACACATCTGGGTGGATTGAGGCACTTGGGTATTCCAGGATTGCCTGTTTTTCTTTTGGACCGCCACCCAGGCTCAAAGGGATCATGAGATTATTCATACTAGAAACTTCCGTGTGCAACCACAATGCTATTATGGGCTCTAGCATAGTATGAGTAAGTTGTGCGAACTCTTACAGTGGTGGACTAGCAGATGTAGGGGATGTAGGTTGGTACCGTCCGCCCGATCGTAAGGTGCTAGCGCTTCTGAAAGACTATGTCTCGGTCATCCGTTTCTCAAACACCATGCAGTGCGAGAAACCAAACGGAGGCGATCGAGTCTTGTGGGGAAAGTGCACAAACCTCTGCAGAGTGTACAAACTGATCATGATTAGCCGTGTCCCCGGTTATGGACATCTTGAGTATCTGGTACTTGGATTTTCAAGTGCATCTCATCATGTTACTTTAATTAATTTTGTTGGGTTTAATGATTACTTTTAATTGGGGTTGAGAGGATGTCTATCTTCTCAACAATGTTTCAACTACCATGATAGTTAATTAAAATATATTCCTTTGAAGTAGGGAAAAATTGGCTTTACGCATAAACTTTACCCTTACAGCCTCCACCAGCCAAATATGCATGTAGTTGTAGGCTTTCTTATCATTATCATTACAGTGTGAATTTGCCAGTGCATTCAATGTACTAACCCGTTTTCGGGCTGCAACGTTTTATGTTGCAGGATTATCTTACGACGAGTAAGTGATATGTTAGGGGTTACGATTTCTACACTCAACTTTGCCGTTGGTGTTGATGGGAATCCACGACCTTGTTGCTTCCGCTATGATCGATTGAGGTAATAGTATTTACGTTACTTAATACATGTGATTTACCTCTGTTATAAATCCTGTTTTGTACTGTGTGTGTCAGCATACCGATCCAGGGATGACACAGAACACAGAGACTTCGGTCCATTCAGATCGTGGTCGCTACAAGATGGTATCAGAGCACATGTTGACTGTAGGACGTGACCCTAGAAACTAGCCAGACCATAGGAAAAGTTTCTTTAAAACTATCTTTTCAAAAAGATTCTTACCTCTCTTCTTTTCTGAGCTTTGTCAAAACTTTTCCTTGACCTTAAATAGTTAGACAATACCCTTTACCATTTGGATCACTTCGGAGTAAGGAGGATTTTACCATACATTGGAAATGTTGAAGCTACAACCTTGGATACTCCGAAGGTTTGAAGAGTTGACAACTTTGAGGAGATGACGACCTTTAGAAGACCAAACCCCTGATATGTACTTACATTAGATGCGACGATTGTGAGCCGTCATTTGTTTGATGTTTTCTGACGGCCACAAACTAAAACCCGTCTTTCCAAAACCATTGTTTGTATTGAGTGTATCCCTCTCTGTCTCTTCTGAATCTCATCCCAAAACCTTTGGACCCAATAGAGGATGACTGAAGATAGACTTGTAGTCTCTGGACCGATGACCCAACCGGAGGCAGAGCTATGGATACAAAACATGGAGGATCATTTCAGGAAAAATTTGGTTTCAAGGAAGTATGATGTTCCATATGCTCTTCAGTACTTTACAAACAGTGCTGCAACATGGTGGAAGATGCATCAAGCCATACAAGGATGTAATAGAGCAGAAAATTGGGAATAATTCAAGAAGACCCTGTTAGGATCCCGTCTCATCAGAAAGCATGGAGACAACCCGAAGAAGAGACGTTGTGCCTGTAGGATTTGTGGAGAAATAGGACACACCCAGGAGGAGCACAAGGATGAATGCCCTAATTGTGAAGGAATCCACCTAGCTGAAGAATGCACAACAAGGCAGATTACCTGTTTCTTGTGTGAAGGGACTACCCACTACCCTGCTCATTGCCACATTTACCCCATGGTGCAACGAACAATCCAACAGAAGAAAGAAGCAATGAAAGAAGTCCTCGAGGAAACCTTAATGGAATCCGCGATGGAGGAAGATATTGACGACCCTGATGGAGAAGGACTAGACAGATATTATTCCCGTGCTTGCTACTCATGTGGAGAGAAAGGACATCTTTCACAGCAATGCACGAGGGAAAGTCAAGTGTATCTGGGAGAGTTCCCGACAGAAGAAGTGGAGTTTGATCCACAAAAGATAGAAGAATTGATAGGAACAAAGAAGTTAAGTAAGAGGAAGAACATGTGTCCCCAGAAGAACCCAACTTCTGTGGAAAAGGACCTGAGTGACATCACATGTTATCGGTGCAAGGAATTAGGACATTATGCCAGCAACTACCCAACCAGGAAGCGGAGAATCTAGTGAACCAGGATAGTCGCCATGAAGTCCTTAGATTGGTATTATGCCATTAGTCTACACTACAAGGAAGTAGAGCATTTTACTAAGAGAAGTTTTAGACCAGAGGAAAGATGATCTGAGTAGTTGAGATGTTTGGAATCTCATAGTTATGAGTTGTTGGATGATTGTGAGTGCCTCTCTTGCTATCTCACCCAGACCCAAAACCTAGAACCCATGGAGTAGTTGACCCCAAAACTTTCTCGGACAAAAGACCCCGTTTTTACCCAAGGATGTCCGTATGTTGTCCTGAGAACCCTTTTGTCTATTACCCACAGATGACAACCCTTTATGAGTTTTTTTTCAAAGGCCCGGAAACCATCATGACCCTGACTAGCGATCAGGATTATCCAAAGATCCTGAAGGACATGATGAAGCATATTCAACTGGAAGGAGATGCAGTTTACAAGGGTTATGCCTTCATGGAGAAAGGAGTTGAACTTTGGTACGTGGAGGTACACCTCCACCGTGTGAAAGGAGTTTACCCAAAGACTATGGGTCAATACTTTTTCATCTCCCGAGTACCGCGATCAACATTCTTTGATTCTGTTCGTGAAGCTGCTATGGAGGCCATACGTCAGATTGGAGAAATACTCGAGGCAAGACTTCGTTATACCCAAGGATGCCTGAGTATGATGCATGCAGAGATGATGGAGATGAAGCACACGACCAATAGGACGAAGCAAAAGATTGATGATTTTAGGTATCACGTTGCACAGTTCCAATGGGATTGAAGCATCCTTAGCTAGGACAAAGGAATAAAGATGAGAGGAATGTTTGACCATACCCCACTATGTGGATGGCAGCATTTGTAGTGATGCACCCTTGGAAATTGGAGTATTGAATATTGGTTCAAGGAGTAATAAACGATTTGATATGAGGAGAAAATGGATTTTGGATGAACCAGTGCATTTTGTTTAGTTGAACCTTACTGTGTGAACTCTGGACCCATAGGAAGGAATGTGTTGCCCCAATTAGTGGAGTTTGCACAAATAAGTTGGAGTTATTTTGATATGAAACTTACCCCAAGAGTATGAAGGAAAGAAGTATGATTGGATTTTACGAGGGTGTAATGCTGGAGTATGGAACTACAGTAACCCCAAGGATTGAGTTATGGATATACAAGTTCTGACGTGGACCCTTTAGCCGAGGACCTAAAGGAGGCTACATAATTATAAGGGAACCACGAGACTTGTCAGAAGTGTTATGTTTCTGCTGTAGTAAAGCAGTGCATTTTGCTATAGATTGTACCAAGAAGGAGTCTTGTGCTAAGTATTGGAGTTGAAGCATGAAATGGAAGTGCAGTAGACTATAGCAAGTTGAGAATCGATAAAGTTATCATCAAGGTATTGATTTTGGAATTTATGAGATGGTACCATATAAGTGATGAGTGGAGACATGATGCATGGAAGGAGATTTTGAAGAAACTAGTGTTATTCATTTTAAGTGTGGTAGAATCCAACACTGTTACCCGAATACACTAGCTAGTGGTTAGTTACGTCAGACTTGGAGTGGATTGCCCAAAGGTGAGTCTGAGTAATTACATCGTAGTTTTACCCAAGAGAAGTAAAGGATACTTGGATGGATTTAAGAATACAAGTTGGATGTTGAAAGAATGACCAGTTGCAACCCAGTGATGAGACCAAGTGTTGCTAGTGGTGAGGTGGGCCATAACCCACAGGCCCAGGACCTGTCAAGAAAGCAGGCACACTCTTGCTGAAGGAAAACCCCTGGAAGAAGTTATGACTTGGCCAACAGACGATTTTATAGGTGGTTACGTTAAACCCGAGGGTTGTTAAACGCTAGATGTTTTGTTTGGCTTGCAAAATAAATGGATATGTCCGAACTCAGTTCGTCAACAAGATGAAATTCTGCAATGCTTGTGAGGATGACCGAGTGTTAGAATTCGAGATTCACTAAACCATATACAAGGTAATGATTTCGGTGCGGGGTGGATTGATCACCATACCGACTTACTCTTATCATTCGCCTCTGCTATACGGGATGGTAAATCTGAGTGACTTACCTATAGTAGAGAGACGACGATGTCTAAACCTAGTTCAAACCTTAGAATGGTATAGAAGTTTTTCCCCTGTACACGGCATGTTGTTGCCAACCGTAGGATATACGGTGAGGATGAAGCCCAGACCCGTTTTCTGCAGGGACCCTGTTAATTTGGTTGATGACCACCATGAGGGATCAATATTTGTGTAGAATTGGCGCCAGACTTGTCAGCTAAGAAGAACCAGTCCCGTAAGAGCCTTACCGAGATGAAGGGATAAAAGGATTGAGGACAAAGATTTTGCCACTACCGAAAGAGCCAGAGAAGGAAATACCCTGAAGATTTGAGGAGACCGACGCCGTTAACCCAAAGGATGGAGTACCTGAGTTTTGATGGAGCCGTATCCATGTTCCTAAGTGTGGTAGCACACTAGGCCACACCAATCTTGGATTTGTTAGGAGACCCCAAACCCTAACCTATTTCTTGCTAGCCTCTCCGAATCTCGAGGACGAGATTCATTTTAAGTGTGGTAGTTTGTAACATCCCAAAATTCTAAATTTTGGAATGTTATAATAAATAAGATAGAATTGATTGCTTGTTGTTGTGCTGAGTGAAATTGAGTGAAATTTGAAACTTTTGAAAGTTAAATGAGAGGGAATAAAATGACTTTCCAAAAACTTTCACTTTGCTTTTTGATCTCCGAGGGAATTCAAATTCTTTTCAACACAAAACCCTAGAGTGAAGATAATATGACTTCTTCCATTTATTTTAAATGATAAAGGGTTTGAAAGGATTCTGAATTTCATTCTCGAAATATTTTAAATTCAGAAACTTTAAGCGACTCAATGATTTTCCAGAGAGAAGATAAAATGACTTCTTCAAATAATAGGAAATATGAGTTGGAGGTTTTTCTGAAATTTTCTGCAACTCAATTTCAAATATTGAGTTATTTGGTTTTTATTCAAATTATTTTTCTCCAAAAAGAAACTACATGGAAAATAGGGTAACATGATGCCCTACAGCAGAAAATTGGAGATAAATGAATTTGAATTCTTTTTGGTATTTTAAAAATGGTTTTTATTGGATTTTATTGCAACAGTAGGACCTTTTTCTTTATTAGATTTTGTGGACATTTTATTTGACAGTAGTAAAATGTTCATGTTGTAGGGCTTATTTTTCTGCAAATTTTGATATATTATATGCCTATATAATATTTTAGTTTTATTTGATTTTATTTGATTTCTGTCTGTAAAAAAATGTTTAAAGAAAAAAATTCATCCGGCGACTGGGCCGGCCCAGCTCCAGCCGGGCCCAGCCCAGCTCGCCCTCGCCTCCGTCCCCGTGCGGACGACGGACTCCCGCCGCCGCCGCCATGGAAGCCGTCGCCGCCCCGGACTCTCTCTCCCTTACCCCCTCCCCAAGACAGTCGCCGCCCTCCCCTCCATATAAAGCCGCTGCCGCCGCCCCTCTCTTCCCGCTGCCCTCGCCGCCGCCGCCGCTGCTGCAGGCTGCTGCCGTCCCTTCGCCCCGCTCCACCTGCGCCGCCCCGCAGCCGCGCCTCGCGCCGCTCCTCCGCCGCCCCGCGCAGAGCCCGCCGTCGCCAGCTTCGCCGGCCGGAGCTCACCGCCGGCCGGAGATCGATGCCGACCCGGTCCATGCCCGATCCACCTACCCGATTCAAAACCGCCCAGAACCCACGGTTTTCTTCAAAAACCGCTAGGTAATAAAACCGCCTCGGTTTTTTTTTAGTTAGGTTTTGTTTTTTTTAGATCGGTTTATTTTTTTAGGGTTTAGATATACAGTGAACGTTCACTGGTTAAGCCCTAATAGCGAGCGTTCGCACTGTAGCTTTTTCTTTTTCTTTTAATTTCGGCCAGGGACTTGTCTGTAATTACTATTTTTATAGATTAGCCCCTAAACTTCAAACGGCCTTATCTTTTTACTCGTTGGTCCAAATCCAACGAAACCAACGCCCACGTCTTCGTTACGAAGCCCTCTTTCCAGTAATACAACTCAAACATATTTTTGAAAAGTTAAAAAAATTTAATTCAACTAGTTTTAGATTCAAACTTGTTTTGATCATAACTTGAGTTTCGTACCTCCGTTTCAGTTGATTCTTTTTGCAAATCGAAGCTCTTGACCTAAACTTTCCGATAAGGCCAAATTCACATAATTTTGGTACTGTTGGAAATTGTTTTGTGTTTCAAGAGTCATTCATTTGTTTTCGAAGTTTTCCGAAGTGTTTATTCGCTCTGTCTGATCTTTTGAGTGATTGTTTATGTGTGGTTACCATTGCTTGCTTACGATAGATTGACCGGAGTGTGACGAGTAGATCTATCCAGAGTTTTCAGTGCGAATCATCTTCATCATCATTGCAGGCAAGTAACACTTTGATCATGCTTTCCAATTACCCAGTTTTCATTGCATTAGTCAAACCCCTCACACATTGCATGAGTAGGATCAATTAACTTGTGGGATTGGGAAGTAGATTGAGGTAGTACCTATTACCTGCATTACATTCAAACCCCTGGGAGTTACTTCTACGTTTGCTGATAGGACATGCTATGCTCGTAGACGTGGTTTGGGTTTGAGTGAAATCCATGACAGATGTGAGTTGTTAATTAATGGTTCAACTTAAGGTGGCAACTTTAATACACATCTGGGTGGATTGAGGCACTTGGGTATTCCAGGATTGCCTGTTTTTCTTTTGGACCGCCACCCAGGCTCAAAGGGATCATGAGATTATTCATACTAGAAACTTCCGTGTGCAACCACAATGCTATTATGGGCTCTAGCATAGTATGAGTAAGTTGTGCGAACTCTTACAGTGGTGGACTAGCAGATGTAGGGGATGTAGGTTGGTACGGTCCGCTCGATCGTAAGGTGCTAGCGCTTCTGAAAGACTATGTCTCGGTCATCCGTTTCTCAAACACCATGCAGTGCGAGAAACCAAACGGGGGCGATCGAGTCTTGTGGGGAAAGTGCACAAACCTCTGCAGAGTGTACAAACTGATCATGATTAGCCGTGTCCCCGGTTATGGACATCTTGAGTATCTGGTACTTGGATTTTCAAGTGCATCTCATCATGTTACTTTAATTAATTTTGTTGGGTTTAATGATTACTTTTAATTGGGGTTGAGAGGATGTCTATCTTCTCAACAATGTTTCAACTACCATGATAGTTAATTAAAATATATTCATTTGAAGTAGGGAAAATTGGCTTTACGCAAAAACTTTACCCTTACAGCTTCCACTAGCCAAATATGCATGTAGTTGTAGGCTTGCTTATCATTATCATTACAGTGTGAATTTGCCAGTACATTCAATGTACTGACCCGTTTTTGGGCTGCAACGTTTTATGTTGCAGGATTATCTTACGACGAGTAAGTGATACGTTAGGGGTCACGATTTCTACACTCAACTTTGCCGTTGGTGTTGATGGGAATCTACGACCTTGTTGCTTCCGCTATGATCGATTGAGGTAATAGTATTTACGTTACTTAATACATGTGATTTACCTCTGTTATAAATCCTGTTTTGTACTGTGTGTGTCGGCATACTGATCCAGGGATGACACAGAACACAGAGACGTCGGTCCATTCAGATCGTGGTCGCTACAACATAATTCATCAAGCATGTCGTCTAAGCGTGGGATAGGGTGACAGTATCTAACGGTGATAGCATTTATCGGGCGACAATCGGAGCACATGCGAAAACTTCCATCTTTCTTAGGCACGAGAATAACCGGAACAGCACAAGGGCTCAAGCTTTCACGTACATGACCTTTGTCGACGAGTTGTTGTACTTGCCGTTGTATCTCCTTGGTTTCCTCGGGGTTGACGCGGTAAGGAGCCTTGTTCGGAAGTGGTGCGTCGGGTATGAGGTCGATGCGGTGTTCAATTCCGTGAAGTGGAGGTAGACCCGGAGGTAGCTCATCGGGGAAGACATCCGAGAATTCCTGCAACAATTGGGACAACACTAAAGGTGGAGGTGATGAAGTGTTAGTAGGTTTGGCTTCCCCTTTGCATAAAAGCACAAGGTGAAAGACACTCGAGGGGTTCTCACACACTTCTCTTATCTCACTTGTGGTGGCGAATAGCACTAGTTGTTTCTTGTCACTCATCGTGGAGTCACTCATATTTGGCTTGTGGCTCTCACTCTCTTTTTGATGGCTCACTCTCTCACCACTCTCTCCATGATGGTTGGTAGGTATGTGTTTGTCGGCGGCTACTTGACTTGGTGACATTGGGTGTAGCACGAACTTCTTTCCTTTCATCTTGAAGCTATAGTGGTTGGTCCGTCCATTGTGTGTGACTCCACGATCATATTGCCATGGTCGTCCAAGAATGAGGTGGCACACGGACATAGGGACCACATCACACTCAAGTGTGTCCTCGTAGGCGCCTATCTTGAAGGAAACTTGCACGGTATGCTCGACTCGAAAAGTACCGGCGTCGCTAAGCCATTGGACCTTGTAGGGATGAGGGTGCTTTGACTTCACCAATTGTAGCTTGTCGCATAGCTCTTTGCTTGCCAAGTTATGACAACTTCCTCCATTGATGATAACCTTGACGGAGCATCCATTGTTGCCGGCTTTGGTATGGAAGATGTGAGATCTTTGATCGTCATCTTGTTGATGTTGGAGTGTCAAGACTTTGGAGACAACGAGATTGGGACTCGAGTCATTGTCGCAAAACACTTGATGGTCTTCATCTTCATTCACTTGTCGATGCATAGCTACATGTTCAAGGGCTTCCATCTCATCGTCACTCATTGAGTCATAAGAACCGTCATCATTGATGATCATGGTACGAATGGTCTTGCACTCAAATGACATGTGGCCTCGCCCTTGGCACTTGAAACACTTGATGGAGCTCGTCTTGGAGTTGTCCTCGGTTGGAGTTGTAGAGGATGAAGCTCTTGGCTTGAAGTTGTTTGTAGACGGTGGCCAACTTGATGTAGGCGCATTCTTGTAGCTTGACTTGTCACCGAAGTTTGCGGATGGCTTGGCAAAGGTAGGAGTAGCCAAAGTCGTTGAAGCTTGGTTGTAGGAGCCGAAGTTCTTGGAGGTGAACTTGGAGTACTTGTAGTCCTCTTGAACTTGTCGCTCCGCTTTGGTGGCTTGATGAACTAGCTCGAGGAGATTGGTGTATGGTTGAAAGTCCATGATCTTCCTGATAGGATAGTTGAGTCCATTTAAGAATATCGACATTGTTTGTTCTTCATCTTCCGTGATGTTTGCTCATATCATGGAAATCTCCATCTCCTTGTAGTATTCTTCAACGGACTTGGTACCTTGCTTGAGGAGTTGTAGCTTCTTGAAAAAGTCACGGTTCTAGTGTGTTGGCACGAAGCGTGCTCCAATGACTTCCTTCATTTGAGCCCAAGTAGTGATAGGAGGTTCGCCTTTTGCTTCTCTTCGCTCAATGATTTACTCCCACAAAATGAGCACATAGTATTGGAACTCAAGGGAGTCCATTGCAATTTTCTTCTCTTCATCAAAGTTGTGTAGGCAAAAGATTTTATCAACCTTCAATGCCCATGAGAGGTAGTCTTCGGGATCAATGCTTCCGGAAAACTTTGGCATGGTGAATTTAAGCTTGCCATAGCGATGCTCTTCATTGTTGGCTTGCCTATTGGGAGGGCGTTCTTGATTTGGACGATTGTCAATCTCATATTGCTCTTGGAGGAGTAGATGTTCATTGTCATGGTGCACTTGCCGAACTTGTGTTTCTTGTTGAGGTTGTTGCTCTTGTCGCGCTTGAGGAGGAACTTCTTGTTGCATTCGTGCTTGTTGGCGTCTCTCTTTCATCTCATCGCGAAGGAAATCCTCTTCTTGACGAGTGTGTCGATTGCGAGTTACCACATTGTGATGTGCATCACGTAATGCTCGTTGCGCCTCAAGAGCTTGAGCTTCTCGACGTTGTTGTGCTAGGCGATGAGCCTCGGCATCTTGTTCTTCTTGGTGTTGACGTGCTCGCTCTTGTTGTTGTTGGCGTAGTCTTTGCCGTTCTTGTGCTTGCACAAGTGTAGCTTGGTTGTGATGATGTCGACTTTCTTGCTCGTCAACTAGGTCTTGGGAGCTCTTGTCGTGAAGTGAATTCCGTTGTCATGTCGAGCTTGACGTGCGTCTTGACGAAGAGTGTTCGATGTAGGGGTACTTGAGCCGTTCGTGGAGTCGGTGTGGCGACTTCAGCGGCTTCGTCTTTGAGAAGATGTGGAAGAAGAACGTCGGTTGACTATCAAAGTCCGTAGCGCATCGAATTGAGTAGCCATGTTGGTGTTCATGATGTCGAATTGATCTCTTGTTCTTGCTTCAAATTGTCGCGCGTCGGTGGCGACTTGCTCAATGTTCTCTCGCAAAGCTTCACTTTCTTGATGTAGAGCTCGTTGGACAACGAATAGATGTAGTTTGGTGACGTAGTTGTTCGACTCTTGAGGATCATCGAAGAGCGGGTTCGTAGATGTACTTGGCCTATCCATCGTCACAAGTATGTGAGTGGGAGAAAAGAGAAGACAATACCAAATGTACCTTGACCGAAGTTGACAATGGATCAATGATCACTCAATAATGTAACCCGGAAATAGCACTATTGGTACCAAGTCTTGTCGATTCTCACACCTATACAAGTAAAGCTTTGAGAGGAGCTTGGTTAGGATGGTGGCAAAATTCAATGCAAAAAGTGAGTAAGATGCAAAGATGTTGAAAATGATTCACAATTGGCTCATGCAACAAGTAGATCACAAGTAATAAGTAGCACACGGAACACACGCACGGATAGATAAATGTGGTTGTGCAACCAAAAGTAAGCGAAAATGTGGAATCCACGGAAAATGCTCGTGTTGCACAACGCTAGAGAGACGCTAACCGATTACTTAATAGGCGGATACGCACTTGTGCACGACCTATACGAGCAATGTAACGACGTCCTATCACAAGTATGCTATGAGTGTATGATGTGTTGATGCTTTAGCACAAGATGAAGTATTGCTATCTCATATGATCTCTTTTGATGCAAGGCGTTTGATGCTATTGTGCTTTTGATTATAAGCTTTGGATGGCTCTTTTGCTTAAAAGCTTGGGAGCTCTTTCTTTGGCCACTTATGCATGCTTCTCGGATCAAGGTAACTATTGTGTATGAGGAACACTCTTGTGTCACACGGAGATATGATGATGTTGTATGTAATGTCTATGACTATCACTAATGTGCACAAGTGTCGTGGGCCGGTAATACTCAAATGGCTAGTCTCGGTGGGAAAGCTACGTAAAATGGTCGATGAGGGTTTATCAATGCAATTGCAAGGTAGTAAACGAAGTGTCGTCGATGTTGCCGTCCTTGTCGAGGTTGAGAGGTGGTCTTGTCGATGTCGTTCCGCTCAGAGATAGCCGAAACACAAACGGAAACGGAGAAAACCACAACTCAAATGATCCAAGACACAAAGAGGTAAGACCGTAGTGATGTTAGGTAGGCAATGATGGTGGTGGTGGGTAATAAGTCGAGGGTGTAGCGGAAGGGTTGTCTAGGGTTTATGCGGTGGCGGAAACGGGGCTGCGAACAACTGCAGAATGCAGTTTCGTCAGTGGAAGCCGGATGATCCGGGCGTTTGGCCGGATGATCCGGGTGGATGTCCAGATGATCCGGGTGGGTCAATCCGCTCGGGAAGAACTCGGGGAAATGGTGGAAAAAAGATTTTTTTTTTCTCAGATTTTCGGTTGTTTTTTAGGGTGGGGGAGGTGGGGAAAAGGGTAATCCACTTGTCACACAACTCAACCACGGATCACAATCAACAAAATCTCATCAAAACACACAAATCACAAAAATATTGTAGGGCTATTTTTGTGGGGATTTTTGAATTTGGACGAAAAATAACAAAAACAAGCTAGAAAACAAGGTGTGGGGCTCCAAATTCGTGATCAACCAAGGCTCATGATACCATAGATGATGTAGGGTGGAACCCTACATGGACGATCTTTCACGAAAAAGGAGGGATCCCGAGGAAGAACACAAGGGGAACGAGGAAAAACACAAGAGGGACAAGGAGAAAACACTCAAATAAACAAGCTTAGGTCACACAAATGCTAGATCCGGGTACACAAAGTGCGATACACGATACACGATCAACTAAGGACGATACAAGTGTCGGTAGTCATCTCCGTAAGGATGTCTTGATGTTCTTCTCAGTATAGGAGGTCTTGAATCCGGTGGATCTTCTCCGAGGAGGCCGCGGTCTCATAGGAGAGGAACCACTAAGGTTTTGTATGAGCTAACACAAAGCTAACCCTAGATAGTTTAGGTCGAGTGACATATATAGGCTAGGAGGGGCGAAGGGGTACATGGGCTTCGGCCCAATAGTCATGCACGCAGGCACTGTCCGGATGATCCGGACATTGGTCTGGATGATCCGGGCTTTGGGGGTCCGGATGATCCGGACATGTCTAATCTACTGCGGGTGGCCTGGATGTCCGGGTATTGGTCCGGATGTCCGGGGGTGTCCGGATGATCCGGGCCGGGGTCCGGATGATCCGGCTTCGGCGTGGAGCTTCGGGCGTCGAGGCGTGCATTGTCCGGATCATCCGGGCTCTGGCCGGATCGTCCGGGACTTCGTCCGGATCATCCGGGCTGTCTGAGTCTCGGCTGTTTTCTCCTCCTTCTTCCTCCTTCGATTCTTATTGTTCCTTGGCTTCTCCATGGATGCTCCCGAGGTGCCTGAGTATGCAAAGAGTCTCTGATGAGGGTAGCAGCCATGTCTCATGTGAATCAAAGTGACGTAGAGAGAGGAGTGAAGTCACCTCGGTCTCAAGAGCTTGTGCTCGAGCGCGTGTCATGGGTCCACTTGGCACTTGGTGAGATGATGGTAGGCCCATGTGGATGACCTTGGGATGCTTCGCATCATCTATCCAGGAAGTCCCTAGAAGCATAGGTTAGTCCATTATAGAAGATATCAAGTATTTCATTTTTCTTAAGAGGATGATTAGGCAAATCATTAAGCAATTGGAGAAGCCTCCCCCAAGCTTGTGGGAGACTCTCTTCTTCAATTTGCACAAATTTAAATATTTCCTATAAGACAACTTGTTTCTTATGAGAAGGAAAATATTTTTCAGAGAAATAGGAAATCATATCCTGGGGACTACGCATACAACCAGGAGAAATAGTATTGTACCATGCATTAGCATCACCCTTTAATGAGAACATAAATAATTTGAGGATATAGTAGTAGCGAATTTTATCATCATGATCAAAAAGGGTGTCTATATCATTTAGTTTAATAAGATGTGCAACTACGGTTTCAGTTTCAAATCCATTGAAATGATCAGATTCTACCAACGTATTTAACTCTGGGTCGACAGATAATTCATAATCCTTGTTAAAAACAAAGATATGTGAAGTAGCAACCTTAGGATCACATTTCATTCTAGCATTCAGAGATTTTTCCTTTAGTTTGCAAACTAGTTTCTTAAGATCATCCCTTGCAAGCAAGAAAGTCCTCAGCTATCTCTCCATCCATAACATAACTCTTGGGTATATCAAGAAATTTACGTCTAGGAGAGCTAGATCTAATAGGTGTCTCACATTTTTTTAGTTTCAAAGACTTGATCATTTTCAATAATTTCATTAGTTTACAAGATTCTCAGTATTTTCAATTCTAGCAAAATTTTCATCAAGCAATTCACCTAATGGCATAGTCTTATCGAGCAAGGTACTAGCATCATTCATAGCAGAAGTAGCATCATCAATAACTTGTGACATATCAGGATTAATAGTAGATGGTGGTGTTGCAAGCTTACTTATAACTGAAGGAGATCAAGTGCGGAGCTAGATGGCAATTCCTTACCTCCCCTCGTCTTTGAGGGAAAGATCTTGGTTATATCATCCTTCAGATTCCTCATAGTGATTAACAGATATAAATCTCAAGTGACTCAGCAAATATGGCTATGCTCCCCGGCAACGATGCCATAAAAAGGTCTTGATAACCCACAAGTATAGGGGATCGCAACAATTTTCGAGGGTAGAGTATTCAACCCAAATTTATAGATTCGACACAAGGGGAGCCAAAGACTATTTGCAAGTATTAACAGTTGAGTTGTCAATTTAAGCACACCTCGAGATTAAATATCTACATCAAAGTGACCAGTTGCACAGTAGTATGATAGTGTTAATAGCATCAGTAACTGTAACAGTGACAACAATGATTTTGCAGCAGTTGTGACAGTAGCAATAGCAATAGTAACTTAGCAAGAACAATATGTGGAAAACTCGTAGGCATTGGATCGGTGAACTCATTGGATGATATTCACCATATAACAGTCATAAACTAGGGTGACACAGAACTAGCTCCAGTTCATAAATATAATGTAGGCATGTATTCCGTAAATAATCATACGTTCTTATGGAAAAGAACTTGCATGACATCTTTTGTCCTATCCTCCCGTGGCAGCGGGGTCCATAAGGAAACTAAGAAATATTAAGGCCTCCTTTTATGAGAGAACCGGAACAAAGCATTAACACATAGTGAATACATGAACTCCTCAAACTACGGTAATCACTGGAAAGTATCCCGATTACTGTCACCCCGGGGTTTACGGATCCACATAGCAGGTGCATATGACTTGCAAGATCGGATGTAGAACATAGATATAATGGTGAAAACATAAATGGTTCAGATATGAAATCATGGCACTCGGGCCCTAGTGACAAGCATTAATCATAGCAAAGTCATAGCAACACCAATCTTAGAACATAATGGATACTAGGGATCAAGCCCTAACAAATCTAACTCGATTACATGATGAATCTCATCCAACTCCTCACTGATCAGCGAGCCTACGAAGGAATTACTAACTCCCGGTGGGGAGCGTCATGGAATTGGTGATGAAGGAGGGTTGGTGATGACGAAGACCGAAGATTCCCCTCTCCGGAGCCCCAAATGGACTCCTGATATGGCCTCCCGATGAAGAACAGGAGGAGGCGGCGGCTCTATATCGTAAAACACGATGAAACTTCCTCTCTTATTTTTCTCCGAAAATAGGTATTTATGGAGTTGGACAACCCATTAGGGCACGCCTGGAGGAGGGGCGCCCTAGTGTCTTGTGCTCAACTAGGGGCTTGCCTCCAGTGGTTCTTGGTTCCAGTATTTTTCATTTATTCTGAAATAATTCTCCAAAAAGTTTCGTCCAATTCTGAGAAATTTTATTTCTGCACAAAACAACACCATGGTAGTTCTACTAAAAACAGCGTCAGTCCGAGTTAGTTTTCACTCAAATCATGGAAATTAGAGTCCAAAACAATAGCAAAAGCATTAGGAAAAGTAGATACGACGGAGACGTATCAAGCGGCGTCGAAAAACCCAGAAGGTTGCTAACTGTAGACGATGGTGTCGAGCTCACCATGTAGAAAGGCGTTCTTCACGTCTAGTTGATGGATTGGCCAGCTCGACAACACAGCGAGGCAGAGGACGACACAGATCATGGCCGGCCTCACCACCGGGCTGAAGGTTTTGCCAAAGTCGATGCCTGGCCATTGGGTAAAGCCTCGAAGCACCTAGTGCGCCTTGTAATGGGTGTGGCTGTCGCGGGGATGCATCTTGTGGCGGAAGACCCACTTCCCGGTCACCATGTGAGCACCTGCAGGATGAGCAACAAGAGACCACGTATTGCTTTGCAACAAAGCACGATACTCATCAAACATGGTGGCGTACCAGTCAGGATCTTTAAGTGTCTGTTTATAGTTGGAAGGGATGGGCGAGATGGAGGTGTTTGTGGCCACAGCAGCGAGAAATTGGGAAGAGAAGAGATGTTTTGGTTGCACGAATCTGGATTTGCCATGGGTTTGCATGTCGCGGGTGTTACGGCAGGGCGTAATGGGCATGATGCGGGGTGGTAGTGGTCGGCCACGTGGGGAGCTAGGTTTGGCTGTGCTGGAATCAACACGGGAGGTGGCCGATAGTGGGTCGGGTGGTGTTGCGTGATTGGAGTTGGGTGGTGGGGAGATATGGTGGTCCGAGGTGGCAGGCGGGGTGGGCGCGGGATCTGCGGTAGATGTGCAGGTAGGCCTGGTGGGCGACATTCCCAGAGAGTACGAGGTGGTTGCGCCGGTAGAGTCGGTCGGTTGGGTTGGACGTAATCGAGGCGGATCAGATCAGGAAATCTCTACATGGTATTTTCACCGGTATGTGAGACTGGTCTGGTGTTTGTGTACGAGAAAATATGCTCGTAAAATATTACGTGCCGAGAGGTGATGACCTTGGAGGTTTCCAGGTCGATACAACGATACCCCTTATGCTCTCGAGGGAGACCGAGAAGGACGCGGCGTCAGGAGCGCCAATCCAGCTTATGTGGTGTGGTGGCATATAAATTGGGGTAGCAAAGGCACCCAAATATCCAGAGATGATCATAACTGGGAGCAATTGCATGGAGCATGTAGAAAGGTGTGTTATTGGCAATGGCGCGGGAGGGACAAAGGTTGAGGAGATGTGTGGCGGTGTTAAGGCTTTCGACCCAGAACTCCGTTGGCATACCTGCTTGGAGGAGGAAAGTGCACACGATGTCGTTGGTGATGCAGCTAGTGCGCTCGGCTTTGCCATTCTGTGCAGAGGTATGGGCGCAGGTGAGGCGTAGGGATATCTCATTGTCACAGAGGAAAGAACAAAGCCGAACGTTGAGGAATTCACCCCCGTTGTCACACTGGATGCAAAGGCGAGATTGTGTGAGCACGTATGCATAGAAACAAATGAGAATGTTGGCGGCATTGGATTTGTGGTGCAAAGGAAAACTCCAAGAGTAATGACTGAAATCATCAATGACTATCAAACAATATTCGTAGCCGGAATAGCTAGGGGCTGACGACGTCCACAAGTCACTATGAATAAGTTGAAAAGATGAAGTAGTAAATGTTGGGTTCTACTGTAGGGTGCATCGACTGCAAATTAAATTTTTCCTACGCGAAGAACATCCAGGAAAATGCTAAGGGAGATGGATCATAGATTGTTACCACTAGACGCGTAGTGCCGTGCAGTGGAAGTAGAGTTGGGGCAGCGTGTTCCAGGAGTCGTCTCCTCCTTGTCGGTCTCCCACGTAGCCGATCGAATCCCGCGAACATGTTCGCCGGAGCGGCGCAAGTGCACCGCCTCTAACGGTATCCGCACGTGCAGGAGGAACGTCGTGCGGCGGACTGCTAGGTCCAATCACACAACCGACAGCGAGTGGAGGTGGTTATTTGCAACACATGCAAACCCTAATGACGGTGCCGAAGCGATCAACCAAATGAGTGTGCTGCACCTCCACTATATATAGGCATTTGTCGCGGGCTCACCACTTGGGCCTCACACGGACCCTAAAGCCCAAAGTCGGTTTGGTCTGTATCCAAGTCCCACTAGGACCAAGTTTGACTTGTGGAGTCGGATCCAACCTCACAGGTTCCTTCCCTTAAGTGCGCGACCCCTTAGGTTCAAGTCGGCTTGGTCACAGTTCGGATCACCTCCAACTTGCACGGTTGGTAGCGGCCTCTAGCAAGGCGTGCCGACCACCAAGAAGACTATGAAGCTGGTTAGGTGAATCTGTACAACGTGTCACACTTCCATTCCGTTTGCCACACGATATATGTTGTCGGGCTCAAGGCGAGTCTGTCATCCTTCTGCTAGCCTGACCTCTTTCTCGTTCCAGTGATGCCGACCCAAACCGGATTATCTCATAATCCTTGTCGCATGGTCATGCTTATCCTGGTCGGGTCACACGAGGGGCCCATAGTATATCTCTCCTGGTCGGAGGGGAAAATCCCATCTTGCTCGACCACGTCTCGCAGCATGGGTCTGGACAAGCCTGAAACCTACCTTTGTAACTACCCAGTCACGGAGTAGCATTTGGTCGGCCCAAAGCAAGTCTGTCACCATCCCGAGTACAGGCGTCAGCTCAGGTCTTAGGACATAGAACGAATGTTGTACTAGAGACTCACAGATGACATATCGTTGCGTCTCATAGTTGGGTCTGTTCGACTCGGACCTTATCTCGACTCGGATCCGACCACGTCGAATCCGACCAGACCTTTCCATGCCCATATTATCCGGTTAGCATCCAATGCCCCATGGCTAGTGAGACCGAGCCATCCACCGAGTCATATGCTAGTCTAGTCTGACGTGTGTCCACACATCACTTACGACTAGGGACCATTTAGGATATATCATACAACACAAAATCTCATAGACAAGTCATATACTTGCCAACAAGCATCATTGATCACATACAAGGACTATCTTTATTCATAAACACATAGAAAATATCATCATACATGATTGCCTCTATGGCATATCTCCAACACTCTCCCACTTGCACTAGAGTCAATCAAATAGACATCATATGCACATAGCTCTAACGTGCCCCTCATGCTTGGGTTGTGGAAGCGGCTTAGACAATGGATCTGCAACATTTCCATCCGTGTGAATTTCGCATAACTCTATATCACCATTATTTATGATCTTTTGTATCATGTGATATTTCCGATCTATGTGTCTAGTCTTGTGGTGGTTCCTCGGCTCCTTGGTTTGTGCGATGGCACCAGAATTATCACAATAAAGGTCCAACAGTTTCACCGAGGCTGGGAAAATACCAAGATCATCCAGCAAGTTCCGGATCCAAACACCTTCCATTGCAGCTTCACATGCCGCAATGTATTCAGCTTCCATGGTAGAATCGGCCTCCGTATCTTGCTTGGAACTCTTCCAGCTCACTGCTCCTCCGTTCATGACATACACAGATCCAAACTGCGATCAAGAATCATCTCTATCAGTTTGGAAGCTAGCATCGGCGTAACCCTTTATGACGAGCTCCTCCTCACCTCCATAAACTAGGAATATCTCTTTAGTCCTTTTCAGGTACTTCAGAATAGTCTTTACCGCCGCCCAGTGACTCTCACCTGGGTTGGCCTGGTATCTACTTGTTAGGCTTATAGCAAAAGCAACATCAGACTGTGTACATATCATTGCATACATGATGGATCCGATTGCCGAAGCATACAGAATCCTACTCATCCTGCTTCGCTCATCAGATGTCGAGGGACTCTGGGTCTTGCTTAGCCTTATACCATGTGAGACAGGCAAGAACCCTTTCTTGGCCTCACTCATGTTGAACCGCTTCAACACTTTATCTATGTGCGTGCATTGGCTCAAGCCGAGCAGCCTCCTCGATCTATCTCTATAGATCTTAATTCCCAATATGTAAACCGCTTCACCAAGGTCCTTCATCGAAAACTTTCCATTCAATGATTCCTTGACCGAGTTCAGCATCGAAACATCGTTCCCAATCAGCAATATGTCATCCACATATAGTATCAAAAACACTATCGAGCTCCCACTCAACTGCTTGTATAAACAAGCGTCCTCTTATACTTTGATAAAATCGAGACCAAAGACAACCTCATCAAAACGAATGTTCCAGCTCCGAGATGCTTGTCTTAACCCATAAGTGGATTTCTTGAGCTTGCGTACTTTACTAGTGCTACTCGAATCGAAAAACCCTTGGGTTGTATCATATACACGTCCTCGGTTAAATTTCCGTGAAGGAAAGCCGTTTTGACATCCATCTGCCATATCTCAGAATCAAAATAGGCAGCTATAGCTAGTATGATCCTCACCGACTTCAGCATCGCTACCGGCAAGTAAGTCTCGTCGTAGTCAATTCCTTGAACTTGTCCATAACCTTTAGCGACAAGCCGAGCTTTGTGGATCTGAATATTTCCATCCACATCGGTTTTCTTCTTAAAGACCCATTTGCAACCTATGGCTTTTACGCCAGGTGGCGGATCAACCAAGTCCCAAACTTGATTTTCATCCATGGACTTTAATTCGAACCTCATGGCCTCCAGCCATGCCTCGGAATCTGGGCTTACCATCGCTTCCGCATACGTAGCCGGCTGGTCGCTTTCTAGCAACAACACATCACGCACTCTGCGCAATCTTTCCGACCTTCGCGGTTCCGGTGCCGCTTCCACCTCGGGTTCTCTGATAGACTCTGGTATGATCATATCACCCGCCGAGTTGTCCCCAGGTGGTGCTAGAACTTCTTTGAGTTGCACCTGCCTCCCACTAGCCTCTCGCCCGAGAAACTCTTTCTCAAGGAAGACCTCGTTTTGAGCAACAAACAATTTGTTCTCTTCACGGTTGTAGAAGCTATATCCCAAGGTTTCCCTCGGATATTCCATGAATATGCATTTATCTGACTTGGGTGTAAGCTTGTCTGACGTAAGTCGTTTGACAAATGCTTCACAACCCCAAATCTTTAGAAAATACAAACTCGTACTCTTCCCAGTCCACATCTCATGTGGTGTCTTATCTACGGATTTAGATGGTACTCTCTTGAGTTTAAAAGCTGCTGTTTAGAGAGCGTATCCCCAGAATGACAAGGGTAAATCCAATTTGCTCATCATAGATTGAACCATGTCCAACAAGGTATGATTCCTCCGCTCCGACATGCAATTTCTCTATGGCGTACCCGGAGGTGTGAGCTGAGGTACTATACCTCGACTTTTCAGATGATCATCGAACTCCTGGCTCATGTACTCACCTCCACGATCAGATCGTAGAAGCTTTATAGTCTTGCCGAGCTGATTCTCTACCTCGTTCTGAAACTCTTTGAACTTTTCATAAGTTTCCGACTTGTTCCTCATCAAATAGATATAGCCATATCTACTCAAGTCGTCGGTGAAAGTCATGAAGTACTGATAGCCACCTCTAGCAGTGGTGCTCATTGGACCACACACATCGCTGTGTATAAGCTCCAACAGCTCAGACGCCCTCTCGCAACTCTTTGCAAAAGGAGACTTAGTCATCTTGCCGAGCAAGCATGATTCGCATGTCTCGAACGACTCGAAGTCGGTCGAAGTTAGGAGCCCATCACTATGGAGCTCCTTCATGCATTTCAGACTAATGTGCCCAAGCCGGCAATGCCAGAAGTATGTCGGATTTATCTCATTAGGCTTATGCCTCTTGACATTCATATTATAGACAGGTTCTATTTCCAGATTCAAAATAAATAGCCCATCAATAATGGGTGCATAGCCGTGGAACATACCATTCAAAAATATTGAACAACCAGTGTCCTTGAAACTGAATTCATAACCTTGACTCATCAAACATGAGGCAGAAATAATGTTTCGACTAAGTGCAGGAATGTAATAACAATTATTCAATTCCATAATGAATCCAGAAGGAAGCTGGAGCTGCATCATGCCGACCTCCAACGCAGCAACTCTTGCTTTTGTTACCGACCCTGATGTCAATCTCCCCTTGTGCCACACGCCTAGTTCTTACCAGCCCCTGCCTCGAGTTGCAAATATGAACAACTGATCCGGTATCAAATACCCAAGAGCTACTAGGTATGTCAGCAAGGTAAATGTCCATAACATATGCAACAAGTGTAGCTTTAACTAAAGTAGCACTTCCGGCCTTCTTGCCATGTTCTGTAAGCCACTTGCTACAGTTCCTCTTCCAGTGACTGGTCTCCTTGCACTGATAGCAAACGGTCTCTGAGTTCGGTCCAGACTTCAGCGCTGCGGCGTAGATTGCCTTCTCTGTGCCCTTTGCCTTAACCTTTTTCTTAGACCAACTCTTCTTGAACTTAGCCGAGTTTTGCACCATCAACACTTGATGCGTGCCTTTCTTTATATCCCGTTCTGCCACCTTAAGCATACCGTGCAATTCAGTGAGTTTCTTATCCATGCCATGCATATGATAGTTCGAGATGAACGTCCCATAGCTGGGTGGAAGAGAACCCAGAACTACATCTGTAGCCAGCTCAACCAAGAGCGGGAAGCCTAACCGATCAAAATCTTGCACATATTCGATCATCTTGATCACATGTGGGTGATACGTCTCCAACGTATCTATAATTTTTTGATTGTCACATCCTGTTATATTATCATTCTTGGATGTTTTACAATCATTTGATATCATTTTTTGGGACTAACCTATTGACAAAGTGCCCAGTGCCAGTTGTTGTTTTCCTTGTTTTTTACATCGCACAAAATCAATACCAAACGGAGTCCAAATGCAGTGAAACTTTTTGTGGATTTTTTGGACCAAAAGACATCCAATGGGCAAGAGAAGCACCTTGCTCCAAGGGGGGCACAACCCACCAGGGCCGAAGAGAACCCAGAACTACATCTGTAGCGAGCTCATCCATGAGCGGGAAGCCTAACCGATCCAAAGCTTGCACATATCTAATCATCTTGATCACGTGTGGGCTCAGTGGATCACCTTCCTTCAGCTTACAATCCATCAAGGATCGCCAGACGTTGAACCTTTCAGTCCTAGCCTGAACCTGAAACATGCTCTTGAGACTCTCGATCATAACGAAAGCCCCAACATCTTTGAAATGTTGTTGCAAATCGGGCTCCATACAAGCCAGCATGAGGCAGCTGATCTCGTTTGATTCATCAACGAGTTTTTGGTAGGTGAAAGTGCAGTATATCGACTAGAGGGGGGTGAATAGACGATTTTTATGAAATGCTTCAAAACATGATAGTTTCGAAGACAACCGATAAGCTTGAGTCTATTTGTATGCAGCGGAAAGTGGACTACACTAGGTAAGCCATAGTCATGTATTCAATGAAGTGAAAGCATGAAGACTAATAGCAACTAGGCAACAGTGATCATAAAGGAAGAAGGAATGAAGCCAATCAGAACAAGTAGATACTCAGTGAAGACAATCAGATAGGGCAAGCATGCAATGTCTTCACAACATAGAGCAGTAAGTAAAGGGAAGAAAAGGATAGAGCCAGTGGCTCGGGGAAGACATTGATTTGTTAGACCAGTTCCAGTTGATGTGACAACTGTACGTCTGGTTAGGGAGGCTGAGATTTAACTCAGAAGACCGCGTCTTCACCTTGTTCCCCTTGAGCTAAGAACACCTAGTCCTCGCCCAATCACTCTGGTAAATCTTCAAGGTAGACTTCCAAACCTTCACAGACTTCGTTCATCGGCAATCCACAATTACTCTTGGATGCTCAGAACGCGACGCCTAACCGGCTGGAGGAAACACAGTCCTCAAGTGTAATAAGTCTTCAGGTCACACAGACAGAAAGACTTCAGTGATGCCTACCACTCTTTGGCTCTGGGTGTTTGGGCTCTGTCCCCGCAAGGATTTCTCTCTCAAATGTTTTGGAGGTGGGTTGCTCTCAAACAAAAAAAGCCGTGCAATAACTCTGAGCAGCCACCAATTTATGGTGTAGGGGGTGGGCTATTTATAGCCACTGGGCAACCCGACCTGATTTGTCCGAAGTGACCCTGGGTCACTAAGGAACTGACACGTGTTCCAACGGTCAGATTTCAAACACACACGGCAACTTTACTTAAGCTCCAAGTAAAGCTGACTCATCCGCCTCTGGATAAGATTTGCTCTCATAGTCTTCGCTCGAAGACATAGGATTTGGTTGAGCATCACATCAGTCACTCTGACTTAGTTCACTTGGACCCCACTTAACAGTGCGGTGGTTCCTATGACTCAATAAAGAAGAAAAGGAAACAGCGACAACTCTACATCTTCGCTTTCCATAGTCTTCACACAATGTCTTCTCATGTCATAGTCTTCAATACGATTATCTTCATACACCACCACAGTTATCAATGTCTTCATACATTTTTAGGGGTCATCTCCGGTAGGTTAACCGAATCAATGAGGGACTACTACCTGTGTTATCCTGCAATTCTCACAAACACATTAGTTCCTCAACCAGGTTTGTCGTCAATACTCCAAAACCACTAGGGGTGGCACTAGATGCACTTACAAACTCCCCCTTTTTGGTGATTGATGACAAACTGGTTGAAGTTTTCAACGGGGATAAAGATATGTGAATTTGTAAAGGATAAAGGTATTGTCTTCGTAAGTAGCAAAAGGCTCCCCCTGAAGATGTGCATATAGTTGATTTGCCTTTGAATGCAAATGCACATGGCAGGTTGTACTTGTGGAGATCCTCTTCAACTTATGAAGAAAAGTCATCATGCATAATTGATATGTCGAAGATAATGACATGCACAATGAAAAATGGACGTCTGCAAAAATGACTAAGTGCGGAATATAAGGTAGCAGATGCGGAATTTATCATCGCATTACAGAGTAGCAAAAAAAGTAGCAGACGACCATCAGTTTAAGTGTTACAACTCAAAGAACCAAATGTAGCAAAACGAGAGTTGTAAACACTAGGCAAATTATAAAGCACCCGCCCATATGGACCCGCTTGAAGACTATCAACTCATATGCTTCCCCCCCTTTTGTCAGTAAGGACCAAAAAGGTTTGAAGACATAGAGCCTCTACTCGTTCCCAGGTGGAGCAGAAGAGGATGCAGGGTCGGTGTTGTCGTTTGGCGGTGCAGAGGTGGTTGGTCCAGTGTCGATGCGCGCTGAAGTAGGAGGTGGTGAAGTAGCATCATCCTGATCATCCATCACCCTGGCGTCAATTGTTGCAGCGGAGGAGGAGTATTCAGAGTCTTCAAGGGATGGAGTTCGACGCATAACAGCAGTCCTTGGAGGAGTGTTGTCAAATTTGAATCTCTCAGTGAAGCCATCGTCTTGAAGATCCGCTTCAGCACTCAGTAAAGTCAAACTCTTCCATGACCGCCTGCATGTTTCATGAGCAACAAAAGCATTCTTGGTGGCAAGATTGCGAATGCGATTGACATCCACCAAGAGGCTCTGCATCTGACGCTTCAACCAAAGGTGATGCTTGTCTTGTTTCTGATGAAGGGCTGCAAGAAGCTCTCGGTTGTTCAGGACACGAGAACGCTTCTGAGGCCTTTGAGCGATAGTGCTTTCAGTGGCTTCGGTTTCAGCGTGTCGAGGTAGACGGGTACGGCCAGCCAGAGGATAGACGCGAGAGACTGCTGGGACCCCTTCAATCTGCTGAGTGAAGCTTTGATGATCAGCATTGTGAAGACTAACTGGCTCCTTAGCAGGCTCTTGGTAAATGGCTTCAGCTGACATATCAACCTCAGGCAAGAAAATCTGATGGTTGCGAGCAGAGGGCTGATAGGTGACAGCTGAGTGCAATTTGATGAGGCGCATTATCCAAGGTGCATAAAATTTCAGTCCAAATAGATCAGCTCCAGACATAGCCAATTTCCTGATGAAGAAATCTTTAGCATTGAAGCTGATGCCATTGAAGATATAGAAGACCAAAGTCTTCATAGTGCCTTCAAGCTTGGCTGATGAAGAATGTCCTTTGATTGGCCATAGAGTACGCCTTATAATGTGATAGATGGTGCGCGACAGGTACTCAAGGTCTTCAACAAAGAATTCCTTAGGATATTCAGCATCATTTGGCAGAGGCTTCATCATGCTGAGCATTTGGCTCATGTTGGGCTGGCGCTTCTGAAAGATACTCTCCAAGGCTACAGTGTGCAGTTGACAGCCAGGTTCATAGAGATCTCCTGGAGTGGGCAGGCCTGTAAGCTCAATGAGATCAAAGGCTTTAGCTTCATGATGCACATCGCCTGTCATCCACTCAAGGACCCATGTCTTCGGATCCCTGTTGTAGCCTCGGATGTGGAGTGTTGCATAGAATTGCAGAAGCAGCTCTTCATTCCAATGCTATTTATCCAGGACAAAATTGAGGAGGCCAGCATCACGGAAGCAGTCAAGAGCTTCCTCCAAGCAGGGCAGGCCAGCAATAGCTTCAGTGTCAAGACGCATATGAGGGAAAATGCGGCCTTGACCATAGAGTACTCTTGAGTAGTAGCCGCGCTATTGATGGCTCGAGAACCTATCTGATGATATTCTTGGCTTGGAATATGGGTTCTTGGCACTGTCAAAGAAGGTGTTGTGCGTAGTGAAGCTATTGGCATTGAATGATCCTGAAGATGTTGCAATACCTGGAAGCCTTGGCAGTCTTGGCTTAGGCTTCTGAACTTGTGGCCTATGCGCAACATGATGATCAAACTGTGGACCAGCAGCACGCGGTTCAGTTGTAGGTGGCGGAATCAGAATGGGCCACCGGACAGTAACAAGCTGATCATCCCTGTTGTATGCTTGCTCAATGGTGTGTGGCCGTGGAGGCGGAACGGGAGCAGAGGCATTCTCTTCAAGCTGCAGATTGGCTTCAGGTGCAGCATTAGCTTCAGGCACAGCACTGGCTTCAGGCACAGCACTGGCTTCAGGAGCAGTAACTTCAGGTGCAGGTTCATCAGGCGCCACAGTATCTTCAGGTGCCACAAAAGCTTCAGCCATGACCACGTCATTGGCTTCAGTGTTGGTGGTGGCAGCCTCTGAGTTTGTTACCTCCACTTCAGGAGCTGGAGGTTCGGACACGTTCTCCTCAAGAACAGGTGGTGCGGTAGTACTTTCTTCTTCAACTTGGGGTTGTTGTTCTTCTTGTTGCGGTGGTTCTTCTTCGGCTGATGCAGCCGGAATATCTTCAGCAACTTGGGGTTGTTCTTCTTCGGCTGATACAACCAGAATATCTTCAGCCACTTTGGCTTCAGATTCTGATTGGCTTCCAGTAGGAGCAGCATCAGGTGCAGATGGTTGCTCTACTCCTTCTGGAGCACTTGAGGTAGTGACTTGAGGCATTGGTCCTTTGCGAAGCCTGCGAAAAGCTGGCGACGCCTGAGGAGATGGAGGTTGTTGGGCCTCAAAGTCTTCGTCTTCAAGCACCATACTGGTGTCTTGAGTTTGCTGGGGAGTTTCTTGGGTTTCTTGTGGGTGATCAGCCCACGAGTCATCCTGAGCAATTGGCGTCAATGGACGACCAATGCTGATGCGTTCAATGTTCGTGAGAACAGGCGAAGAGTCAATGTTGTACTCGATCTGAGGAAGGACGGCATCATCTTCAACATTGTCTTGAGGACCAATGTCTTTAGCTGCGGTAGGGTCGACAGCTGGAATGTCTTCAGCCTCTGTCGGAGCAGGCTCATGAACAGTCAGTATTCGTTCTCTCTGGGCAGATGCAGGGTGAGCAATTGAGATTGACTCGACAAAGATAGGCTCTTTGGAAGCAGCCTTATCCTTCTTGGTTTTTCGCTTCTTGGTGGGTGGAGCTTCATCAGTAGATTGCTTACGCTTGCGAGCATCAGCTTCAGCCACCTTAGTCTTCCTGAGCGTTGAAGCGGTTGGAGTTGCCTTAGGCTTCGTGCCAGTCATGCTAGCAGGGAAGACTATGCGAGGCATTTCTTGCACAGATGCTTCAGCTTCGGGCACAGGCTGCTTCTTCTTCTTCTTGGCAGCCATTCTTGGATCTATGCCAGGACGCCCAAGTGCCTTGCGCTTCTCGGCTTCATTGAATGCTTGAATGCATTTTGCAGCCCAGTCCTTGATGCGCTCACGTGATCCTTTAGCTTCTTCACGCCGCTGGCGAAAGGCTTCCTTGAGCTCTTGCATCATAACCTTGAAGTTTTGAACTTCTTGCACGCTGAGCTTGTTCATATGCTTCTTGAACTGAGATTTTTCATAATCTATCTTTTGCTTCAGCTCAATAATTCTTTGAGCCAGAGCTAGCTCAGAAGCAATGGCACCATGGAAGGAGACGCTGAGGCCAACTGGAAGTTGAAGATCGTCGAAGCTCAGGTTGGGAGTGTCAAACCATTCATCAATGAAGTTATTGAGCACTTCAACGTCAAAGAGCGGCAAATCATTGAAGATTTCGGCATCCTGCTTGCTCTTGATCAGTAGCTCCAGAGCATCATCTCCAAGATCTTCATCACTTGAGAGATCAAGGGCATCATTGGCAGTCTTCAGTACTGCATCTGGAGTGAGAGCTGGACTGGGGTTGTGTGTTGGCCTCCTCTTCAGCTGTCTGCTCTTGGAGATTCTAGAGTGTTCCTCAGATTGCACACTTGGTGCAGGTGGAGCGGTGGCCAAAGGCTTCACTCTTGAAGCTCTTGGTGGAGTAGCCTTTGAAGCCTTTGATTTCTTCTTCTGAGGCTTCGGCGTGGCAGGTGCTTCTTCAGAGTCATCATCTGCTTCAGGCTGATCTACATCTGCCCCTTGAACCCTTATGTGACTGATGAGGCCCTCTAGGTTGTAGAAGGGCCCAACCAGATTTGGTTCAGCTTCGCGCGAGCCATCAGCACGGGGTGCAGACGGGCCAGGATTGAAGTCTAATCCCCACAGCTTCTTGTTTTCCTTGGCCGAGATCTTGGCGAATTGAAGATTTCGCTTAAATAGATTGTCGTCGCGACACTAGAGCAGAGCGCTTGGATCAGCATCAGCAGGCTGTGGCCCTCTAACCATGCAAGGATAGAAGCCTTGAGCAATGGCTTCAGCACGAGTCTTGGGGGAAGATTCTTATAAGTGATATCTCCCCACGGATGCTTGATGGCGTTTTTCTCGGCATACTCTCGGCTCATGAACCTATATTTGAACCATTGTTCAGCCCAGTATCTTTGAATCCATTGGATTGGGGTCTTCCTCTGATTGTAATCCTCCTCTGGATCAGTCTTGTATATTTCACTGAGATCAGGAGGCAAATCACGAGAGGTGTTGCCACGGCGCTGTCTGCCACTCTTTCTTACTGTCTTGTCAGTTGTCATTTGCTTCAACCTGAATGGCTTCAAATTAAATGGCTTCAAAACTGGCAAATGCTTCGGTTTGCTGGTGAGACAGGAACTAGCTTCAGGAGAATGAATGTGACGCTGCAAAAACTCTAGAAATGAATGCAGACTATGAGAACCAAGGGATTCTCCCACGGACATGTACCTGTGACAACATTAGAGATGCGAGGGAAGGGGAAGAGGTCATATGCATTCTCAGAAGTTTTGAAGATTAAAATAGTTTTGAAGACTTTGACCTCATAGTGCGAAGACATTCACTCATGGGAGTTGGTTCCAGATTTGTACGAATCCACGAATAAGTACAAGTGAGGAATCTAACTATAGTTGAAGCATATGTGAATGTACTAGGCAAGATATGAGATGCACACATGATAGATCTGTATATCTAAGTAGGCAGAAACCTCTTGTGGTAAAGTAGATGAATCTTTATGGATCTAGAAGATGGTAAAAAGCAAGTTCATTTACCACACGATGAACTGCTTAGACAGAGTAGGAGTTGGATGCCCAGCAGTTTGGTCGTCCGTGCCCTAACTTGGCGACGGAGGACAGCTACGGCGACGGCGTAGAGGAAGATGTCCGCGGTCGGCGTGAGGACGGCGTCGACAGGTTGCGGCAGCGAAGCGCTTCGTCGCCGGCGTCGTCGAAAGCTAGCGGAGGCGCTAGGGTTGTTCGAGGTGGAGAGGTGGTGGAAGAAACTTTTGACCATGATGGGACATGCATTTATAGGCATGGGAGACGGCACATCGTAATTACTCAGGTGCCCCTGACGGTTCACGTACGAGTGACACGTGGCGGTCATGTAATGCCTTGGGAGTTGTCCCACGATCCCACGTACACCACGACTGTCGGAGTAGTCGTTCCGTATTCTCCGGGTTTCAGGCATAACGGATGGAGCATTAAAATCAGATTTAAAGTTTGTCTCCCTATCTTCTACTGACAAGGATGCAGAGAAGATATTCGACACATTTAACAGAATGCATATGATTTGGACAGACAGAATGTGAGATGAGAAAGCATAGAGAGGTTAGGGTCCGATCACCTTCACTTAGTCCAAAAGATTCAAATATGAAGACATAGCTATAAGTGAATGTTGTTGAGGACAGAACACAACTCTCTCTCTCTATATATATATATATATATATATATATATCCTATGTGAAGACAAACCAAGTGCGAAGACTTTGCAAATGTAACGCCACGAGAAACGCTTCAAACAAGAATTTGGTGGTGGCGTTACCCACCGTATAGGAAGTATTAGACCCAGACACGGCGCACAATTATCGTGGCGCTCCGAAGTCATATTCCATGTTAATGTATTCACACTTAGAATGTAAGTCTTCATTGATTGAAGATATACTTTACTTCGTGTGTTGCACATCTAAGTCATCAATATGCATAAGTGTTAGGATGTGTGCCTGATTACAAGACATTTGAGGATTCTAAGATATTTAGCTCACACCGCAACTTGCAAAACCTTTTCTCATCCAAGGGCTTTGTGAAGATATCTGCCAGTTGCTCTTCAGTGTTGACGTGTATGATATCAATATCTTCCTTCATAACATGATCTCTGAGAAAGTGATGACGAATTTCAATGTGCTTTGTCTTCGAGTGCTGAACTGGGTTGTTGGCAATCTTGATGGCGCTTTCATTATCACAGTAGAGTGGCACATGCTTCGGATGGACTCCATAGTCCTTGAGTGGTTGCTTCATCCATAGAAGCTGAGCGCAGCAAGATCCAGCAGTAATGTATTCAGATTCAGCAGTGGAGAGTGATACACAGTTCTGCTTCTATGAAGACCAACAGACAAGTGATCGTCCTAGAAAGTGACATGTGCCAGATGTGGACTTGCGATCAACTTTGTCACCAGCATAATCAGCATCTGAAAATCCTACTAGATCAAACTCTGAGCCCTTTATATACCATAATCCTAGTGTTGGGGTGTAAGCCGAATATCGAAGTATTCGCTTCACAGCTAAGTGATGCGACTCCTTTGGTGCCGCTTGATGATACGTCCAAAACGTATCTATAATTTCTGCTTGCTCCATGCCTCTTTTGGGTGATATTGCTATGATATTTATGCACTTCCATACACTTTTGATCATATTTGGACTAACCTATTAACTCAGTGCACCCCAGTGCCAGTTTCTGTTTTCTGTTGTTTTTGTATTTCAGGTTTTCCCATTACATAAATTGCCAGAAAAATTCTGGGAAAAATATATAAAAAATCAGCGTTCCGGAAGCTTCCATGCGGCCAAAGTAGGGCCAGAGGGGGGCCACAGGGGCTCCAGGCGGCCTGCCCACGCGGCCCCCCTCCTGGCCGTGCCGGGGGGGGCGCCTGGGCCCCCCTTAGCTCCCCTGGCAACCCCCTTTGGCATATATTTACACCGCGTCGCAGAAATCCTGATTCCAGACCCCTTTTCTCCAGACGCAATCCCGATCTCCGCCGCCATCGCCATCAAGCTTTGGGGGACCAGAATTCCTGTGCCGGCACCCTGCCGGGACGGGGAAGTGCCCCCGGATTCATCTCCATCGACGTTTCTTCCTCCCTCCATGATGCGGAAGTAGTTCCTCCTCGGGGCTGAGGTTTCTACCATTAGCTATGTGGTCAATTCTCTCTCCCATGATGTGATCTTTGTTGTGATCATAGGCTATGTTAATCTAGGGTGATCCCATGCTATTTTCCCTTCCTCTATGTATTGGATTGATGTACTCACTTGTCTTTATCTAGTATAATCCCCGAGACCAAGGTGACAGCGGTCTATTGGACATGGATTAGAAAAATATTTTCATGAGTGATTTCCTCTCTTGTGTGTTGATTGAAGAATGAGTCTCTCGGTGCTTGTCTTTGACTATCCTTTAGATATGTTGTGGTGATTGTGGGACTCTCTTTGGATGGCCGCGGTGACATTGGGAAAACCTTAGATTGAGAACTACGAACTTTGAGGTGTGCTTTTGTAGCCCTACATAATTCTCGTCCTCTCTTGACCACGAAGGAATGACCTCCGGGTGCGTCTCCATTGCATGTTTTATGGGAAATATCATGTGATTCGATTATGTTAATGTTGTTGGGAGTTGCCACTAGTGAAAGTATGAAGCCTAGGCCTTGTTTCCACCATTGCAATACCATTTGTGCTCACGTTTACCACTTGTTTGCTTGCTGCACTTTTTATTACAGATTTATATTACTTTGTTTTGCCATCCATATCACTTGCCATTTAACATCTCTTCGCCGAACTAGTGCACCTATACATCTAACAAGTGTAGTAGGTGTGTTGGGGACACAAGAGACTTCTTGTATCTTAGTTGCAGGGTTGCTTGAGAGAGACCATCTTCAACCTCTACTTCCCTGAGTTCGATAAACCTTAGGTCATCCACTTGAGGGAAATTGCTGCTGTCCTACAAACCTCTGCGCTTGGAGGCCCAACATAGTCTACAAGAGTAGAAGTGTGTGTAGACATCAAGCTATTTCTGGCGCCGTTGCCGGGGAGGTGAGTGCTTGAAGGTATATCTTTAGATCTTGCAATTAAATCTTTTCGTTTCTTGTTTTTAGTTTCACTAGTTATGTTAATGGAAAACCGTGCTATTGGATCGTTGCTTGCGGGAAGACGCCCCACACCTGTGGTGGTTGCTCCTCCCCCTACTGAAATTGTGCCCTATAAAATACCAGCTAGTATTATCGATTATGTTTTGGCTAATCGTTATGCAGGAGACAGACATCCCGGTGAACACTTGCTATATCTGTCACAACTATGTTCATTATTTAAGCTTGCAGGTGTATCAAGGGAGTTTGTCATGAGGAAATTGTTCGCCATATCACTTATAGATAAAGCTTCAGATTGGTATAAGCTTCTCGATAACTCGCACTTGCTTGATTGGGAAGAGATCCAGTCTCTCTTTTACTCCAAGTTTTATCCTCTTCATGAAGTCCATGAGAATAGGAATTATGTTTATAATTTCTATCCTCATGACGGAGAGAGCATAGCTCAAGCTTGGGGGAGACTGAAAACGTTAATGCTAAAATGTCCTAACCATGGGCTCCCCAAAGATATGATTATTACTAATTTCTATGCGAGGCTCTCTCGAGAGGATAAAGATTTGCTCGATGCTTCCTCTATGGGTTCTTTCACAAACGAAAAGATTGATGCTAAATGGGAACTCCTTGAAAGAATTCAACGCAACACTGAAGAATGGGAGATCGACAAAGGTAAAGAGTCAGGTATAGTTTATGAGTATGATTGCATTAAGTCCTTTGTTGAAACTACAAGTTTTAATAAGTTTAGTGCTAAATTTGGGCTTGATTCTCAACTCCTTGTTGATTTCCTCAAATCTTTTGCTTCACATCTTAATATGCCTAAGGAGGATTGGAACAAGCATCATGAACCTTTTAAAGAGATTTGCAAAGAAAATGAAATTGTTCATGATGATTGCAACATGCATGATCCAATTCCTAAAAATGAAGTTTTATATAAGCATGTTAATTTTTGTGGAGTGGATAGACCTTGTGAAAGGCCTATGATTGAAGAAGAGAAGTATTGTAAGCAACATAAGCATGAAAGAACAATCACTTGGGTCAGAGATTTAAATGAAATTGCTAGAGAATTGTGTGACCTTTATCCTTTTACTTGTGAACTTTGATGTATAGAAGGTCACTTTAATTTTCAATGCATGAACTTTCAAAACATAACTGTTAACCAGTTGTGTGATAACATGATCACCTCTGATCTTTATGATGAGCTTATGTTATTTTTGATGTGTGAAGAGTTATCAGAAAAGACTTCTTGGCTGGATGTTAATGCCATAGGAATAAATAACACTTTGCGAATTGCCATCTCTATTGTGTTGTTAATTGCCATGAAAATGATTACATAAGTAAGATTAGAAGGGGGGAACTTTACCAAAGTATAAAAATGTCTCTTATATTTCTGCTAATAAAAAGGAGAGTTTCTCCCAAGTTTCCCCTATTGTTTCTAATAATAAACCAGGATATGCGGAGAAGCTTCATCTCCAACCACCCCCTCCTAAGGTGAAGAAGAAGAAAAAGAAGAGGAGGAGGAAGAGGAGCAAAAAGGAAGAAGAATGGGTATCAACCTGGCCTGAGCATATTCCTCCCATCAACTTTTATCCTAACGGTTGTAAGTTTAAAGAAGAAGGTGAAGTCCATTGCCTTAATTATCATCTTGATGATACGTCCGTAGGTACTATTGAAGATGATTTTGATTATGATATGCATGTTACTTATTGTGATTGGGAAAATGATGATAATGCTGCTTATGATCTTGAAAATCTTTTTGGTACCAACTCTGAAAGTGATGATATGGAAAGATCTAAGCTTGGGGATGATAGGATTGCAAATCCTTTACCCACTAGTGATGTGACAATTGATAATTCTTTTGCTAGTAAGAATAAAGACAACATGTTTACAAATATAGTTGCTAGCAATGATAATGCTCTTCTCTACTATGATGATGTTATAACTCCAATCTATAGTGATTATAAAGGTACCTATGACATAAGGAGAAATTATCCTTATGAAACTTGTCATAATCATGGAGGGAATTACTCCCTTGTTGAACACCATCTTCCTAATACACAATTAATCTATAGTGTTCAAGTTGTTTATGATAGTCCTACTCCCACTATTACCAATGAGAAAGATTATGCTTATGTGGAGAGTAAGAGTACCCTTTTGCATGTGGATCATGGTAACAATGCTTTATGTGATGCTTATATTGTTGAGTTTATTCGTGATCCCACTGAAAATTATTATGAGAAGGGAACACATGCTTATAGATATTTCAATAATATCAAGTTCCCTCTCTTTATGTTGAAGGTTTTGAAGCTGCACTTGTTTTGTCTTCCTATGCTTATTGCTTTGTGCTTCAATGAATTATTCTATTGCAATATTCCTATGCATAGGAAGCATGTTAGGCTTAAATGTGTTTGGTATTTGCTTCTTGATGCTCTCTTTTGTTCTTCAACTCTTATTCCTACGAGAGCATCATTAAAGTCTTATGCCTAGCTTAAAAGCATAAAAGAAAGCGCTTTTGGGAGGCAGCCCACAATGAATAAAAATTTATTTTGCTTTTGTTGTGTCTTGATGTTGTTACTACAGTAGCATCATCATTGTATCTTTACTTTTCAGCTTTGTGCCAAGTGTAGCCTCTGATTGCAAGAAAGTTCAAAAGTTGTGACGTGTTGTCCAGGAAACAGATTCTGTCCTTGGACAGAAAAATTCGTATAAAATCACCAGATCATCTTTTTGGTCTGAATTTTTTCGACAGCGTGCTCTATACAATTGGCTTTCGGGTGTCTGTTCTGAGTTTTTTGATTTGAGTTGTAGAAGTGCCCCGAAAAAATCATTTACTACCTGCTGGTTTGTTTTTCACAGATTCTGTCCTGTTTTGCCTTTCCTTCATTTTGCAAACCTTGAGCTTGCTTTTTCTTTGCAAAAACCTTTTGGCAATCTTGAGAAACAGTAGACCTTCAAGAATATCCTTATTTCCAGCAAGGAACAATTATTTTATTAAGGGTACTAACCTCGCTAATCAGATTATGATGAGTTATGTATGATGGGAATTTTCAAGTGTGCGAGGGAAGATGATAAAAAGATTCAGGAGTGTCAAACGCTCAAGCTTGGGGATGCCCCCGTGCACCCCCAAGAAATAATCAAGGAGACTCAAGCGTCTAAGCTTGGGGATGCCCCCGTGCATCCCCTTCTCCATCAACATTATCAGTTCGTCTTTCGTTCCACTATATTTTTATCACTTCATGTGTTATGTGCTATGCTTGGAGCGTCTTGCTTTTAGTTTCCTTTTTAGTTTTCTTTAGCTTTTCATAACGAGTCAGAACTCAGCTTTCTTTGTGTGGGAGAGAAACACGCTCCACTTCTACCTAGAACATAACATAGAATTTGCATGTCTATCTTTGCTGTGTGTGTTCTTTGTCTTTCAATAGCTACTCTCATGCTTAGCTCTTAGTTTTCATGCTTATCTTTTTAAAGAGCTTTTGTTTAGTTGGTTGCTTGAACTCTCTTTCGTTATCATGCTTATCTTATTAAGAGAGTTTGCTTCTGTTGCATTGGTTGATATGTCTATGATAAAAATGCTACGTGCATAATGGCGCTTAGTAATTCATGTTTTCTTATGGTTAGTCTCAAATAGCTGGGGGGTTCTCAATGTGTTATTGAAGTACCAACATGATTTGTTTGCCTATGATGTGGTATGGTTTAGTGATATCTTCCTTCAAGAATTTATTTTGATTGACTTGGCGTATGCTCACGCATATTTAAGACTGTAAAGAAAGTCTGTCAAGCCTTGATGATCTTTTATTTCTGAGTAGCGATATAACTTCCATGCCTGATTCAATGTTGCTTTGTCGCTCTGCATGATTATGACCGTCATTGCTCTTTTAGTTGGTCGCTCCCAATTTTTTGCTAACCTCCACCTGTACTAAGCGGACTGACTGCTTGTGCATCCAAAATCCTTTAAACCAGTTATGCCATATGAGTCCACCATACCTTCCTATACATGGTATTTACCTGCCATTCCTAACGAAGACTTTCATGTGCCATCTCGAAATTATTCAAAAAAAAGCATTTCTCTTTTGTGCCTCTGTTTTAGCTCATGAGGAAGTAGTAGTTAATTCATGATCTTTTTAAGTTGGACAAGCTTCACCCCGGGATTGCATGTCTAATGTGCAAACCCATAATACGAGAAGGAACTGGCAAAGAGTGCGCCCGGCTCAAAATTAATATAACAAACAAACCCTCCTTCACGCTTTGTTCATGAGAAATCAGAAAACTTTGGCAGTGATAAACAAAGGAGATTAAGAGGATGTGATTGTCCTCATTTGGGAGCCGTTCCTCGAAACTTGTCCATCTCGAGAAGTGATTGAGTTGTCTGCTAGCATTCGTTGACGAAACATGCATATCCAAAAAAAATTATTACTTCTGTTTTTAAACCAAGAGCTCTGGTACATGTTTTGTCTTTGTTTCCGACTACGGGTTTTCAACCTTGCCAAAAAAAGCCACGGTTCGAGAGTCTGCATCTTCTTTTAAAGCACCAACTACTGAGAGCATGATTGTCATTCTGAGTGTAATGTGCATTGTCCCAAAGTAGCATTCTCTTTTGCATGATTATGATATCGTTTATTCTGAAATCATTGTATCTAGTCATCACTTAAACCTTGGAGGTGCCCCTGCATTTATGTTTTGCTTCACTAAAGGGGGCAAGTGAGATGTCACTTTATCATATTTGCACACCATGCTCATTACAAATCTATTTGATGTTTCAGTATCATATTGTAAAACTTTCAGTTCTTTGTAATTTTCTCATGAGGCAACTTAATTACTACAGATTCATTGTCTCAGTAAGCTTTTGTCATGTGACTATGAAAAAGTCCTATTGTAATGCCCAGGATGGGACTTTATCTCCTACGTGTCGAGGCACGACTTAAAGATATAAGCCCATTCTGGAATGATCGCAAGTTTGGTATCTTTGCACGACTCATGTAAAAGAGGGATTAAATTGCAAAAGGAGATAGTTGGCTTACACTCGCCACTTCACACAATACATTACATAAGCATAACATCATTCAAAACATCACAACCCGACTACGGGTGAAGATCCAAAAGAAAGATACCAAAGCAACATAAAGCCACAGGTCAGGATCGAATCCTAGTAGAAAAACCACTACTGGTCGTCGAAACGTCACAAGCAAACGGCCACGATCTTCAACGAGCTCCCCGTGAAGAACTGATCCATCTCCTGCGACAAACTCGGCTGAACCTGCATCTGGTGTGGTGAAGTAACTGTGAGCCACAGAGGACTCAGCAATCCCGTTCCCGGGTAACACAACTATTTAAGCCTTAGGAGAGGTTAAGGCTGAAGAAAAGAATAAGTGTCTGCAGCAGCAACTAGCACTAGCTTACGTGAAAGAATGCGAGAAGAGAAGTGCCTCGGTCGAGAGATGATCACGAAGTGATCCTAGCTAAAGCTCAACAAACATAACCCCACCGTGTTCAACTCCCGAATCCCTATTCGGAAATTGACAGTCACGGTACACACGTTGGTAGTGTATTAGAACAATGTGTCAAGTTATCTACAACCGGATATTAACAAGCTCCCATCTGCCACATAACCACGGGCACGGCTTTCGAAAGTTCATAACCCTGCAGGGGTGTTCCAACTTGGCCCATGACAAGCCCACGATCCGCGGAGTCGCAACTCCAAGGTGGGAAGGCCTAAGTGTTCTCGGAATCCCGTGCTCAAGATACTCCGAACTAAGGTAAGGCTAATCCAGCAAATCCTCCCGGCGTGTCGACACCCTGATAGGTAGCCGCGCGTATCTAGTCTCAGGACACGACCGGATGGGCGATGCTACAGGTTTTTACCAGACCTTGAGTTTCCTCAAGGTGGCCCTGCAGGACCCCCAGTTCGGACCAACACTCATGTGGAGCACTGGCCCGGGGTTGTTGATTAAAAATAAAAAAGGGATAGCTAGTCCCTATGCAAGTTTTATTAGTTATTAGGCGAATAGTACCAATGTTGGGACTTGCTGGAAAAGACTTAGCTCTTAGCGGTTTATCGAGGGGGGGCCATAAACCCCAACCATGTGAGGAACGCATAATCAAGGAACATAACACCGGTTTAAACGGTTCCTAACGGCATGAGTGGAACAAATCACCAAGCAAAAGGCTTAGCCTTCCACCCTTGCCAGTATATAGATGATTTCATTTTTAAGCATTTATATACTATGATATAACCCAACAAACTTCAACATGAAGCAAGCATCTTCGATCTCCACCTGCAACTAGCAATGCTATAAGAGGGGCTGAGCGAAGCGTACTTAGCCATTCAATGGTTTGCATAGGTAGGGTGGTTAGACATGAACATGGTTACAAGTAGGAGGCTGACAGGAAAGACATGGGCATCGAGGCAAAACTATAGATCGAGACTACTAGCAATAGGCAAAAATAGTAATGGTATCCGGGTTCGGTCATCTTGCCTGGGATTCCACAAGGGAGAAGAACGGATCCATGAAGTAGACGGAGCAACATAGACGAGAGAAATCCTCACAACTCCGGAACAAATCCGAAGCTAACAAGAAAAGCAACCGGAAAGAAGCAAACAACACGGTAAACACACAAGCATAAACATGGCATACGATGCACATCCAAGTATGATGCATGTCCGGTTTAATTATGCATGGCATGGCAAAGGTGCACAAACAACACTACAAGTTAAGTGGAGCTCAATATGCAACGAGTTGCATATTGACGAAACACCACATTTTAATTATTTAGTTGACTCTCGTTTATTTACAAGACAAGATTAAATGTTTGTTAACATGGCAAGAGGTGAAACAATAATAAAACTACACTATTTAGGCAATTTTAAATGAGGGCGGAAAATAACAACAACATATCCGGAAAATCCCCATAAGCATGTTTAGCAATTATAAGCAAAAAACAATTCAACATTAAAGGTTGTTAACATGATGTGGATGACATGGTCAAGCTTATGCAATTTTTATTAACAGGTTAACATGAAGAGAATGAAGAATTTGTCACCGTGGTGGAAAGAAAGGGTGCCACGGCAACAATCCGAAAATGATGCAACGGCAACATCTCGGTTCCGGTAACTCATCGAGAGACCGGTGCAAAAGATGACGGAGAGCGAGCGGAACAAGATGAAAGGTGGGGCGATCCCGTTGCCGGGTTCCCAAGGGTCGGCGACGAGGCAACCGAGGAGCATGACAAAAGACGAAACGGGCACGAAGCAAACAATTGATACATCTCATACAACCACAAGCATTCATCCACGGGCATCGTATCGGGGTTATACCTTCGGAACACTCGTTTCGGGGAGGTTCGAGTCGTAGAGGAAGTAGATGTTCTCGCGAGTCGCGGTACACGTGTCGTAGAGGGAAGTAGACGTTCTCATTTCCGAAGAGGTACTTGTCGCGGCATCGGACGTCCTCGGGGCGACGGTAGTCGAACTTGACATCGGTAGGGGTACTCGTTTCTTCCGAAGGTAGTGGTACTTGACGTTACGCCGTGTAGTCGAGCTTGACGGGTCGTCGGCGACGCGAAGGGGTACTTGGCGTCGGTAGTCGTACATGGGTCTTCGGTGAGGGTAGATGTTCACGTTTTGTAGAGGAACTCGACGCGTCGATGAACTTGACGAAAAACCTGCTGGACCAAAACAACAACACGAGGCCGACGAAGAAGCACAACAGCAGCAGTTTCGAGCTCCCTGGGACGAGGCAGAGGATCTAAGCAGCGGCGCTGGGGCTCGGCGCGTAGCTCCTGGAGAAGGCCGCGGCAAGGAGAAGGAAGGCCGCAGGGACTTGGCGGGGCGCGGCGCTCACAGGAGATGGCGCCTAGGGCTCCTGGTCGACACAATCCGTGCGGCTCGGCCTTGGCGACGGGGCGCGCCGGGCTGCGGGTGAAGCGGCGGGCGCGGCGTCCTGCGGGGAGGAAGGCCGAGGGGAGGCCTAGGGACGGAGCAGAGGCCACGGCGCCTGGCGATCCTGCGGGGAGGAAGAGGCAGCAGGGGTCGCGACGGAGGAAGGGCGCGGTCGCGGGCCTGGGGAGGAGGAGCCGCGGTCGCGGGCCGGCCTCCTGGCGCGCGGGAGGAGGAACGGCGCTCGCTAGAGGAGATCGAGCAGGGTCGATGCGGGATCGGGGTCGGGCGATGGGGACGAGTGGCTGGCGCGCTGCGCGAGATCGAGGAAAGAAGGGCTCGGGCGACAGAGGGACGAGAGGTGCGGCGGCGCTCGGGAGGAGAGCAGGGAGCGAAGGGATGAGGGCGTTCGCGGGGAGAGGCTCGGTGCGCTAGGGTTCGTCCTGGAGTGGGCCAAGAGAGGGATGGGCCGGCCTAGTAGCAGATGGGTCGCGGCTGGAATGGCCTAGAGGAGATGGGCCAAAAGGAGGAGAGGGAGGCTTGGGGTGGAAAAGGGCCTGGCCAGATGGCTGGGCTCTTTAATCTATTAACCAAAGTTGTTGCCCAAATAAAACAGCAAACCACCAGAGGAAAAGAAAAGAAAGGAGGAGTTAGGAATAGGCTTAGGGCATAGGGTAAAATTCTCTGGACTCACAAAAATGTGAGGAATATAAATAAAATTGTTTGAAGATTTTTGGAAGATGAAAATTCAAAACACGTTTGAATAAAAGCCAAATTGTTTGACTTTAGAAATCCATTTAGATGGAACCCAAAAGAGCTCGAATTTGAGGATGGGGCTCGACAAACGGGAAAAGAATTATTGGCAAGGTTTTTGAAGGAGAAACTCGAAGTGAAAAAGACATGGGGAAATTATGCACGTGTGTTGGTTAATTCCAAACAAATGGAATATTATTATATAGCTCCCTAATAATATTGAGAGGCTTTTATATGTTTTAAAGAGAAGACATTCTTCCCTCGATTTAAATGGACCGAAGGTCCACACAATTTATTTAGGTTGAGATGCAAAGAAAATATGACATGATGGCATGATGACATGATGCAAAGCAAAATAAATAACACAAGCACAAATAAAACACACGGGAGAACCCGGAACATCTGGAATCTTCTGGAATCTTCTGGGACGTCGGTCTTCGGGCGTCACAACTCACAACTCTCCCACACAAACAGAGGATCTCGACCCGAGATCCTAGAGATGGCACCGGTAAAAAAACGGAAGAGGAATAGGTAAAACAAAGTTGCTTCTTTGACAGACGAGTGAAACCACGAACCTTGAGAGGTTAAACAAGTTATAAAAGAATGCAATGGAGATGAACGAAGATGAAAACACTCCGTTAGAAAAGAGAAACAAGGAACATTATGAGAACCTTGTAGGTTGAAAGACATGAAACAAGAGCTCACGGACGGAAAGAATATGAAACCGCAATGGTATGGCCAAAGAATAAGAATGACAAAATTTGGGCAGCACTCCGTCTGAAAATGGAAGGAATTAACAAGAACTTGAGGAGATGGAATGATACTTGATGAATTCAACAGCATACTGCCTCCGAAACAATTAAAAGAATGGCACAAGGTTAAGAAGGATTCAGACAGCACTCCGGTTGAAAAGAGAGGTAAAACTTGATGAATGACAGAACTGAATGAAGAACACAACACTCCGGTTAAATGATAAGCAAGGGAAAGAACATGATCTCGATAAAACGATATGATGGTTTGGAGAGAGCAACATCACAATACCTCCGGAATGAAAGAATAGAATATAGTTCAATGATAGAAATGAACGGAGAAAAGTATGACAACCTCTCTCAAAATTGAATTTGAAATAGCATCCTTACGAGGAAGGGTTGAACGGAGTTGTTGGAAAATCAACAACAAAAGAATATTCTTGAAGTGGGCTTATGGAAAACATCTCAAAATTAAGAGGTGACAGCCAGCCACTAACGGAAACAATTGATTGGCTTGAGATCAGCAAGGAGACGAAAAACTTATTTCACCGGAATGATGAATGAAGAACTTGGGTCATTTATAAGCACCATAATAGCAACAATTCTCAGGGAAAGCTTTTAGGTGAAATACAACCCAAGATAACTCCAACGAATAATTGAATGGTTGGAAGATCTCCTGAACAAAGAAAATGATGGGTTTAAATATCTCATTCCTGACAACTTGTGAATCATGAAACATGAAGGGAAATTGTCAAAATGACATAACACCATCTGAAAAGATAAGGTAGAAAGAATTGCAATTGGAATGCATGAAGAAGAATGCTTGAGCTCCAACAAGAATCTTGAAGAAGACTTCGAGGAAGAATTAAATCTTGATGAACCACCATGAGAACTCCGGTAACAAAAGCATGGGAAGTGAAAGATGAAAAGAAATAAGATTCAAGGCCTGCGATGAATTCAGATAGAGCTCCGTGACAAGATAATTAAGAGAGTTGGAACTCCGGAAGAAAAGATGAACAACCAATAATTTCATATCATGAAACCCAGCCGAAGGAATTAAACACTTGGAAGGAACAAGAATAAGAATTATGTTATGCATCTCCTTCACCAATTTAAATTGATGACAACCAAAGGATTTGACATACTACTTATTCTCGTTGCAAAGAATTAAAGAGAGATCTCGCACAAACTCGGATAATTATTGAACAAAGCACTGGTAGGATTATGAAAAGAACAAATGAATTAAAACGATAACAATGGAAGAGTAAACTTGAAAGAACCACCGTAAGAATATGGAGACAAACGAAGAGACATGAATGAAGAATATTTGGAGGACGAAGTTGAAAACTGAGAACGAAGAAAACTCTGAAATGATGGCCTTCGGAGGAACACAAAGAAAAGAATTCATGAAATGCTTCGGAGGTATAAAAGAATTCCTCACAATCTGAACAATAATGAGGATGGCATGAAGCTAGAACCACGAATCTTGAGAGAACGGCCAAGATTTAAGAGAAACACTTCTCCGATCTTCAAATGTTGAGAGTGAAGACGAGAAATGCCATGAAGAATTGTTGAGCACTTCGGAATGAAGAATTAAAAAGGTTGAAACAACGATGAAAAGAATTTGAAAGCGATCTTGGAGAAGGCATGTGACTGATGGAAATCCTACTTACGTCACACTTGAAAAGAATTTCGGAACACTCCGGGAATATGAGAAGAGTCAGGTAAGATCCTGGGAAAACCTGTGGGTTATGGGCCCACTTAAAGAAATCACCGTTGGAAAAAGATTGCTTGAGAGATATTGCACCGGTTGAATTAAATGGCTTGGATAAGATAACAATCCTCAAAAATAATTTGAACGGATAAGAATGGAATTATGAATCTTCAGCACTCCGGATGTGAATAGCAAGAGGAGAATGATTAATTGGTGCTCCGGAATAAGAAAGCATTGTGAAAAAAAGGAAAAGGATAAGATCAACACCGAAATCTTGAATTACATCCACCGGCAGAATTTGAGAACAGAATAATGATGAACTTGAAGCTCTCGAGCATCTTCACGATAAATCACCGGATAAGAACATTGAAGGAAAAGAATGAAGAAATATCACATGAATAAAATGGATACTTCATCTGAGAATTTCTTGCTCCAAGAAGAAGAAGGGTGGGAGGGTGGGGAAACAAAGACAACTTGGGATGAATGAAACAGACAAATCGTCAGATTTCTCAACGACGTCTGTATGGAAAAACTTGAAGAGAAGGCACGCCGGTTGAAAAGGATTAATATGAAGATCTTGATTGTCAAGAAGAATTAGCACTCCCATAGAAATATGAGAACACCGATTAGGAAAGGTATGGAATCAACATTTGACATCGAAGCAACTCGAATACCAGAATCAAAACAAAAACAAATGATAGATGTGTTTATGAAGAAGATTATGTTGCGACATATCTATCCGAACAGAGAATTGAACGAATGAATTCCGCAGGTACATCAACTAGTCGGGAAGCCACTTGGAAAACAAAAAGTAAATAAAAAAGGAACAAGGAACAGATAGAACAAATACAAGATAGAAGCTTCGTTCGACATCTTTGTGCTGAAAGCTCATGGAACGTGTTACAAAAGGGTTTTGCAATCCCCGGATCAGCATAGCCAAGGACCCTTTAAGATGCAACTCCCGATCGGAACAAGCCCATAAAACCACTTCACTCAATGTAGAACCCCGAACTTCATATCATGTACTCGTCGGAAGAATGCCTAGAACTACTGGATGAACCCACCTATTAATTTCCGAAAGTTTCCAGTTATGCAATCAGGTGTTGGGGATACAGGGGAAGCACCGCGCACTCAACTCTAATCCTACATCCAGCTGTATCCATCCTTCAACACATAACCAGTTGTTCTCGGAAACCGTTTACCTCGGACCTTCGAAACGCATCTACTATACAAGCTATTGAATACTCCCGAACTACCTCCCCAGTACTGGGTGATGTCGGGGTTATCTTGCCACTAACCGCATAGGAGAGTTTTTTATGTCGGCCGTCTTAAGTATTCTAGTACTGCCGTGATGGATTTGTGACGACAACACCTCGGAGCTCAACTCCCCGGGACACTGCCACAACCCCTAATGACAGGAGGCATCGAGAACAATGTTCTCGTCACAAAGACATCGAAACAATCCAAACAATACTCGCGAGATCCTAAAAAAAATTTGGTGAATTTTTGAAAGTAGAAGAGGCAAGAGTAGTCGTCAGGAGTCCTCACCAGAGAGAAAAGAGATGAGAAGCAAGAATTCCTACTCTCCGATATAAATATAGGACTCAAAACATTTCCAAGTGTGTGCCTAGACTCAACCGTCAATGATTCGATCAATCAGTGGGGGCTTCTAGGTCGGAGAAGGCTCTGAATACCAACTTGTAATGCCCAGGATGGGACTATATCTCCTACGTGTCGAGGCACGACTTAAAGATATAAGCCCATTCTGGAATGATCGCAAGTTTGGTATCTTTGCACGACTCATGTAAAAGAGGGATTAAATTGCAAAAGGAGATAGTTGGCTTACACTCGCCACTTCACACAATACATTACATAAGCATAACATCATTCAAAACATCACAACCCGACTATGGGTGAAGATCCAAAAGAAAGATACCAAAGCAACATAAAGCCACATGTCAGGATCGGATCCTAGTAGAAAAACCACTACTGATCGTCGAAACGTCACAAGCAAACGGCCACGATCTTCAACGAGCTCCCCGTGAAGAACTGGTCCATCTCCTGCGACAAACTCGGCTGAACCTGCATCTGGTGTGGTGAAGTAACTGTGAGCCACAGAGGACTCAGCAATCCCGTTCCCGGGTAACACGACTATTTAAGCCTTGGGAGAGGTTAAGGCTGAAGAAAAGAATAAGTGTCTGCAGCAGCAACTAGCACTAGCTTACATGAAAGAGTGCGAGAAGAGAAGTGCCTCGGTCGAGAGATGATCACGAAGTGATCCTAGCTAAAGCTCAACAAACATAACCCCACCGTGTTCAACTCCCGAATCCCTATTCGGAAATTGACAGTCACGGTACACACGCTGGTAGTGTATTAGAGCAATGTGTCAAGTTATCTACAACCGGATATTAACAAGCTCCCATCTGCCACATAACCGCGGGCACGGCTTTCGAAAGTTCATAACCCTGCAGGGGTGTTCCAACTTGGCCCATGACAAGCCCACGATCCGCGGAGTCGCAACTCCAAGGTGGGAAGGCCCGAGTGTTCTCGGAATCCCGTGCTCAAGATACTCCGAACTAAGGTAAGGCTAATCCAGCAAATCCTCCCGGCGTGTCGACACCCTGATAGGTAGCCGCGCGTATCTAGTCTAAGGACACGACCGGATGGGCGATGCTACAGGTTTTTACCAGACCTTGAGTTTCCTCGAGGTGGCCCTGCAGGAACCCCAGTTCGGACCAACACTCATGTGGAGCACTGGCCCGGGGTTGTTGATTAAAAATAAAAAAGGGATAGCTAGTCCCTATGCAAGTTTTATTAGTTATTAGGCGAATAGTACCAATGTTGGGACTTGCTGGAAAAGACTTAGCGCTTAGCGGTTTATCGAGGGGGCCCCATAAACCCCAACCATGTGAGGAACGCATAATCAAGGAACATAACACCGGTTTAAACGGTTCCTAACGGCATGAGTGGAACAAATCACCAAGCAAAAGGCTTAGCCTTCCACCCTTGCCAGTATATAGATGATTTCATTTTTAAGCATTTGTATAGTGTGATATAACCCAACAAACTTCAACATGAAGCAAGTATCTTCGATCTCCACCTGCAACTAGCAATGCTATAAGAGGGGCTGAGCGAAGCGTACTTAGCCATTGAACGGTTTGCATAGGTAGGGTGGTTAGACATGAACATGGTTACAAGTAGGAGGCTGACAGGAAATACATGGGCATCGAGGCAAAACTATAGATCGAGACTACTAGCAATAGGCAAAAATAGTAATGGTATCCGGGTTCGGTCATCTTGCCTGGGATTCCACAAGGGAGAAGAACGGATCCATGAAGTAGACGGAGCAACATAGACGAGAGAAATCCTCACAACTCCGGAACGAATCCGAAGCTAACAAGAAAAGCAACCGGAAAGAAGCAAACAACACGGTAAACACACAAGCATAAACATGGCATACGATGCACATCCAAGTATGATGCATGTCCGGTTTAATTATGCATGGCATGGCAAAGGTGCACAAACAACACTACAAGTTACGTGGAGCTCAATATGCAATGAGTTGCATATTGACGAAACACCACATTTTAATTATTTAGTTGACTCTCGTTTATTTACAAGACAAGATTAAATGTTTGTTAACATGGCAAGAAGTGAAACAATAATAAAACTACACTATTTAGGCAATTTTAAATGAGGCCGGAAAATAACAACAACATATCCGGAAAATCCCCATAAGCATGTTTAGCAATTGTAAGCAAACAACAATTCAACATTAAAGGTTGTTAACATGATGCGGATGACACGGTCAAGCTTATGCAATTTTTATTAACAGGTTAACATGAAGAGAATGAAGAATTTGTCACCGTGGTGGAAAGAAAGGGTGCCACGGCAACAATCCGAAAATGATGCAACGGCAACATCTCGGTTCCGGTAACTCGTCGAGAGACCGGTGCAAAAGATGACGGAGAGCGAGCGGAACAAGATGAAAGGTGGGGCGATCCCGTTGTCGGGTTCCCACGGGTCGGCGACGAGGCAACCGAGGAGCATGACAAAAGACGAAACGGGCACGAAGCAAACAATCGATACATCTCATACAACCACAAGCATTCATCCACGGGCATCGTCTCGGGGTTATACCTTCGGAACACTCATTTCGGGGCGGTTCGAGTCGTAGAGGAAGTAGATGTTCTCGCGAGTCGCGGTACACGTGTCGTAGAGGGAAGTAGACGTTCTCATTTCCGAAGAGGTACTTGTCGCGGCATCGGACGTCCTCGGGGCGACGGTAGTCGAACTTGACATCGGTAGGGGTACTCGTTTCTTCCGAAGGTAGTGGTACTTGACGTTACGCCGTGTAGTCGAGCTTGACGGGTCGTCGGCGACGCGAAGGGGTACTTGGCGTCGGTAGTCGTACATGGGTCTTCGGTGAGGGTAGATGTTCACGTTTTGTAGAGGAACTCGACGCGTCGATGAACTTGACGAAAAACCTGCTGGACCAAAACAACAACACGAGGCCGACGAAGAAGCACAACAGCAGCAGTTTCGAGCTCCCTGGGACGAGGCAGAGGATCTAAGCAGCGGCGCTGGGGCTCGGCGCGCAGCTCCTGGAGAAGGCCACGGCAAGGAGAAGGAAGGCCGCAGGGACTTGGCGGGGCGCGGCGCTCACAGGAGATGGCGCCTGGGGCTCCTGGTCGACGCAATCCGTGCGGCTCGGCCTTGGCGACGGGGCGCGCCGGGCTGCGGGTGAAGCGGCGGGCGCGGCGTCCTGCGGGGAGGAAGGCCGAGGGGAGGCCTGGGGACGGAGCAGAGGCCACGGCGCCTGGCGATCCTGCGGGGAGGAAGAGGCAGCAGGGGTCGCGACGGAGGAAGGGCGCGGTCGCGGGCCTGGGGAGGAGGAGCCGCGGTCGCGGGCCGGCCTCCTGGCGCGCGGGAGGAGGAACGGCGCTCGCCAGAGGAGATCGAGCAGGGTCGATGCGGGATCGGGGTCGGGCGATGGGGACGAGTGGCTGGCGCGCTGCGTGAGATCGAGGAAAGAAGGGCTCGGGCGACAGAGGGACGAGAGGTGCGGCGGCGCTCGGGAGGAGAGCAGGGAGCGAAGGGATGAGGGCGCTCGAGGGGAGGGGCTCGGTGCGCTAGGGTTCGTCCTGGAGTGGGCCAAGAGAGGGATGGGCTGGCCTAGTAGCAGATGGGCCGCGGCTGGAATGGCCTAGAGGAGATGGGCCAAAAGGAGGAGAGGGAGGCTTGGGGTGGAAAAGGGCCTGGCCAGATGGCTGGGCTCTTTAATCTATTAACCAAAGTTGTTGCCCAAATAAAACAGCAAACCACCAGAGGAAAGAAAAGAAAGGAGGAGTTAGGAATAGGCTTAGGGCATAGGGTAAAATTCCCTGGACTCACAAAAATGTGAGGAATATAAATAAAATTGTTTGAAGATTTTTGGAAGATGAAAATTCAAAACACGTTTGAATAAAAGCCAAATTGTTTGACTTTATAAATCCATTTAGATGGAACCCAAAAGAGCTCGAATTTGAGGATGGGGCTCGACAAACGGGAAAAGAATTATTGGCAAGGTTTTTGAAGGAGAAACTCGAAGTGAAAAAGACATGGGGAAATTATGCACGTGTGTTGGTTAATTCCAAACAAATGGAATATTATTATATAGCTCCCTAATAATATTGAGAGGCTTTTATATGTTTTAAAGAGAAGACATTCTTCCCTCGATTTAAATGGACCGAAGGTCCACACAATTTATTTAGGTTGAGATGCAAAGAAAATATGACATGATGGCATGATTTTATGATGCAAAGCAAAATAAATAACACAAGCACAAATAAAACACACGGGAGAACCCGGAACATCTGGAATCTTCTGGAATCTTTTGGGACGTCGGTCTTCGGGCGTCACACCTATATGGTTAATAGCATGTCACCACAGAAATTATTCTTGTTATCATTTACCTACTCGAGGACGAGCAGGAATTAAGCTTGGGGATGTTGATACGTCCAAAACGTATCTGTAATTTATGCTTGCTCCATGCCTCTTTTGGGTGATATTGCTATGATATTTATGCACTTCCATACACTTTTGATCATATTTGGACTAACCTATTAACTCAGTGCACCCCAGTGCCAGTTTCTGTTTTCTACTGTTTTTGTATTTCAGGTTTTCCCATTACGTAAATTGCCAGAAAAATTCCGGGAAAAATATATAAAAAATCAGCGTTCCGGAAGCTTCCATGCGGCCAAAGTAGGGCCACAGGGGGGCCATAGGGGCTCCAGGCGGCCTGCCCACGCGGCCCCCCTCCTGGCCGCGCCGGGGGGCGCCTGGGCCCCCCTTAGCTCCCCTGGCAACCCCCTTTGGCATATATTTACACCGCGTCACAGAAACCATGATTCCAGACCCCTTTTCTCCAGACGCAATCCCGATCTCCGCCGCCATCGCCATCAAGCTTCGGGGGACCAGAATTCCTGTGCCGGCACCCTGCCGTGACGGGGAAGTGCCCCCGGATTCATCTCCATCGACGTTGCTTCCTCCCTCCATGATGCGGGAGTAGTTCCTCCTCGGGGCTGAGGTTTCTACCAGTAGCTATGTGGTCAATTCTCTCTCCCATTATGTGATCTTCGTTGTGATCATAGGCTATGTTAATCTAGGGTGATCCCATGATATTTCCCCTTCCTCTATGTATTGGATTGATGTACTCACTTGTCTTTATCTAGTATAATCCCCGAGACCAAGGTGACAGCGGTCTATTGGACATGGATTAGAAAAATATTTTCATGAGTGATTTCCTCTCTTGTGTGTTGATTGAAGATTGAGAGTCTCTTGGTGCTTGTCTTTGACTATCCTTTAGATATGTTGTGGTGATTGTGGGACTCTCTTTGGATGGCTGCGGTGACATTGGGAAATCCTTAGATTGAGAACTACGAACTTTGAGGTGTGCTTTTGTAGCCCTACATAATTCTCGTCCTCTCTTGACCACGAAGGAATGACCTTCGGGTGCGTCTCCATTGCATGTTTTATGGGAAATATCATGTGATTCGATTATGTTAATGTTGTTGGGAGTTGCCACTAGTGAAAGTATGAAGCCTAGGCCTTGTTTCCACCATTGCAATACCATTTGTGCTCACGTTTACCACTTGTTTGCTTGCTGCACTTTTTATTACAGATTTATATTACTTTGTTTTGCCATCCATATCACTTGCCATTTAACATCTCTTCGCCGAACTAGTGCACCTATACATCTAACAAGTGTAGTAGGTGTGTTGGGGACACAAGAGACTTCTTGTATCTTAGTTGCAGGGTTGCTTGAGAGAGACCATCTTCAACCTCTACTTCCCTGAGTTCGATAAACCTTAGGTCATCCACTTGAGGGAAATTGCTGCTGTCCTACAAACCTCTGCGCTTGGAGGCCCAACATAGTCTACAAGAGTAGAAGCGTGTGTAGACATCACTTGATATCGAGCACACATGCAAACACTAAGCATAATATCTGGCCTAGATGCACATAAATAAATTAAAGAACCAATCATGGAGCGGTATACGTGTTGATCAAACTCTTTACCATTGGCGTCAGGACCCAGATGATGTTTAGCAGGCATTGGCGTCGAGTACCCTTTGCAGTCTTGCATTCCAAACTTCTTCAGGCAGTCTTTAAGATACTTCTCTTGAGATATGAATATGTTGTTGCTTTGCCAATGAAGAACTTAAGCTCGCCCATCATGGACATTTGATATTGTTCTTGCATCATGTGACCAAACTCATCACTGTATTTCTTGTCAATGCAGCCGAAGATAATGTCATCCATGTAGATTTGGCAGACAAATAGTTCATCATCATATGTCTTCGTGAAGAGTGTGGGATCTAGGGATCCATGTTTTAAGCCTTTGCTCTTCAGGAAGTCTTTGAGGGTGTCATACCAAGCACGAGGCGCTTGTTTGAGGCCATACAGTGCCTTGTTGAGCTTGTATACCATATCAGGACGTTTTGGGTCTTCAAAGCCAGGTGGTTGTGCAACATACACTTCTTCTTCAATTCTTCCATTGAGAAAGGCACTCTTTACATCCATTTGATATAGAAGTATGTTGTGATGATTTGCATAGGCTAGCAGTATGCGAATAGCTTCAAGTCTAGCCACAGGAGCAAATGTTTCATCGAAGTCAATCCCTTCAACTTGAGTGTATCCTTGAGCAACTAGAAGAGGTTTGTTTCTGACCACTTGACCATGCTCTTCTTGCTTGTTGCGATAGATCCATTTTGTGCCTATTATGTTGTGCTTTCAAGGATCAGCACGCTTGACAAGTTCCCACACATTGTTCAGCTCAAACTGTTGAAGCTCTTCTTGCATTGCTTGAATCCATTAAGGCTCCATAAAAGCTTCAGCAACTTTCTTGGGTTCAGATATTGAGACAAAAGCAAAATGCCCACAAAAAATTGCAAGCTGTGTTGCTCTTGAGCGAGTGAGTGGGCCAGGAGCATTTATGCTATCAATTATCTTCTCAACTTGGACTTCATTTGCAACACGAGGATGAGCTGGACGAAGATTTTGTTCTTGTTGTGCATTGTCTTCATCAGGTGGATTGTCTTCGGGCTGAGCATTGTCGTCAGGTTGATTTGGAGCAGAGATGATGAGTTCCTCGTCAGGTTGTGCTTCAGAAGGCATGATCTCACCAGTTCCCATAAGCTCGATAGATTCATTTGGCGAAGCTTCATCTAGCACATTGGGTAGGAATTCTCTTTGTGATCCATTTGTCTCATCAAACCTCACATCCACAGTTTCAACAGTTTTATAGAGAAAAATGTTGAAGACTCTGTAAGAGTGTGAGTCTTTTCCATATCCGAGCATGAAGCCTTCATGAGCTTTGGGTGCAAATTTTGACTTATGATGAGGATCCTTGATCCAGCACTTAGCTCCAAATACTCTGAAGTAGCTTACATTTGGCTTCTTTCTAGTGAGGAGTTCATAGGATGTTTTCTTCAGAAGCTTGTGAAGATAAACACGGTTGATGATATGGCATGCAGTATCAATAGCTTTGGGCCAGAATCTTCTTGGTGTTTTGTACTCATCGAGCATCGTTCGAGCCATCTCAATTAGAGTTCTGTTCTTGAGCTCAACGATCCCATTTTGCTGAGGTGTATATGGGGCTGAAAATTCATGAGTGATTCCCATCTCATCCAGATAAAGATCGAGGCCAGCGTTCTTGAATTCAGTGCCATTGTCACTTCTTATGTGTTTGATCTTGATGCCGTAGTTGTTCATGGCACGGTTGGCGAAGCGTCTGAAGAAATCTTGCACTCCAGTCTTGTAGAGTATTATGTGCACCCATGTGTATCTTGAATAATTATCAACAATGACGAAGCCATAGAGACAAGTTGTGGTAGAGAATGTGGAGTAGTGAGTAGGGCCAAATAAGTCCATGTGTAGCAGCTCGAAGGGTTTAGATGTCGTCATGATTGTCTTCGAGGGGTGCTTGGCTCTAGTCATCTTCCCAGCTTCACAGGCACCACATAGATGATCTTTCTTGAACTTGACTTCCTCGATGCCTATGACATGCTTCTTCTTTGCAAGTGTATGCAAGTTCCTCATGCCAGCATGTCCTAGCCTCCGATGCCAGAGCCAGCACTCTGAAGCTTTTGCTAGAAGACATACGGCCATTTGTGGTCCAGCTGAGAAATCTACCATATACATATCACCTTTTCTGTATCCTTCAAATACTAAAGACTTGTCAGATTCCATTAGTACAATTCAACGAAATTTACCAAAGATCACAATCATGTTTAAGTCACAAAGCATTGAGACAGACATTAAGTTGAAACCAAGAGATTCAACAAGCATGACTTTGTCCATATGCTGATCTCTTGAGATTGCAACTCTACCTAGACCCAACACTTTGCTTTTACCAGTATCAGCAAATGTGATGTGACTCTTGTTGGATGGACGTAAAGTTGAGTCCATGAGAAGATTTCTGTCACCAATCATATGATTTGTGCATCCGCTATCCATAAGCCATTCTGAAGACTTTGGTGTCACTCCCTACAATGCAGTTAGGAGGATAGGCTTCACCAAAAGCCTTTATGAAGCATAAACAATTGATGCATAAGTGGATTATGAAAGCTTTAGATGTAGGTTAGGACTGATAAGATTCTTCAGCAAGTGATTTATGGATAGTATGAGCAGTAAGTCGGTTTGGGCATTTGTTCTTGTGCCCTACAAGTGTTTTAGGTCCCCAGCAATAGCATCAGAAGCCTTTGATTACAGGCTGGAGACCTTTCCCTGCAAGAGAAAGTTAGTTCTTCTTAGCCACCCACATCTTCAGGGGTGGCTTAGAAGCAATAAGTCTAAGTGCAGCATCTGAGAATTTTGGCTTTAGAGCCCTAGCAAACAGTCTTGCAGGAGAAGAATAATACTCATAAGAATAGGCAGAAAAGTTCTTTGATTTATGAACATAGTGGTTTGAAGAAACACGCTCATATTCATGGGTCTGAGTATGATTTCCCTGCAAAACATCTGTGTTAGGGTGACTCAGGTGAGTCCTTTGTCTATATGAAGCCTTAGGACCATATGAAGCCTTTGGTCTGGGGTTTGTCTTCATCCTAGTAGGTGTCATGATAGTATTTGCTGGAAGCTTCTCAAGACAATCTTTGGGTACCCAGATCTTCTTCATAGGTGGTCCATTCCTGCAGTTAGTACCAATATACCTGGCAAACACTTCATCATTTTGATTCTTAAATAGTTTATAGTTTGCATCAAAGGATTCATCAATGATAATAGGATTAGCACAAGTGAAGCCAGATAAGGTAGATGGATCCACTGAAGGTTCCTTTGCAGCAACCCATGTGGTTTTGGGATACTGCTGAGGCTTCCAGTATGAACCATCAACATTCATTTTCCTGTCGAACCCAACACCCTCTTTCCTAGGGTTTCGGTTCAGTATCTGCTTTTTGAGGACATTACATAGAGTCTGATGCCCTTTGAGGCTTTTGTACATCCTTGTTTCAAGCAAAGTCTTCAACCTAATATTTTCATCGGCAATAGTAGTGCTTTCCTCAGCAGAGGGGTTAGTTACCACATCAATAGTTGAAGATATTGCAATAGTGGCAGCAGTAGAGCATTCAGCAACAGATGTAGCATTATCACGTTCAATGCATTTTAGACATGGTGGTTCAAACTCTTCGTGAGTGGAGCTGATCAGTTGTGCGCGGAGTGACTCATTCTCCTTTTGAAGATCTTCATGAGCCGCTTTCACTTTCTCAAGTTCTCGCTTCCTTTGAATGTAATCGTGGGAAAGCTTTTCATGAGTTTTTGAAAGCGATTCATAAAGCTCTTCAAGTTCTTTGTACTTAACATGCCGATTTTTTATGTCTTCAATTAAGGACTGAGAACGGGTCATTTCCGCGTCCAACAGATCATCGCTTTTGTCTAACAGTTTTTGAATATGTTCCATGGCTTTCTGCTGTTCAGTGGCAATTTTAGCAACTGTTTTGTAGCTACGTTTTGATTCACAGTCAGAGTCATCTTCACTAGATGTTTGAAAGTAAGCATCGCGTGATTTTACCTTGGCACCGCGTGCCATGAAGCAGAAGGTGGGTGCAGAGTCGTCGTCCTCATCATCATTGTTGGGGACGGGGCCATTGTCTTCAGTGTTGAAGATAGACTTGCCCACATAGGCAGTGGCTAACGCCAGACTTGCAGCACCAGAATCAGACTCTTCCTCCGACTCCACCTCCACCTCTTCAGAACCAGACTCTTCCTTAGAATCCATCTCCTTGCCAACAAATGTGCGAGCCTTGCCAGATGAATTCTTCTTGTGTGATGAATACTTTGATGAAGACTTTGAAGAAGACTTTGAGTATTTCTTCTTTTTCTTGTCATCAGAATCATATTCCTTGCTCTTCTTCTTCTTCTTCTCGTTGTCCCACTGAGGACACTCAGAGATGTAGTGACCAGGTTTCTTGCACTTATGACATGTTCTTTTCTTGTAGTGATGAGCAGATGCTTCATCATTTCTTGAGCTGGATCTTGAAGACTTTCTGAAGCCTTTCTTCCTAGTGAATTTCTGGAACTTCTTCACAAGCATGGCAAGCTCCTTTCCAATGTCTTCAGGATCATCAGAACTACAGTCAGATTCTTCCTCAGATGAGGAAACAGCTTTTGCCTTCAACGCGCAAGATCGGCCATAGTTGGGATCATAGATGTCACGCTTCTCAGATAGCTGAAACTCATGTGTGTTGAGCCTCTCAAGTATATCAGACGGATCGAGAGTCTTGAAGTCAAGGCGTTCTTGAATCATCAATGCAAGGATATCGAATGAGCTGTCGAGTGATCTCAGAAGAATCTTGACGATTTCATGCTTGGTGATCTCAGTGGCGCCAAGTGCTTGAAGCTCATTTGTGATGTCAGTGAGACGATCAAAAGTGTGCTGGACATTCTCATTGTCATGTCTCTTGAAGCGATTGAAGAGATTGCGAAGGACGCTGATTCTTTGATCTCTCTGGGTAGAGACTCCTTCATTGACCTTTGAGAGCCAGTCCAAAACTTCCTTTGACGTGTCCAGAGCACTCACACGACCGTACTGTCCTTTGGTCAGATGACCACAGATGATGTTCTTGGCCGTTGAATCCAATTGAACGAGCCTCTTGACATCAGCAGCGGTGACGCCTTCACCAGTCTTGGGAACGCCATGCTTGACGACAAACCAGAGGTCCACATCAATGGCTTCAAGATGCATGCGCATCTTGTTCTTCTAGTAGGAATATTCGGTGCCACCGAAGACAGGGCACGCAGCGGAGACTTTGATTATCCCTGCAGTCGACATAGCTAAAACTCTAGGTGGTTAAACCAAATCACACAGAACAAGGGAGTACCTTGCTCTGATACCAATTGAAAGTGCAGTATATCAACTAGAGGGGGGTGAATAGACGATTTTTATGAAATGCTTCAAAACATGATAGTTTCGAAGACAACCGATAAGCTTGAGTCTATTTGTATGCAGCGGAAAGTGAACTACACTAGGTAAGCCATAGTCATGTATTCAATGAAGTGAAAGCATGAAGACTAATAGCAACTAGGCAGCAGTGATCATAAAGGAAGAAGGAATGAAGCCAATCACAACAAGTAGATACTCAGTGAAGACAATCAGATAGGGCAAGCATGCAATGTCTTCACAACATAGAGCAGTAAGTAAAGGGAAGAAAAGGATAGAACCAGTGGCTCGGGGAAGACAGTGATTTGTTAGACCAGTTCCAGTTGCTATGACAACTGTACGTCCGGTTAGGGAGGCTGAGATTTAACTCAGAAGACCACGTCTTCACCTTGTTCCCCTTGAGCTAAGAACACCTAGTCCTTGCCCAACCACTCTGGTAAGTCTTCAAGGTAGACTTCCAAACCTTCACAGACTTCATTCACCGGCAATCCACAATTACTCTTGGATGCTCAGAACGCGACGCCTAACCGGCTGGAGGAAACACAGTCCTCAAGTGTAATAAGTCTTCAGGTCACACAGACAGAAAGACTTCAGTGATGCCTAACACTCTTTGGCTCTGGGTGTTTGGGCTTTGTCCTCGCAAGGATTTCTCTCTCAAATGCTTCGGAGGTGGGTTGCTCTCAAACGACAAAAGCCGTGCAATAACTCTGAGCAGCCACCAATTTATGGTGTAGGGGGTGGGCTATTTATAGCCACTAGGCAACCCGACCTGATTTGTCCGAAGTGACCCTGGGTCACTAAGGAACTGACACGTGTTCCAACGGTTAGATTTCAAACACACACGGCAACTTTACTTGAGCTCCAAGTAAAGCTGACTCATCCGCCTCTGGATAAGATTTGCTCTCATAGTCTTCGCTCGAAGACATAGGATTTGGTTGAGCATCACATCAGTCACTCTGACTTAGTTCACTTGGACCCCACTTAACAGTGCGGTGGTTCCTATGACTCAATAAAGAAGAAAAGGAAACAGCGACAACTCTACATCTTCGCTTTACATAGTCTTCACACAATGTCTTCTCATGTCATAGTCTTCAATATGATTATCTTCATATACCACCATAGTTATCAATGTCTTCATACATTTTTAGGGGTCATCTCCGGTAGGTTAACCGAATCAATGAGGGACTACTACCTGTGTTATCCTGCAATTCTCACAAACACATTAGTCCCTCAACCAGGTTTGTCGTCAATACTCCAAAACCACTAGGGGTGGCACTAGATGCACTTACAGTAGGCATTCCTGGTTGTGGCATTAGCAGTATCGGCAGGTTCATCTGGAAGTGGATCCTCTAGAATATGTTCCTTCTTATCATGCTTTAGAACAATTCTCAAATTTCTATACCAGGTGGTAAAGTTTGTTTTATTAAGTTTATCCTTTTCCAAGATTGATTTCAATGCAAAGTTGGGTTGAGCAGGTGGTGCCATTGATCTACAACAGAAAATATGCAATCAGTAAGCAATGTGTTTATGTAGAGTAATTCAAGCCTAAAACAGAAATACTCCCACTGAAGTTAGCATCCCTCCGCAAACTCCCAGTGATTCAGGATCCGACTAGCACATGCGACTAGTGAGCTTTAGCATCACTGCTAGCCAACATGACTATCGGGTAAGCAACTACTTGCTAACCGTATCTCTATACGACTCCTGTCGGTCGAGTAGGTATCTCATACCCTGGCTCCCGACCTCCTGTTATCTCTAGTGACGGAGAGGCCGACTTGGGTTTCAGAGTTGATTGATAGCTCGTCGTCCAGTTGGTGCGAGGATAAGGTGCGAGCGGTATTTCTGCCAATGGATGCTGATATTATTTTGAAAATCCCACTTTGTACTAGGAGAGTTGATGATTTTTGGGCTTGGGGAGAAGATGGCAGAGGCATTTTGTCAGTTAAATCTGTTTACAAATTTTTGCTCACTATGAAGCTGCAGAATGAAGCATTGTTACAGCCGGTTGGAGGATATTTGAACGTTGTCATGGAAGAGAGGGCATGGACGTCATTATGGAAAATCAAGATACCTTCGAAAATCAAGGTTTTCTTCTGGAGACTTTGCCATGAAACCACTCCAATGGCTGCGGTATTACATCGTAGAAATATGTCGACCACATCTGTGTGTGCTTTCTGCGCCGCGCAAGATGACTGGAAACATGCTTTGATTGATTGCATTATGGCGAGGAGCGTGTGGTATCTCCGCTTGGAGGAAATGTTGGAAACTATGGTTGATGATCTAACAATGCATGCAAAAAAACTGGTTATTTACTATGTATGAGACATTGTCACACGAGCAGTTCACCCGAATAGTGGTGACCTTATTGGCCATTTGGCGATCAAGGAGGAAAGCTATCCATGAAGATATTTTTGAAAGCCCTTTTACGACTCATTCTTTTGTCAATTTTTTTCTCAGAGATCTACAGATAGTTGAAAGGCAAACTCCGACGCAGCCACAAATGCCCAAAGCACGACCAACAGCTTGGTTGGCACCTCCGGAGGGTCTTGCGAAGGTTAATGTTGATGCAGCTGTCTCTATAGAAGGAAGTTTTGGAGCTGTGGCGGCAGTCTGTCGGGATAAGAGAGGAAAATTTCTTGGGGCTTCAGCTGTCACTTCCACACACATAATTGATCCTAACACGCTGGAAGCATTGGGAGTATGTGGAGGGCAATCTTTAGCTCATGATTTTTACGAGAACCGGATTCATATTGCTTCAGATAGCAAGATGGTGGTGAATGACATCAAGGTGTACTCGGCAGCAGGGTATGGAGCCATTCTACATGAAATAAAAGACCGATCTAGGAATTTCTTTTGCTGTAATATAGTTCATGAGTTTAGGAGCTCAAATTTCGAGGCTCACACTATCAGTAGGCATGCTTTAGGACTCGGTTTTGGTCGTCATGTTTGGTTAGGCCGACCGGGGGAGCTTCCCTTTCCTATAAACATTTTGGAGATTGAATAAAGCTAAGAGAGATTGTCTAAAAAAAAGAGCAATCGCCCAAAATGGGGAGGGGCATCCTCTGTTTTTTTTTCTTGTTTCATTTTCTAACTTTGAAAATTGTTAATGAATCCTAAATTAATTTATTTTGGGGAGTTCAAAAAATATCCAAAATTTTACGGACATGATAAAATGTTCCCAACTTAAAAAAAAATCATGATTTCAAAAAGTGTTAACGAATTTGAATAACATACACGGGTGTCAAAAAATGTTCTCAGTTTTAAAAATGTTCACGAAATCGAAAACAATCTTGCATTTTATAATTGTTCACCAATTTCGAGAAATGCTCCCGAATTTGAAACATTGTTATGGAACTTTTTAAGAAATATACCGAATATAAAAAGATATTCTCAAATTGTAAACATGTTCTGAATTGCAAAAAATGTTGTCAAATTTGGAAAAAAATGATTTGGATTTTAGAAAGTTTCAGTATCTCAAAAACTATCCCAGATTTTTTTTAAAGGTCAAGAATTTGATCTTGTTTCATAGTTCAATAAATGTTCACGAATTTGAAAAAATACTCACGAATTTGTAATAGTTTTGTGAATTTCAAAAAAAATTCCAAAATAGAAAAATGTAAAAGAATTCGGAAAATGTTCATGATTTATAATATGTCTGTGAATTTTAAACTTGTCCACAAATTCAAAAAATAACGTTCACTATTTTTTAAAATGAAAAAAAAGTTTTTGAAATAATAAAGTACGAAAATAAAAAATTAAGGGAAAAGGAAATTGAAAAAAGAAGTAGACAACGATGAAAAATACAGAAAAAATAGCTGAACTAGGAAGAACACAGAAAACAGCCGCACGCCCGCATAGGCTGGCTCAATGTGGTTTGTAGGAAGGTCCAGCTTCGAATAATATCCATCCACCTATGCAGGAAGACCGAGCTTCGAATAAGGAGGCATGTAATATTGTAAAATTTGATGTATCGCTTTCTCGGGGTCGCTATGTGTGTCTCCTATCCCCTCATGACTCTTTTTGTATCCCGTTGAATGTTGTTCAATTTTAATAAAGCTTGGGATCCCTTAAAAAAATCAACCTACGCGGGAAGTAGGGACTGCGTAGATGCGCCTCAACTTATTCAGACAAATCGAAGGGCTACACTTTAAAAAAGACAAATCACAGGGCTGAGAGAGCTATCTGAGATGTGTAAGAAAACAAAGTCAGTGATTTAAGGGCATGTATAATGATTGATAAGATAATTTTATCTTAAGTTTTGCATGTAAATTAGAGATGACAAAAAAGATGTCTACAATGGATCATTTCTTAGCCTTATCTTCAATAATTAGTTGTTCCTAAAAATATGGCGAGACAAATTGTGCTAAGAGATCATCTCTTGTCTTCTCTTAAATAAGAGAAGACAAGCATTCTCTTATGATTTCTCTCTCCTTCACCTCATCATTTATCCTACGTAGCACTCTTAAGATAGAACCATTGTACATGCCTTAGCTATGGAAATCCGAATGAAATGGCAAAATGAACAACTGTTTTTTTATATATAAAAACTTATAGGCGAGCTATATTTATGGACCCAAGAAGTAACAAACATAACCGAGTATAATAACGAATCATATATATACAACGAAACAGTTTATGCGAGACAAGTGCACCTGACCAACTGACACCACGAGTTGGCGACCTCTGACTCGATCGACTAGTACGTACTCCCTCCGTCTCAAAATACTTGTCGAAGAAATGGATAAAAATGGATGTATCTAGAACTAAAATACATCTAGATGCATCCATTCTTTTGACAAGTATTTTCGGACGGAGGGAGTATACTCTAGTAGTGCTTGTGGCCGTTGGTCATGGACTCCGCGATGCCCTTGGAGAGGCAGTAGGCGACGGACTGAATCGTGATCATTGGGTTGACGCCGACCGCGGTGGGGAGTAGGCTGCCGTCGCAGACGTACAGGCCCTCGGCCTCCCAGGTCTCGCCGCTGCCGTCGACGGCGCTGTGCTTGGGGCTGGAGCCCATGCGGCAGCTGCCCATCTGATGGGCCGAGGAGAAGACCCCCCATTTGTCCGCCGTCGAGTGCATGGGCCCCTTCTCGATGGTCACCTCGTCCAGGAACGCCTCCAGGACTTCGTCGCGCACGCCCTTGCAGCGTAGCCGGAGGCCGTCGCTGCGGTGCGTGCCCACCTCCGCCGCGCCGGCGGCCACCAGGATGCGCAGCACGTGGCGCAGGCCGTTGCGGAGCTCGCGGGCGTCGTCGCGGCTGGGGGTGAAGCGCAGGCGGCCCTCGCAGTCCACGAAGCCCGAGCCGCGGTCGCGGACGAGGGCGAACACGTGCGCCGTGCGCGCGAACCGGCTCATGCGCTCCTTCATGTCGCGGCCCGACTCCCACGGCACCATGGCGGCGAAGGCACCCGGCCCTAGCGCCGGCGTCTCGATGATGGTGCGCTCGGTGACGCGGTGCATGCTCGTGATGATGCCGCCCTCGTAGGACTTGCCGGTGATGGGCACCGCCTGCTTGTTCTCCGGGAAGTAGCCCCATGCCATGGACACCGGGTGGAGGTGCAGGTTCCGGCCGATGTGCCAGTTCTTCAGCCCGCTGTTGCGCAGCAGCGGAGGCGTCATGAGCGCCCCGCAAGCCGAGATGGACACCTTGGCCTCGATACGCAGCTTCTTGGTGACGCCGCTGCTCATGCACGTCGCTATCAGGCCCACGCATTTCTTGCTCCGGCCGTCCTTGCCACTGTTGCTCTGGAGGATGAAGCGCTCGGCCTTGCACCCGGTCAGGATCACCGCTCCGTGCTTGACGGCGTCGACAAGCCACGTCGTGTCGGTGCCGCGCTTATCGCCGGTGGGGCAGCCGAAGTTGCAGCTCCCGCAGTAGTGTCCCTCCGACGAGTTGCGCGGCACGGCGTCGACAGGCAGCCCGAGCGCCTCGCACCCTCGGCGCAGCACCGTGTTCTGGAACCCTTCCTTGAGGCACCCGTCGGTGACGCCGAGCCGGTCACACACCGTGTTCATGGCCTGCTGGTACACCGGGCTCGCGAACAACGGGACCCCGTGGTCGCGGGACCACTCCTGCAAGACCTCCCCTGGCGTGCGGATGCAGGCCGACCAGTTCACCGCCGAGCCGCCGCCGACAGTGGAGCCCGTGAACACCATGGTCGTCACGTTGGACGTGCAGAAGATGCCGCCCTTCTCGAAGAGGCGCTCCATGGACGGACCCTCGACGGAGCTGTAGTCATCAGCGGCGAAGTAGTCGCCCTTCTCGACGACGACCACCTTGTACCCTGCGGACGCGAGCATCGCGGCGGCAACGCCCCCGCCGCAGCCGGACCCGACAATGACGGCGTCGCACTGCACCGTGTGTTGTGCGCCCGTCTTGACGGAGAGCCCCCTATCCGCGAGCGACCTGAGCAGGGTGGTGTCGTTGAGCGCTCTGGTTTCCACGACGCCCTTGTCCAGTGGCCGCGCCGCAGCAGGCGTTTCAGCTCGATCTTTCTGCCACTCTTCCACGCTGTATCCAATCGCTTTCCAGTGTGGATTCTCTGACTTCTCGTCCACCTGCACGTCGGGCAAACGGGTGGCACACTTTGTTCAAATCTTACTTTTTTTATTTACTCGGACATATTAGCTTTGACCTAATTTAAACTTTTAAATTCTGATCAAATTTATCAAAAACAATAAAAAAATTCACATATATATATGGTAGGAAAATGTATTAAATGATGATCCTAAAGGTATTGATTTGGTGGACTATTTAGGTCATTTCTTTATGGTAAAAAAGTACCGGCGATCAACAAATATTAATTTCATCATTCCATGGTAGTGTGCTATGACAGAGACCGGATGATACTAATTGATAATCTTGACAAAGCGCATTATCTGATTGTGTCTTTCATCATCTTCTTGTATTATGCAAACGGTGACACGTTAACATCCGTGTTCCATTCATTGATTTATGCTGCTCAGTAATTGTTGCGTGTACCCACTAGACTCTGGTGGTCACTTTTCAGTTTTCACAGAATGGGCCAAGTCGCCCTGAGATTTCCAGTGTGTACTACTCCACTGTGTACTGATGGCCAGGTAGGGGCCGGAGACAAGTGCTCTCGGAAAGGCATAACCCATTCCAGGCTTTGTCCTGACGAAGTTCTTATTTTCTACTCCCTCTGTCCCATAATATAAGAACGTTTTTTAGACTAATGCAGTGTAAAAACGTTCTTTCGTGGGGAATGACTTTTCAAACCTTTGAATTCTATTATTTTTTTGAGTTTCTGAGATAAAGAAACCATGTGCTCCGCTCCCAAAAATTTCAGTTAAATCTTGGAGCAAGTTCTGCGAGGAATATAATGGTGACAGTCGACACGAATTGCCATTTTCAAGCAAGTGCATTACGCAATGTCCAACTAATTAACCAGACACTGACCGGGCGAAGGATAGTCTGACGAACAAAAAGAGTGATAGGAACTGCAAGTGTTCAATCAATTCCGAGGAATGGTTCCGTCTCTGTCTCTTGGTACGTGTTCAAATCGAAACCTTACCCCTTGGTTTCAGGCAGAAAGCACGAGCATGAAACCAGTGTGAGGCCGGGTTCAGTTAGCAAGCCAGTGGTAGCAAATCAGACGGGTTGTTGACATGAAGTTAGGGCACTATGCAGACATGCAGTGCAGGCCCCTCTCACCGAGCTGGCCGATTAATTTCAAGCGTCCGACCTCTGAATGCGCAGCAAGTACAGCGAGGACCCAAGCAAGTTGTACTGCTCCCTGCGCCCCAGCCCCTCGAAAAATTGATTATTATTTTTTTGCATTGTTGAAGCAAAAACGTGGCCAGATATTTAATTTTATCGCTGAAGCCTTAAGTTGCCAAAAAGGGGCCAGAATGAAAGACGCTGGCCGGAATGGCGAATTTATTGAGGCCATCATGGCGTGTGCCAGTTTTGAGAGACTCATGCAAACGAGTAGTACTATATACTGAAGTAACCAAGAAGAGATGCAAAAGGAAGGAGTCTTACCATGGTGTAGAAGACGTAGTGGGAGAGGATTTTGACGAGGGCGAAGACGATCCTGAGCGGGAAGAGCCACCGCGTCCTGTTCCATCGCTGCAGCGCCGCCTCCTGCCGCTCCGCCGGCATGTCCGCGAACCGACGCAGCTCGCCGGCGGCGCCGCAGAGGCTCAGCCGGCCGCACAGCAGCAGCGTCCCCACCCTCGTGCTCAGCACCCACAGCACCACCCACGCCAGCAGCGCCGCCTCCCGTATGCACCGCGTCACCATCAGCTCTGCGACCTTTTTTGGGGGAGAAAAGGACAAGCAAACGAACGAGCTACACATCAGAGATCAACCACCTCACCTCACCGCCGACGATTGCTTCCATGTGAACATGGCTACAAAATCAACCGGGCGACGCACAAAAACAAAATGGCGTTTTTTTTCCTGTTAATAATTCGTACAGGGAGTAAGGAAAAGTGGTCCGTCCGGGCGTGCGGTGAGAGCGAGACCGCACTGCTGGCGAGCAGAGCAATCATCGAGGCACGCCTACGGATCTCATGGTAATTAATTGGGTAAACACCAGAGAATATCAAGGCAATTAAACCAAGCATCGACGAGCGCGGGCCGCGGGGACGACCACGTGATGGTGCATATTGGCGTGGCGTGGTGCAGGAAAGGAGATTGGATCGGACGTGCGCACGCACCTCGTCGGGGATGTTGGAGTCGGCGGCGGAGGCGAGGTAGAAGCGCTCGAGGTCCTTGCCGCCAGGCGGATCGGCGCGGCCGCCGGCGCCCGTCTCCTCGGCCGGCAGCGAGGGGATGAAGGCGCCGCACATGGCGCGGAGCGCTTCCATCTGCGCCGGGTGCAGCCCGTGCGTGTACTTGCCGTCCCGCCTCTGCCCGCGCAGCAGCGGGTGCGGCCCCGCGCGCCTGCCCGCCGCCTTCTCCTCCTCCTGGACCGCCATTAGGACCGCTACTGCGTGTGTGTGCTTCTCTCTTCTCGGTTAGTTTATCTCTGGCGACGTGTGGGTTGGTGCGCCGAGGGCGCGTGTTTATATAGACCTCTGGGGTGGCTAGACCAGCTGGTGCACCCGTTTCGAACTCAGCGAGCGAGGACGACGGCGGCGAGAGAGTTGGGGCGAGGAGCAATAAATAGGGATGGATGGATGCCGAGTTTGCCGACGATGCGCATCTGTGACTATATCTATCTCCTCATTTAAAACGGCTCACCAACTGGAGGACAGACGTGGGGAGGGTCATGGACTCCTGGATCATACCAGTTTTGACGTGCAATCTTCTTCTGCTATTGTGCTGCCACCATCTTCGTCTACAAGTACCCTATGAGCCGTTGGTTGCGATGGAACGAGATATATTGATATCAAGTTATGTCAGTTACGTCAGTTTTTTTTTTTTACAACAATACATGCAATATGATCTAGTCGAGATTTTAAGGATGCACACAATAAAAAAACGAAGACAGCCGGTGCGATCAACGATGCTTATAGCAAGCAAACAAGCAGAAACATCAATCACCACCTTTAACAACACATGAACTACGATGATGGTTCCCGTCATTTTTTTTAGAAACTACGAGGATGGTTCTACGAAAGCGCAACATCGGTGATCAGTGTATGGAAAACGAAAAGCTATTCGGATAGACAATGGTCTGGCTCGAGTGACCAGGTGTGTCCTAGTCACGCCCAACATAGGGTTGAGGAACATGCGTTTGTCCAAAATCGAAAGAAACCCCGAGGATGTTATAATTCCGCTATAAAAAAAACTTGTATGCTCCCTCCACGTGCGGGCCCTTCGAGCAAGCAACAAGGGAAAATATTTTTATGGGGGGACGAAGAAAAGTCATGTCTGAAAAATGACTTGTCATCAACTATAATCATCACCCTTAAAACACATGAACTACGAGGAAGATTCTCCGAGAGCAATGCCTTCAGAAAAAGAGTGACACACAAGTGTCGTCATTGTTCGATCGAACCGCTGAATGGTAGGTCTTGAGTTTTCATCCCTAGAGAGCATGTCCGTGTAAATCTCCAAAACAATGCATTCAAGGAGGAAACAATGTGCAAACATCAACATTGACATGTGCAACCAGCGAAGGTCGGCCCTTGGGTTTTCACCGGTAGCTCCAGATACGATACTCAGGAGAGCACCACCAAACCGAAGACACCCTGCGCTACTACCACCACTTTTCAAAGAAGACGATGTTGCATGAGGGATTACACCCACACTCCATGATCACCGGAAATCGAAATTAAACCGTTCCATGCCATACATATGCCCGTAGGTTGTCCCCCGCATGAAAATCCTTGGCGCTAAAATCACCACGCAACCAAGGCCATGCCCACGAAACATTAACAGCCACACGATGCAGATAGTCGAACATCATTGGCAGATTCAACATCTTGTGCAAAGGTACTACAAAGATAGTGTGGTAGAATCTTTCGGTGACGATAGCGCCACGACGAGACAAGTCATGGACGCAACGTCCATGTTTGACCTCGGTATCACTTCAAACCGTCGTATTTGCTCGAATGATGCTGCTACAATAGCCAACCTTGGTGTTGGATGGTCCTCGAGCCGCCGCCACCGTCCCTTGCAAAATCAGAGAAGGCCAATATTTGTCGCCGTAGTAGAAAAAGTGAGTTGTCATTAGAGGAGGACACACCGCCGTGTGGAATGTGCCACTACATGCCCCGAATGCCAACAATCACCTGACTGGGAGCCGGCCGGCACCACTACGCCGGCTGCAACACGAAGGGCTCAATCATTTGAGGAGAACATATCTTCTGCCTGCAATGGAACAAGATATTGATATAAAGATGATATCAATTACACTCGGTCTCTACAACTACATGACATAAAGACCTAGTCGAGACATTAAGGATGTACACAACCAAAAAAGATAAAAGGAAGAAGAAGAAAAACGATGCGACTAATGACACGCACCAAGCAAACAAGAAACAACACCAATCACCACCATTGGCAAGACAAAAACTACGAGGAAGGTTCTGCGAAAGCAATGCCTACAGGAAGAAGAAAAACATCAATCATTGCCCTTTATAACACACCAATTACAAAGGAAGGTCCTCTTAAAGTAGCACCTTCAGGAAAGAAGCGACGGGCAAGCATTGATGTCGTTTGATCCAACTGCTGAAGGTCAGATCTTGAGTTTTAACCATGGAGAGCATACCCGAGTAATTTCCAAAGAAATGCCTTAAACAAGGAAAAATGCATAAGCATTGTTGTTGCCGGGTGCAACCACCAAAGGCCGGACCTTGTGTTTTCACCCTGAAGCTTGAGATATGATACTCATGAGAACACTACCAAACCAAAGACATTGTGTGCTGTCGCAACCACTTTTCAAAGAAGTTGATGCTACATGAGTGATGGTGTCTTGGACTAGGGGGTGCTTGCCACGTCGGCTCCTGACCATATGGGTCGGGCGGAGGACCCCGTAGATGATCAACTAGTGGGCCACTTTCGTTGGGCCTAGGAACACCAAGGTGGATTATTCCCAAAGACTTGGTGCATACACCAAGACTAGAGGCAGTCTTCAACACGTTGCTACCTCTTGAACTTGCGTTGATTTTTCCCTTGAAGAGGAAAGGGTGATGCAGCAAAATAGAGTAAGTATTTCCCTCACTTTTGAGAACCAAGGTATCCATACAGTAGAAGATTACACACAAGTCGCCAAATACCCGCACAAACAAACAATAAACTTGCACCCAACGCTATAAAGGGGTTGTCAATCCCTTCTATCACAAAAACACTATCGTTACTTTTATTGCTGCTACCGCCACTATCATATTACTTTGCTACTAAATTATCTTGCTACAGATACTAAGTTTCCAGGTGTGGTTGAATTGACAACTCAGCTGCTAATACTTAAGAGTATTCTTTGGCTCCCCTTGTGTTGAATCAACAAATTTGGGTTGAATACTTTACCCTCAAAAACTGTTGCGATCCCCTACACTTATGGGTTATCAGCCATCGTTGTAATATACAAGCCAAGTTCTATAATGAAAAATTCCCATTAGTGATATATCAAAGTTACAACATAGGAGACTCTATCATGAAGAACATGGTGCTACTTTGAAGCACAAGTGTGGAAAAGGATAGTAACATTGTCCCTTCTCTCTTTTTCTCTCATTTTTTTGTAGCCTCCTCTCTTTTTTTGGAGACCCTTTTCTCTTTTTTTTGGAGACTCATTTTGTAATGCCCAGGATGGGACTATACCTCATACGTGTCGAGGCACGACTTAAAGGTATAAGCCCATCCTAGAATGATCTCAAGTTTGGTATCTTTGCACGACTCATGTAAAAGAGGGATTAAATTGCAAAAGAAGATAGTTGGCTTACACTCGCCACTTCACCCAATACATTACATAAACAAACCATCATTCAAAACATCACAACCCGACTACGGGTGAAGATCCAAAAAAAAGATACCAAAACAACATAAAGCCACAGGTCAGGATCGAATCCTAGTAGAAACCACTACTGATCGTCGAAACGTCACAAGCATACGGCCAACTCTTCATCGAACTCCCGATGAAGAACTGATCCAACTCCTGCATCAAACTCGGCTGAACCTGCATCTGGTGTGGTGAAGTAACTGTGAGCCACAGAGGACTCAACAATCCCGTTCCCGGGTAACACGACTATTTAAGCCTTGGGTGAGGAACAAGGCTGGAGAAAGAATAAGAGGTGAAGGAACAACAAGAGTCTGCAGCAGCAACTAGCACTAACTTACGTAAAAGAGAGCGAGAAGAGAAGGCGCATCGGTCGAGAGATGATCACGAAGTGATCCTAGCTAAAGCCAGTCAAACATAACCCCACCGTGTTCAACTCCCGAATCCCTATTCGGAAATTGACAGTCATGGTACACACGCTGGTAGTGTATTGGAACATTGTGTCAAGTTTTCTACAACCGGATATTAACAAGCTCCCATCTGCAACATAACCGCGGGCACGGCTTTCGAAAGTTCATAACCCTGCAGGTGTGTTCCAACTTGACCCATTACAAGCCCACGATCCGCGGAGTCGCAACTCCAAAGGTGGGAAGACCCGAGTATTCTCGGAATCCCGTGCTCAAGTTAAACCGAACTAAGGTAAGGCTAATCCAGCAAATCCTCCCGGCGTGTCGACACCCTGATAGTAGCCGCGCGTATCTAAGTCTCAGGACACGACCGGATGGGTGACGCTACAGGACCCAATCCTCGAGTTTCCCCGTGGTGGTTCCCGCAGGACCCCCGTTTGGGACCAACACCATCAGCACTGGCCCCCCCTGCTATGTAGAATTAGGAATCCCCGAGGGAGCGACCCCCTATGCAAATTTAATTAATTAATTAAGTTGTTATTATGAGGCAAATAGTACCAAATGTTGGGACTTGCTGGAAAAGACTTAGCACTTAGCGGTTTATCAAGGGGGTCCCATACACCCCAACCGTGTTAGGAACGCATAATCAAGGAACATAACACCGGTTTATACGGTTCCTAACGGCATGAGTGGAACAAAACACCAAGCAAAAGGCTTAGCCTTCCACCCTTGCCAATATATAGATGATTTCATTTAAGCATTTATATAGTGTGATATAACCCAACCAAACTTCAACATGAAGCAAGCATCTTCAATCTTCACCTGCAACTAACAATGCTATAAGAGGGGCTGAGCGAAGCGTACTTAGCCAAGCAACGGTTTGCATAGGTAGGGTGGTTAAACAGGTTCATGGTTACAAGTAGGAGGCTGACAAGAAAGACATGGGCATCGAGGCAAAACTATAGAGCGGAACTATTAGCAATAGGCAAAGATAGTAATGGTATCCGGGTTCGGTCATCTTGCCTGGAATTCCACAAGGAAGAAGAACGGGTCCACGAAGTAGACGGAGCAACAGTCGAGCGAATCCTCACAACTCCGGAACGAAACCGAAGCTAACAAGAGGAGCAACCGGAAAGAAAACAAACAACGCGGTAAACACACAAGCATAAACATGGCATACGATGCACAAACAAGTATGATGCATGTCCGGTTTAAATATGCATGGCATGGCAAAGTGCACAAACAACACTACAAGTTAAGTGGAGCTCAATATGCAACGAGTTGCATATTGACGAAACACCACAATTAATTATTTAGTTGACTCTCATTATTTACAAGACAAGATTAAATGTTTGTTAACATGGCAAGAGGTGAAGCAAAAATAAACTACCTATTAAGACATTTTAAATGAGGCCGGAAAATAACAACAACATATCCGGAAAATCCCCATGAGCATGTTTAATAATTATAAGCAAACAACAATTAAGCATTTAGTGTTGTTAACATGATGCGGATGACATGATCAAGTTTATGCAATTTAGTTAAACATTAACATGAAGAGATAAGAAGCATTTGTCACCGTGGTGGAATGAAAAGGGTGCCACGGCAACGATCCGAGAATGATGCAACGCGACATCTCGGTTCCGATAACTCGTTGAGAGACCGGTGCAAAAGATAGATGGCGTGGGTGAGTCAAACGATATGAAAGGTGGGGCGATCCCGTCACCGGGTTCCCACGAGTCGGCGATGAGGCAACCAAGGAGCATGACAAAAGGTCGGAACGGGCACGAAGCACACACGGGAAACATTTCATACAACACAAGCATCTCACGGGTCATCGACTCGGGGTTATACCTTCGGGGCAAACGTTCTCGGAGCGGTTCGAGATCGTCGAGGGACGTAGTGGAAGAAGGCATTCACGTTCGGAGAGGAAGTAGTCGTTCCGATATCGTGTCGTGGTACTTGCGGCATCGGACATCTTCGGGGCGACGGTAGTGGTACACGTTCCGTAGTGGAAGTAGGTGTTCTCGTTCATCGGAGAGGTACTCGCCGCGTCGTCTTGTGTCGTCGAGTAGGCGTTCCCGTTCGTAGATGTACTTGCGGTCTCGACGGCGGTAGGGGTACTTGGTGTTTCCGGGCGTCGGTAGTCGTACACGGGGGTCGTCGAGCGTAGGGGTACTCATTTCCGTAGATGTTCAAGTCGTCGGTAGTCGAACTTGACGAAAAGCTATAGTTGTACTCGGGTCGTTGCGGTCTTGCCGTCTTGTCGTGTAGGCGTACATGGTTCTCTGTCAAGACAACAGCAAAAGGCAACACAACAAAACAAACAAAAACAGCAGCACGGGACAGCGGCGAGGCCACGGCAGCAACAAAAACATCGGAGCTCGGCTCCATGGCGCTGGGAACGGAGGGAGGACGCAGACGGAGGGAGACGGAAGCGGAGCGGAGGACTCGGGCGTGGCTGGTGGCTGCTCCAAGGCGAGGCAGTGGCGCAGAGGCGCTCAGGAGGAGGCCAGGGAGGCGGCTCCACGCGAAGGATGGGGACGAGGCTGCGGGACGGCTCCCATGGCGAGGCAGCGCTCGGGGCCGCGGGGATGGCGCGGTGGAGGGAGCCGCATGGCGAGGACGGAAGGGGCGGCCTGGCGCGCCGGTGGCCTTGGCTGCGGGGCGGGTCGCGGAAGAAAGGTGCGGGCCGGCCTGGACGAGGGCGAGGCGAGCGGCGCCACTGTGACGGGAAGGCCGGGCGCTCGCGAGGGAGGCTCGGGCGCTTGAGCGACGCACGGGAGGAGAGGCAGGGTCGCGGGCTCGGGAACGCGCATCCCAGGCGCGCAGGACGGCGACGGGGGCTTGTGACTCTGGCTCGAAGGCTCGAGGGAAAAAAAAGGTGCGGGGCTTGTGGGGATGGGTTCGTTCTGGGGAGATCGTTGGGGAACGGCATCGAAGGAATCGGGGGCTCGAGGAGATCGAGCGGGACGTCCTGGCGATGGGGTTCGAGAGGGGAACGATGGGAGTGGCGGCGGCGTGCGGGAGATGAGAGCGATGGGAGCGAGAAGATGGTCGGGCTAGGGTTTCGGCAGGCTGGGCCTGCGGCTGGAGTGGGCCAGTGGGCTGGCTGGGATGATCTTGGGCCAGGAGGGAGGAGAGGCCTGGTGGCTGGGAGCTGTCTCTCCTTATTTAAAAAACAAGAAAGAAGAGAAAGAAAGTAAAAGAGGTTAGGGAAGGAATTAGGACATGAGGTCAATTTTCTCGGGCTCGTAAAAATGAGCACGACCGGAGAAAAATATAAAAGGCCAGATCGGAAAATAATTCAAACATATCTGAATTTAATTCAAATGGATTTGAACTAAGACTTGATTATAGAAGTGTCCAAAAATGTTCGAATTTTTGGAGGAACCTCGAAACAAGGGAAAAGAAATATTGGCAAGGTTTTTGAAGGGAACTCGAAGTAGGAAAAGCATGGGGAAATATGCAAGTGTGTTATGCTTAATTCCAAGAATGGAATATTTATTAATATAGCTCCATAATTATTAGGAGGCTTTTATATGTTATAAAGAGAAGACCTTCTTCCCTCGATTTAAATAGACCGAAGGTCCACACAATTTATTTAGGTTGAGATGCAAATTAAATATGACATGATGGCATGATGACATGATGCAATGCAAAAAATAAATAACACAAGCACAAATGAAACACACGGGCAACCCGGAACATCTGGAATCTTCTGGGATCTTCTGGGACGTCGGTCTCGGGCGTCACAACTCTCCCACACTAACAGAGGATCTCGACCCGAGATCCTAGAGATGGCACCGGATGAAAAAAAACAGAAGAGGAAGAGGTAAAACAAAGTTGCTTCTTCGACAGACGAGTGAAACCAAAGAACCTTGAGAGGTTGAACAAGTTGAATAAGAGTACAATGGAGATGAACGAAGATGAAAACACTCCGTTGGAAAGAGGAACAAGGAGCATCACGAGAACCTTGCAGGTTGAAAGACATGAAACAAGAGCTTAAGAACGAAAAGAATATGAAACCGCAATGGTATAGCCAAGGAATAAGAATGACAAAATTTGGGCAGCACTCCGTCAGAAAATGGAAGGAATTGAACAAGAACTTGAGGAGATGGAATGATACTTGATGAAAACAACAACATATTGTCTCCGAAACAATTAAAAGAATGGCACAAGGGAAAGAAATATTCAAACAGCACTCCGGTTAAATGATAAGCAAGGGAAAGAACATGATCTCGAAAAAAAACCGCTATGATAGTTTGGAGAGAGCAACATCACAAAGCCTCCGGAACGAAAGAATAGCATATAAATCAACGAAAGAAATGAATGGAGAAGAATATGACAACTTCTCTCAAAATTGAATTTGAAAGAGCATCCTTACGAAGAAGGGTTGAACGGAGTTGTTGGAAAAATCAACAACGAAAAGAATAAGCTTGATGTGGGCTTATGGGAAAACATCTCAAAATTATGAGGTGACAACCAGCCACTAACTTAAACAATTGATTTGATTGAGGTCAACAAGGAGACGAAAAACTTATTTCACCGGAATGATAAATGAAGAACTTGGGTCATTATAAGCACCATAATTAGCAACAATTCTCAAGGAAAGCTTTTAGGTGAAATACAACCCAAGATAACTCCAATGAATAGATTGAAGGGTAAAGATCTCTTGAACAAGGAAAATGATGGTTTAAATATCTCATTCTTGATAACTCGTGAAACATAAAACATGAAAGAATTGACAAGAATGACATAACGCCATCTGAAACGATAAGGTAGAAAGAATTGCAATTGGGAAGCATGATGAAGAATGGTTGAGCTCCAACAAGAATCTTGATGAAGACTTCGAGGATGAATTAAATCATGATTAACCACCATGAGAGCTCCGGTAATGAAAGCATGAGAAGTGAAAGATGAAAAGAATAAGATTGAAGGCCAGCGATGAATTAGATGGAGCTTTTGAAATAACATAATTGAAATAACTTGGAACTCCGGAAAACAAGATGAAAAAAATTTAGAACCGAGAATATGATATGATGAAAAAGCTCCAGACAAAGAATTAAATAACCTTGAAGGAATAAGAATAAGAATTATGTCATGCATCTCCTTCACCAATTTAAATTGATGACAACCAAAGGATTTGGCATACTACTTATTCTCGTTGGAAAGGATTAATAGAGATCTCACACAAGCTTGGGTAATCTTCAACGAACCACCGGTAGGATTGTGAAAAGAACAAATGAATTAATACGATAACAACGGAAGAGTAATCTTGAAAGAACCACCGTAAGAAAAGGGAGACGAACGAAGAGGCATCAATGAAGAATATTTGGAGAACGAAGTTGAAAACTGAGAACGAAGAAATCTTCTGAAATGATGGCCTTCGGAGGAACACAAAGAAAGAATTCAAGAATGCTCTGAAGGGGCACGAAAACAATTCCCACAATCGAAAACAATTATGAGGATGGCATGAAGCTAGAACCACGAATCTTGAAGAGAACGGGCCAAGATTTAAGAGAAACACTTCTCCGGTCTTCAAATGTTGAGAATGAAGACGAGAAATGCCATGAAGAATTTTGAGATACTCCGGACTGAAGAATTAAAAGGTTGAGCCAATGATGAAAATAATTGAAAGCAATCTTGGAGAAGGCATGTGACTGATGGAAATCATTCTTACGTCACACTTTAAAGAGAATTTGAGTATAACTCCAGAGAATAGAAGAGTCAGGTAAGATCCTGGGAAAAGACCTGTGGGTTAGGGCCCACTCAAAAGAAATCACCGTTGGAAAAGATTGATGAAGAGATATTGCACCGGTTGAATTAAATGGCTTGAATAAGATGACAATCCTCAAAAATAATTTGAACGGATTAAGAATGGAATTATGAATCTTCAGCACTCCGGATATGAATAGCAAGAGGAGAATGATTAATTGGTGCACCGGAATAAGAAAGCATGATGAAAAGAGGAAAAAGGATAAGATCAACATCGAAATCTTGAATTACATCCACCGGCAGAATTGAGAACAAAAGAATGATGACTTGAAGCTCTTGAGCATCTTCACGATAATTCACCGGATAAGAACATTGAAGACAAGAATGAAGAAACATCCCACGAATAAAATGGATATTTCATTGAGAATTGCTGGCTCCAAGAAGAAGAAGAAGGGTGGGAGGGTGGGGGAAAACAAGGACAACTTGGGATGAACGAAATGGACACCGGTTGAAAAGAATTTAACATGACCATCTTGATGATCAAGAAGGATTAGCACTCCCATAGAAATATGAGAACACCGATTAGGAAAGGTATGGAATCAACATTTGACATCGAAGCAACTCGAATACCAGAATCAAAACAAGAACAAAGGATAGATATTTCGCAGCATGATCTTCACAATATCATCCGAACAGAGAATTGAACGAATGAATTCCGCAGGCACATCAACTAGTCGAGAAGCCACTTGGAGAACAAAAGGTAAATAAAAAAAGGAACAAGGATCAGATAGAACAAATACAAGATAGAAGCTTCGTTCGACATCTTCGTGCTGAAAGCTCATGGAACGTGTTACAAAAGGGTTTTGCAATCCCCGGATCAGCATAGCCAAGGACCCTTTAAGATGCAACTCCCGATCAGAACAAGTCCATAAAACCACTTCACTCAATGTAGAACCCCAAACTTCATATCGTGCATCCGTTGGAAGAATGCCTAGAACTACTTGATGAACCCACCTATAGATTTCCGAAAGTTTCCAGTTATGCAATCAGGTGTTGGGGATACACGGGAAGCACCGCGCAATCAACTCTAAACCTACATCCAGGTGTATCCATCCTTCAACACATAACCAGTCTTTCTCGGAAACTGTTTACCTCGGACCTTCGAAACGCATCCACTATACAAGCTATGGCAATACTCCTGAACTACCTCCCCAGTACTGGGTGATGTCCGGGTTATCTTGCCACTAACCGCATAGGAGAGTTTTCGATGTCGGCCGTCTTAAGTATTCTAGTACTGCCGCGATGGATTTGTGACGACAACACCTCGGAGCTCAACTCCCCGGGACACTGCCACAACCCCTAATGTCAGGAGGCATCGAGAACAATGTTCTCGTCACAAAGACATCGGAACAATCCAAACAATACTCGCGAGATCCTAAAAAAAAAATTGGTGCAATTTTTGGAATTAGAAGAGGCAAGAGTAATCGTCAGGGGTCCTCACCAGAGTGAAAAGAGAAGAGGAGCAAAAGAAATCCTACTCCCCGATATATATATAGGACTCAAAACATTTTCAAGTGTGTGCCTAGACTCAACCGTCAACGATTCGATCAATCAGTGGGGGCTTCTAGGTCGGAGAAGGCTCTGAATACCAACTTGTAATGCCCAGGATGGGACTATACCTCCTACGTGTCGAGGCACGACTTAAAGGTATAAGCCCATCCTAGAATGATCTCAAGTTTGGTATCTTTGCACGACTCATGTAAAAGAGGGATTAAATTGCAAAAGAAGATAGTTGGCTTACACTCGCCACTTCACCCAATACATTACATAAACAAAACATCATTCAAAACATCACAACCCGACTACGGGTGAAGATCCAAAAGAAAGATACCAAAACAACATAAAGCCACAGGTCAGGATCGAATCCTAGTATAAACCACTACTGATCGTCGAAACGTCACAAGCATATGGCCAACTCTTCATCGAACTCCCGGTGAAGAACTGATCCAACTCCTGCATCAAACTCGGCTGAACCTGCATCTGGTGTGGTGAAGTAACTGTGAGCCACAGAGGACTCAGCAATCCCGTTCCCGGGTAACACGACTATTTAAGCCTTGGGTGAGGAACAAGGCTGGAGAAAGAATAAGAGGTGAAGGAACAAAAAGAGTCTGCAGCAGCAACTAGCACTAACTTACGTAAAAGAGAGCGAGAAGAGAAGGCGCATCGGTCGAGAGATGATCACGAAGTGATCCTAGCTAAAGCCAGTCAAACATAACCCCACCGTGTTCAACTCCCGAATCCCTATTCGGAAATTGACAGTCACGGTACACACGCTGGTAGTGTATTGGAACATTGTGTCAAGTTTTCTACAACCGGATATTAACAAGCTCCCATCTGCCACATAACCGCGGGCACGGCTTTCGAAAGTTCATAACCCTGCAGGGGTGATCCAACTTGACCCATTACAAGCCCACGATCCGCGGAGTCGCAACTCCAAAGGTGGGAAGACCCGAGTATTCTCGGAATCCCGTGCTCAAGTTAAACCGAACTAAGGTAAGGCTAATCCAGCAAATCCTCCCGGCGTGTCGACACCCTGATAGTAGCCGCGCATATCTAAGTCTCAGGACACGACCGGATGGGTGATGCTACAGGACCCAATCCTCGAGTTTCCCCGTGGTGGTTCCCGCAGGACCCCCGTTTGGGACCAACACCATCAGCACTGGTCCCCCCTGCTATGTAGAATTAGGAATCCCCGAGGGAGCGACACCCTATGCAAATTTAATTAATTAATTAAGTTGTTATTATGAGGCAAATAGTACCAAATGTTGGGACTTGCTGGAAAAGACTTAGCACTTAGCGGTTTATCAAGGGGGTCCCATACACCCCAACCGTGTTAGGAACGCATAATCAAGGAACATAACACCGGTTTATACGGTTCCTAACGGCATGAGTGGAACAAAACACCAAGCAAAAGGCTTAGCCTTCCACCCTTGCCAATATATAGATGATTTCATTTAAGCATTTATATAGTGTGATATAACCCAACCAAACTTCAACATGAAGCAAGCATCTTCAATCTTCACCTGCAACTAACAATGCTATAAGAGGGGCTGAGCGAAGCGTACTTAGCCAAGCAACGGTTTGCATAGATAGGGTGGTTAAACAGGTTCATGGTTACAAGTAGGAGGCTGACAAGAAAGACATGGGCATCGAGGCAAAACTATAGAGCGGAACTATTAGCAATAGGCAAAGATAGTAATGGTATCCGGGTTCGGTCATCTTGCCTGGAATTCCACAAGGAAGAAGAACGGGTCCACGAAGTAAATGGAGCAACAGTCGAGCGAATCCTCACAACTCCGGAACGAAACCGAAGCTAACAAGAGGAGCAACCGGAAAGAAAACAAACAATGCGGTAAACACACAAGCATAAACATGGCATACGATGCACAAACAAGTATGATGCATGTCCTGTTTAAATATGCATGGCATGGCAAAGTGCACAAACAACACTACAAGTTAAGTGGAGCTCAATATGCAACGAGTTGCATATTGACGAAACACCACAATTAATTATTTAGTTGACTCTCGTTATTTACAAGACAAGATTAAATGTTTGTTAACATGGCAAGAGGTGAAGCAAAAGTAAACTACCTATTAAGACATTTTAAATGAGGCCGAAAAATAACAACAACATATCCGGAAAATCCCCATGAGCATGTTTAATAATTATAAGCAAACAACAATTAAGCATTTAGTGTTGTTAACATGATGCGGATGACATGATCAAGTTTATGCAATTTAGTTAAACATTAACATGAAGAGATAAGAAGCATTTGTCACCGTGGTGGAATGAAAAGGGTGCCACGGCAACGATCCGAGAATGATGCAACGCGACATCTCGGTTCCGATAACTCGTTGAGAGACCGGTGCAAAAGATAGATGGCGTGGGTGAGTCAAACGAGATGAAAGGTGGGGCGATCCCGTCACCGGGTTCCCACGAGTCGGCGACGAGGCAACCGAGGAGCATGACAAAAGGTCAGAACGGGCACGAAGCACACACGGGAAACATTTCATACAACACAAGCATCTCACGGGTCATCGACTCGGGGTTATACCTTCGGGGCAAACGTTCTCGGAGCGGTTCGAGATCGTCGAGGGACGTAGTGGAAGAAGGCGTTCACGTTCGGAGAGGAAGTAGCCGTTCTGATATCGTGTCGTGGTACTTGCGGCGTCGGACATCTTCGGGGCGACGGTAGTGGTACACGTTCCGTAGTGGAAGTAGGTGTTCTCGTTCATCGGAGAGGTACTCGCCGCGTCGTCTTGTGTCGTCGAGTAGGCATTCCCGTTCGTAGATGTACTTGCGGTCTCGGCGACGGTAGGGGTACTTGGTGTTTCCGGGCGTCGGTAGTCGTACACGGGGGTCGTCGAGCGTAGGGGTACTCATTTCCGTAGATGTTCAAGTCGTCGGTAGTCGAACTTGACGAAAAGCTGTAGTTGTACTCAGGTCGTTGCAGTCTTGCTGTCTTGTCGTGTAGGCGTACATGGTTCTCTGTCAAGACAACAGCAAAAGGCAACAGAACAAAACAAACAAAAACAGCAGCACGGGACAGCGGCGAGGCCACGGCAGCAACGGAGCTCGGCTCCATGGCGTTGGGAACGGAGGGAGGACGCAGACGGAGGGAGACGGAAGCGGAGCGGAGGACTCGGGCGTGGCTGGTGGCTGCTCCAAGGCGAGGCAGTGGCGCAGAGGCGCTCAGGAGGAGGCCAGGGAGGCGGCTCCACGCGAAGGATGGGGACGAGGCTGCGGGATGACTCCCATGGCGAGGCAGCGCTCGGGGCCGCGGGGATGGCGCGGTGGAGGGAGCCGCAGGGCGAGGACGGAAGGGGCGGCCTGGTGCGCCGGTGGCCTTGGCTGCGGGGCGGCTCGCGGAAGAAAGGTGCGGGCCGGCCTGGACGAGGGCGAGGCGAGCGGCGCCACTGTGACGGGGAGGCCGGGCGCTCGCGAGGGAGGCTCGGGCGCTTGAGCGACGCATGGGAGGAGAGGCAGGGTCGCGGGCTCGGGAACGCGCATCCCAGGTGCGCAGGACGGCGACGGGGGCTTGTGACTCTGGCTCGAAGGCTCGAGGGAAAAAAAGGTGCGGGGCTTGAGGGGATGGGTTCGTTCTGGGGAGATCGATGGGGAACGGCATCGAAGGAATCGGGGGCTCGTGGAGATCGAGCGGGACGTCCTAGCGATGGGGTTCGAGAGGGGAACGATGGGAGTGGCGGCGGCGTGCGGGAGATGAGAGCGATGGGAGCGCGAAGATGGTCGGGCTAGGGTTTCGGCAGGCTGGGCCTGCGGCTGGAGTGGGCCAGTGGGCCGGCTGGGATGTTCTTGGGCCAGGAGGGAGGAGGAGAGGCCTGGTGGCTGGGAGCTGTCTCTCCTTATTTAAAAAACAACAAAGAAGAGAAAGAAAGTAAAAGAGGTTAGGGAATGAATTAGGACATGAGGTCAATTTTCTCGGGCTCGTAAAAATGAGCACGACCGGAGAAAAATATAAAAGGCCAGATCGGAAAATAATTCAAACATATCTGAATTTAATTCAAATGGGTTTGAACTAAGACTTGATTATAGAAGTGTCCAAAAATGTTCGAATTTTTGGAGGAACCTCGAAACAAGGGAAAAGAAATATTGGCAAGGTTTTTGAAGGGAACTCGAAGTAGGAAAAGCATGGGGAAATATGCAAGTGTGTTATGCTTAATTCCAAGAATGGAATATTTATTAATATAGCTCCATAATTATTAGGAGGCTTTTATATGTTATAAAGAGAATACCTTCTTCCCTCGATTTAAATAGACCGAAGGTCCACACAATTTATTTAGGTTGATATGCAAATTAAATATGACATGATGGCATGATGACATGATGCAATGCAAAAAATAAATAACACAAGCACAAATGAAACACACGGGCAACCCGGAACATCTGGAATCTTCTGGGATCTTCTGGGACGTCGGTCTCGGGCGTCACACATTTGGCCTCTTTATTGATAACCTCACATGGGACAATGTTCTGATAATGATGATCATCACACTTTTATTTACTTACAACTCGATACTAGAACAAAGATATGACCCTATATGAATGCCTCCGGCGGTGTACCGGGATGTGCAATGAGCAAGATTGACATGTATGAAAAATATGAACATTGGCTTTGCCACAAATACTATGTCAACTACATGATCATGCGAAGCAATATGACAATGATGATGCGTGTCATGATAAATGGAACAGTGGACTTACATGGCAATATATCTCGGAATGGCTGTGGAAATGCCATAATAGGTAGGTATGGTGGCTGTTTTGAGAAAGGTATAAGGAGGGTTTATGCACCGGTGAAAAGTTGTGTGGCACTAGAGTGGCTAGCAAGGCAGAAGGGTGAGAGTGCGTATAATCCATGGACTCAACATTAGTCATAAAGAACTCACATACTTATTGCGAAAAAATATTAGCTCTCGAAGCGAAGTACTACGACGCATGTCCCCTAGGGGGGAGGTTGGTAGGAGTTAACCATCGTGCGCCCCCAACCTTCACGCAACAAACACTCAAAATACAAGCGCTCCAATTCGGTTGCATAGTTAGGAGACCATACGTGCATGCTACGGGAATCACAAACTTTAACATAATTATTTATTTAACCTCACAAACTACCACTAGCATGACTCTAATATTACCATCTTAACATCTCAAATCAATTATAAGGAGTCAAACTTCACATAGTATTCAATGCTCTATATATGGAAGTTTTTATTATATCTCCTTTGGATGTCTATCATATTAGGACTAAGTTCATAACCCAAGCAAATTACCATGATGTTCTTTAAGACTCTCAAAATAATACAAGTGAAGCAAGAGAGTTCAACAATTTCTATAAAATAAAACCATCATCGTGCTCTAAAAAGATATAAGTGAAGCACTAGAGCAAAATTGCCTAGCTCAAAAGATATAAGTGAAGCACATAGAGTATTCTAATAAATCACGATTGAACCATGTCCCTCTCAAAAGTGTGTACATCAAGGATGATTGTGGCAAACTAAAAAGCAAAGACTCAAATCATACAAGACGCTCCAAGCAAAACACATATCATGTAGTGAATAAAAATATAGCCTCAAGTAAAGTTATCGATAGATGAAGACGAAAGAGGGGATGCCTTCCCGGGGCATCCCCAAGCTTAGGCTCTTGGCCGTCCTTGAATTTTACCTTGGGGTGTCTTGGGCATCCCCAAGCTTAGGATTTTGCCACTCTTTATTCCATAGTCTATCAAATCCTTACCCAAAACTTGAAAACTTCACAACACAAAACTCAACATAAAATCTCGTGAGCTCCGTTAGTAAAACAAAGCAAATAACCATTCAAGGTACTGTTGTGATATCATTCTAATTTTATATTGGTGTAATATCTACTGTATTCCAACTTTTCCATGGTTCATACCCCCCATACTAGCCATAGATGCATCAAAATAAGCAAACAACACATACAAAACATAACCTGTCAAAAATAGAACAATCTGTAGTAATATGAATACTTTGCATACTTCCGCAACTCTAAAATTCTGAAAACATTGGACAACGTGGGGAATATGCATATCAATTTTTTGTAAAAAATTCAGAAGGTTTCGACGTTCCAGTGAATTATTGATTTTTCTGCACTGGACGCAAATGTTTCTGTTTTCAGCAAAATCAAATCAACGATCACCGTAAGCCATCACAAAGGTCTTACTTGGCTCAAACACTAATTAAAACACCAAAACACAATTACTACAGAAGTAATAATGTGTAAAACTTGAAAAACAAAATCAAAAAGTAAAAAGAAAAAATGAAATTGGGTTGCCTCCCAACAAACGTTATTGTTTAACGCCCTTAGCTAGGCATAAAACGCAAACAAGATCTATGTGTTGTAGTAGTAATGATAAGGCACATCTCGAAAACTCATCTCATATTCCCTTCGTTCACCATCAAGTTTTCTCCGAGGCAAGCAAAAATAATCAAAAGGGATAAATTTAATAGGATAAGAATCCCCAAGATCGATCTCGGGAGGAATTTGTTCCTCCTTCGGCCCTTCGTATTGTATGACCAACTCATCATTATAAACATTATTTTGGCAAAAAGTCATGAGCCTATTTCCAAGGGAGAATCTCAATCCATTGTTTTTAATAGCAAAATCATCATTAAGTTCGTAAATCCTATCAATCAATACTCCGGTAGGAACCTTTTTTCTCAAATTTTCATTATAAGCAACATGATCAAGAGATCGCAAACGCATTATTTCTTCTTGGCTAAAGAGGATACTTTCTATGGGAGGACGACCACCATCTACTTTGTAATGTGCAAAAATTTCACTTGCCTCTTTCATAATAAACCTGAACTCATGGGCTAAAAATATAGTAGCAGCACGCTTGACAGAAGAATGCTCAGTATTAGAGAACTCTAGAAAAATTCTTTGTATGCATGGATGCATGTAAATGAATTGTCTTTCAAGTTCAACTATTAGTAAAGAAATAGCATATGCAAGGCTATTAGTTTTATGAAGAATAGATCCTCCTAACGTAGGGAGTGATCCGGCACAAGTGAAAAAAATCTTGAATAACCCCCTTTCCAATAATGTTGTCGCTGCCTATGCGGAGTTTTTTAGTATGCAAGATGGTAGGTTCTTTATGGTTATTAGAAAAATCATCAAGGTTTCCCTCATCGTTGCTATCATCTTCACCAACTACAACTTCCTCAAATTCGGACATGGTGAAAAACCAATCCAGTAAACGAAGAAGACGAGTGAAAGGAGGGTGAAGAAAAGGCAATCTTTTCGAAAATCATTTTAGAAGTGGGGGAGAGGAAAACGAGACGCGAATGGCAAATAATTAAAATGTAAGAGATGAGAGTTTAATGAAGGGTACTTGGTGGGTCTTGACTTGACGTAGATCTCAACGGCACCAGAGATTGGCCGGTTAAAGAAGACAAATCTTGACTTAACTTGGCGTAGATCTCCCCAGCAACGGTGCCAGAAATTCTTCCTACTACCTCTTGAGCTTGCGTTGTTTTTTCCCTTGAAGAGGAAAGGGTGATGCAGCAAAGTAGAGTAAGTATTTCCCTCACTTTTGAGAACCAAGGCATCAATCCAGTAGGAGATTACACACAAGTTGCCAAATATCTGCACAAACAAACAACAAACTTGCACCCAACGCTATAAAGGGTTGTCAATCCCTTCTAGGTTATTTGCAAAAGTGAGATCTGATAGAGATAGATGAACTAGTAAAGTAAATATTTTTGGGTTTTTGGTTTATAGATTGAAAAGTAAGAGAATGCAAAATAGTAGATCCAAAACTTATAAGATGTAAAATAGACCCGGGGGGCATAGGTTTCACTAGAGGCTACTCTCATGATAGCAAGTATTATGGTGGGTGAACAAATTACTGTCAATCAATTGATAAAAGAGAAAATAGTTATAACGACATCTATGGCAATGATAATAAACATAGGCATCATGTCCGTGACAAGTAGACCGACTCCTGCGTGCATCTACTACTATTACTCCACACATCGACCGAAACGATTCTGAATCTAGAGTATTAAGTTCATTAGAACAGAGTAACGCATTAAGCAAGATGACATGATGTAGCGGAATGAGCTCAAGCAATATGATGAAAGCTCAATCTTGTTATCCTCGATGGCAATAATACAATACGTGTCATGTCCCTTTCTATCACTCGGATTGAGCACCGCAAGATTGAATCCAAAGCAAAGCACTTCTCCCATTGCAAGAAAAACCAATCTAGTTGGCCAAACCAAACCGATAGTTCGAAGAGAATTAGTAAGATATTAAGTCATGCATAAAAGAATTCAGAAGAAACTCAAATATTATTCATAGATAATCTGATCATAAACCCACAATTCATTGGGTCTTGACAAACACACCGCACAAGAAGATTACATCAGATATATCTCCAAGAATAACAAGGAAAACATGGTATTGAAGATCAAAGAGAGAGAAGAAGCCATCTAGCTACTAGCTATGGACCCGTAGGTCCGTGGTAAACTACTCACACTTCATCTGAAGGGCAATAGAGTTGATGTAGATGCCCTCCGTGGTTGATTGCCCCTCCGGCAGAGTACCAGAAAAGGCCTCCAGATGGGATCTGGCGAGAACAGAAGGTTACGGCGGCAGAAAAGTGGTTTCGATGGATGTTCTGATGTTTCTGGAATATATGTGAATTTATAGGCGGAAGAAGTAGCTAAGGGGAGGCTCAGGAGGCCCACAAGGTAGGAGGCGCGCCCTCCACCCTTGTGGCCACCTCGCAGATCCCCTGGTGTGTACTCCAAGTCCATCTGGTGTCTTCTGGTCCAAGAAAAATCTCTGTAAAGTTTCATTCCGTTTGGACTCCGTTTGATATTCCTTTTCTACGAACCTCAAAAGCAAGAAAAAAACAGAAACTAAAACTGGGCTCTGGGTTAATAGGTTAGTCCCAAAAATCATATAAAATACCATATAAATGCATATAAAACATCCAAGATAGATAATATAATAGCATGGAACAATAAAAAATTGTAGATATGTTGGAGACGTATCACACGTTTACCCTTAGATGTAACCGACCTTTCTGTAACCCTAGGCACCCTCGGTACCTAGATAAGCAGAGGGTGAGGACCGTGGACGTCAACTCTCACACATGATCTCATGTCAGATCATTTGTAACTTGTACTCACTCCAAATAAATACAATCAAAGTAGGACATAGGGTACTATTTTTTCGAGAGCACCCGAACTTGGGTAGATACCTTTGTCATCTGTGACCATTGTGCCAAGGCTGCCAGCTTGTGACCCCCTACCCAAGATCTGATGGATATAACTCCATCGTTGGTAGCCCATTGGCCTGGATAGGTCCTCTGAGTAGTCGAATCGGTTCGATGACATCCGCGGCCAATGATCAGGTCAACAACGATGCGGCTTCCACACCAGAAGTCCCTACCACGGCTCGATCGGATGGTCAGGGCAAATTGATGATTCAACCTCTCCCCGAGATATCGAACTCGACAATTCAGGATCTTCCACACTTTCCTCGCACGTGACACTATATCAGGCTAAAAAAAGCATGCCATATTTATCCAAGCACAAACGTCAAGTCAAGCTTGGAAGGAGAACCACGTCTCGCCTGAGCAAGCCTGGAGCTTTGATCCTACGAGTCAACGTGAAAGCCATTCATGTCTGACCCCACTAAATAAGCTTGTATTGATATCAAATCGATCCTCAAAAAGACCGTCTTCGATACCAATGTCAGATCAGGTCGAAGCCAAATTTTTGTTCCCGCCCAACACCCATGTGGAGTACCGCCCAGATAACATTGGATAACCGACATCTGGGATCTAGCCCTAAGTCGTACATAAGACAAGGGACACCATCCAACAATTTCGGACACTTTTTTGCTAAAGAAAAATGAAATTACAGATTGTATGGACGAGGAAGCCGTGGCGGCGTTCTGTGTCAACATTTACGATGAAGGGGGCAGAAGGAAATTATTTCATCATCGTCCGAGGACGTTCGCTAAAATCTTTGACCTGATGACAAACTATTCTGTCATGAAGGACGCCGGTTTAGCCAATCAATAGCGCCAATAGCCTTGCTCGGAATTGCCTAAGGCATAGGTGGAGGCAGGCGCTCCCACCGTAACCAATGACCCAAGCGCATCAATGATGATAGGAACGACAAGCAACTTCCATGGAAGAAGTTGGGCAGGCAGCAATAGAGAAAAATCGCTACTAGACACAATACTCGACCAGCGATGCTCAATCTACTCTCCTAGTCAGATAAACTGGCTACCCACAAACACATGAACTTTTGGGTTGTGAGACAGGTGGCAAAAGGAGCCCTCGAGTTCCTCGGTAACCCCGGCAACAGAGAAAACCGAGGAATAGCAATCAACCACGACCAAGGACGATATCCGTCCGAGGTCAATGATGTGCTTATGATCTATGAGACACACTCCTCGTGATACCAACATAAAAGAGCTATTTGAGAGCTTCGCACCATGAGGATACTTTGCAAAAGATGCAGTTCGACAGATCACGCATCCAGCCGAGTAGAACAACCCTTAAAGGTATTGTCCCTGGGTGTAATGCCCCGGATGTAATAGTTTCCCTTTTGGGTTTATAATATATCTCCGGCTTCATCTATTTCCATTCCGGGTTCTTTGTCTTTCGCGTTTTCATCGTGTGGTTGTGTGCGTGTGTGGCATTCATTCATATCATGTAGACATGTGCATCGCATTGCATTTGTGTTGTCGGTTGCATCCGGTTCCACGCGTTCCTTCCCGTCGTCCGTTTCGCGTTCCGGAGCTCCCTCACGTGTCCGTGACGTCCCGTAGGCCTACTTTGGTGTTTGGGCGTGTAACGTTACCGGTGTGCCGCGAGACTTCTCTTGTGTTGTTGTTTTGTTGTGTGTAACCCGCCTCTCAAATCTCATCGCGTTTGGACTCCGTGTGCTATCCCAACAGTTCTTCGTGTGGGTCCAAAGTGCCTTTACTTTGTGGCCCAGAAACACCCCTACATGCAGCCCACTACTCTCTCATAGGCCCATCTAAACTACCCCCGCAATCGGATCCGTCGGATCGCGATCGGAGGGTCCTAAACACCTAAATCTCCCCTAACCCTAGCAGACCTGCTATATATAGACCCCTAGGTTCATTTTGGGCATCCCTAACCTCTAGCCCCTTCTTCCCCCTTTTCTCTCCTCATTTTTTTTCAGATCAAACCAGCCCCAAACTGCCACTTGGCTGACTCTTCCTTGAATCCCGCCGCAAATCTCGCTGGTTCGGCCAAGTTCCTCATCGCCAGATCGCCGTTTCCTTCGAGCCGACCCCTCGGGTCAACGCCCCGTCGCTCCCTCGCCAGGGGTCTTCGACCGATCGGACCAGATCGGGGGTCCTCTCCAGGACTGGACCACATCGCCGCCGCTTGGAGGCCTTCTTCCACAGTCGCCGAAGGCCCGATCCTTCCCTTCGCCAGCTGGGCTCCCCTCGTAGCCAGATCGAAGCCGCCGCTTTGCCTCTCCAGCTCTGCCCCAGCGCTGGGCCTCTCCGTCGAGCCAGCCGCCAGGCTCCAGCACCGCCACGCCGCTGGGCCTCTCCATCACCCGCCTGGGCCGTGCCCCCTCCGAGCCGCAGCCAGGCTCCGTCCCGCTCACCCCGCCTGGGCCGGCCTCGGCGCCCCGCGCGGCCCAGTTAACTGCCGCCCCTGCGCCTCCAGATCCGGCCGGGTGGGCCCTCCGCCCGATCCGCCCGCCGCTTCAGCCTGGCCGCCGCCGCCTCCCGGCCCACTCCGTCCAGCCGGGCCGGATCCATCTCCACCGCGGGTCCAGCCCGTGTGTTTTTTTTCCAGATCTGAGAGAGAGGTTGACCTCTTTTCCTCCTAAGTCCCTGTTATTTGTTTTGTGATGCATTCTTATAACTGCTCTAACTTTGTGTGTGTTTGTCCGATTCGTGCAAATAGCATGTCCAGGCGTTCGTGGTGAATAGCACTACGTTTTATCTTTTTGTGCCATGCATGTTAGAAGTCATCTAGATGCTTGTTTTTCCATTGCAAGAGTGCATCCCGATATAATTGCTGCTATGTGATGTTTTTATGTCATCTTTGCCATGTGATATCTTTTAGCTCGTTTGTCCGAATGATGCAAATGACATGTCCACGTGTTCGTCTTGCCATGCTCTACATGTTGTATGTGCTAGGTAGCATGTTAGATTTATTCTTGCCATGTTTATCATCGTTGCAAAGTGCCATGTGGCTGTGATGTTGTTTCACTTGTTATGAAATGCCATCTTGTTGAGCTCGTTGCTATCGTTGTGTTTATCTCCATGAAGCATGCTTGTGTGTTTCGGGATCACCATCATGTGTACTTTGATGAGGTGCTTACTACTTGCCATGTTTAGTTTCGAGGTGACTTAAACTTGTTCTTTTAGATGCCATGATGAAATTGCTGTTTTAGGACTTAGTGGATTTTCACTAAGTCTGAAATCTGTAACGTTCCGATGCCATGTTCGTGTGATGTTCTAGGACAAAGCATGATAGTTTTGGAGTGGATCTTGATTGTTCCTTGTAGTATATATTGTTGTATTTCCATTCATGTTCTCACTTGCTTATTTGAGTGGCTGTAGCATGTTTATCTTTTGCTCCAAAGTTTCAATAAAATTCTGCTGTCAGAATTTTATTGTCAAGTTCAATATGTCCAAGCTCATTGCTATTGAACCGTGACTCCTTTGGGGGTGCACCTTTGGACTTAATTGCTGTAGGATATGTCTAGTCTATGTTCATGTCCTTTGCCATGTTGTTTGAGTGCTGTAGCTTAATTATTTTGTGCTCCGAAGTTGCTATGTTGCTGTAATTTTCAGCCTTCGCTCATTTCTTGTTTCGGGCATAACTTTTAGCCCGTAACTCCGATTTAAGCGAGTCTTATATGAAACTTGATTGATTTTCTGTGTAGATTCATAATATCATATTGTTATCATGTTTTGAGGTGTTTTGCTTGAGTGCTATTTTTCCGTGCTCCGTGTGCATCCTTAGTGCATCCATCATGCATCCATCATTTTCGAGTGCGCATTGCATCTTGTTGATTTGTGCTTGGTCTGATTGTATTGTTTAGAGCCGGAAGCTGAGACCGAGTACGAGTACGAGCACGAGGTTTCCAACGAGGTTGAGCACGAGGACCCTTCTTACGATCCGAACGACTTCACTTCAGGCAAGATGACCGAACCCCGATAACATTACTATCTTTGCCTATTGCTAGTAGTTCCGCTCTATAGTTTTGCCTCGATGCCCATGTTCTTCCTGTCAGCCTCCTACTTGTAACCATTGCCATGTTAACCACCCTACCTATGCAAACAGTTGCTTGGCTAAGTACGCTTCGCTCAGCCCTTCTTATAGCATTGCTAGTTGCAGGTGAAGATCGAAGATGCTTGCTTCATGTTGAAGTTTGGTTGGGTTTTATCACACTATATAAATGCTTAAAATGAAATCATCTATATATTGGCAAGGGTGGAAGGCTAAGCCTTTTGCTTGGTGATTTGTTCCACTCATGCCGTTAGGAACCGTATAAACCGGTGTTATGTTCCTTGATTATGCGTTCCTAACACGGTTGGGGTGTATGGGACCCCCTCGATAAACCGCTAAGTGCCAAGTATTTTCCAGCAAGTCCCAACATTGGTACTATTTGCCTAATAACTAAATAACTTGCATAGGGAGTAATTAACCCGAGTTCTTAATCAACAACCCCGAGCCAGTGCTCCACATGAGTGTTGGTCCGAAACGGAGAGCCTGCGGGGTCACCATGAGGGAACTCGAGGATTGATATAAACCCGTAGCCTCGCCCATCCGGTCGTGTCCTGAGACTTAGATACGCGCGGCTACTATCAGGGTGTCGACACGCCGGGAAGATTTGCTGGATTAGCCTTACCTTAGTTCGGTATATCTTGAGCACGGGATTCCGAGAATACTCGGGTCTTCCCACTTTTGAGTTGCGACTCCGTGGATCGTGGGCTTGTAATGGGTCAAGTTGGAACACCCCTGCAGGGTTATGAACTTTCGAAAGCCGTGCCCGCGGTTATGTGGCAGATGGGAGCTTGTTAATATCCGGTTGTAGATAACTTGACACAATGTTTCTAATACACTACCAGCGTGTGTTCCGTGACCGTCAATTTCCGAATAGGGATTTGGGAGTTGAACACGGAGGGGTTATGTTTGTTGAGCTTGTAGCTAGGATCACTTCGTGATCATCTCTCGACCGAGGCTTTCTCTTCTCGCACTCTCTCACGTAAGCTAGTTGCTAGTTGCTGCTGCAGACACTTATTCTTTTCTTCAGCCTTATCCTCACCCAAGGCTTGAATAGTCTTGTTACCCGGGAATGGGATTGTTGAGTCCTCTGTGGCTCACAGTTACTTCACCACACCATATGCAGGTCCAGTTGTGAGCTATCCAGGTGATGGCACCGAGCTTGACTGGGAGTACGACGAGGAGCGTAGCCGTTACTATGTTCGTTATCCGGATGATCAGTAGTGGAGACTTCTACTAGGATTCGATCCGACCTATGGTTTATTTATTTAAGTTTGGTATCTTGACATTTGGTTTTTGCCCTTAGAGGGTTGTGATGTTCTTAATGTATGATGTTTGAGACATGTATTGTATTTGTGTGACGTGGCGAGTGTAAGCCAACTATTTATGTTTACAATCCCCTCTTTTACATGAGATGTGCAAAGATTACCAAACTTGAGATCATTCTAGGATGGACTTATGCCTTTAAGTCGTGCCTCGACACGTAGGAGGTATAACTCCATCATGGGCATTACAAGTTGGTATTCAGAGCCTTCTCCGACCTAGGAGCCCCCACTGTTTGATCGAATCGTTGACGGTCGAGTCTAGACACACACTGAAAACATTTTGAGTCCTATATATTATATCGGAGAGTAGGATTTCTTTGCTTCTCATCCCCTTTCTCCCTGGTGAGGACTCCTGACGACTACTCTTGTCTCTCCTACTTTCAAAAATTGCACAATTTTTTTTAGGAATCCCGCGAGTATTCTGGGATTGTTTCGATGTTCTTGTGACGAGGATATTGTTCTCGATGCCTCCTGACATTAGGGGTTGTGGCAGTGTCCCGGGGAGTTGAGCTTCGGGGTATTGTCGTCACAAGCATATCGCGGCAGTACTAAATACTTAAGACGGCCGACATCGAAAATCTCTCCTATACGGCCAGTGGCAAGATAACCCCGACATCACCCAGTACCGGGGAGGTAGTTCGGGAGTATTGCCATAGCTTGTTATAGTGGATGCTTTTCGAAGGTCCGAGGTACACAGTTTCCGAGAAAGACTGGTTATGTGTTGAAGGATGGATACACCTGGATGTAGGTTTAGAGTTGATTGTGCGGTGCTTCCCGTGTATCCCCAACACCTGATTGCATAACTGGAATCTTTCGGAAATTTATAGGTGGGTTTATCCAGTAGATCATAGGCATTCTTCCAACGGATGCAGGTTAGTGAGTTCGGGGTTCTACATTGAGTGAAGTGGTTTATGACCGATGTTACTATCAGGAGTTGCATCTTAAAGGGTCCTTGGCTATGCTGATCCGGGGAATGCAAAACCTTTTCGTAACGCGTTCATATGCTTTCAGCACAAAGATGTTAGAACGAAACTCCTCCCTTGTGTTTGTTCCCGTCTGTACCTTGTTGTTTTCTTATTTTATCCTTTTGTCCCCTATGTGGCTTCTCGTGAAGATTGATGTTATCATTTAACTGAGAATTTCATTCGTTCCTCTTGCTCGAATGATTTCATTCGTTCCTATTGTTCGAATGATTATTGTGAAGACTTGTTGCAATTCATTCCATTGATTCAGCTTATACCTTCTGTCAATCAATTGCTGATTCGTGGTCATCTCTTTCAGGATGGCTCCGAAAAAGTTCCCAACGCTAACCCAGAGACGGAAGAGGTCCCAGATCGTCCTCCTTCCCCTCCTGCTCCGCCTGAGGCTTGGAGAGCGATTATGCAGACTACAGCTCAGAACACTCAGATGTTGATGCAGATGATGCAGCAGATGCAAGCTAATCAAGCTAATCAGGGTGTTCCAGGGAATCAAGGCAACTTCTTCAACCAGCAGCACCATGCTACTCTCAACCAGTTCTTGGCCAATAATCCAAAAGCTTTCAGTTACTGTGTCGACCCTCTTGATGCTGAAGATTGGTTAACCGACATAAAGAAGCATTTTGAGTGCAGTAACGTGAAGGAAGATGATTATGTGAAGTTTGCAGCCTTCCAACTCAAAGATCAAGCAGCTGATTGGTGGCAGCAGTACAAAGACTCCAGGCCAGGTCAAGTGATCTCTTGGGAGAATTTCTGCAAGGACTTTCGCTCGCACCACATTCCAACAAGTGTCATCGAGGGTATGCGTGAGCAATTCCGCAACCTGAAGTAGGGCTCTATGACAGTCTATCAGTATAATGTCAAGTTCCAAAACCTCGCCCGCTATGCTAAGCAAGACATTCCTGATACTAAGAGCAAAATCTACCAGTTTCGTGGAGGTCTCAAAGATGAACTTCAGCTTGCTCTCACCTTGTTCGAGCCCGATGAATTCGACAAGTTCTATAACATGGCTTTGAAACAAGAGGCAGCTCAGCTTAAGATGGAGGCTTCTAAAAAGAGAATTCGAGATGCCGTTCACTCTTCCTCATCGTCTCAGTTGGCTGCGAAACAATAGAAATTCTGGCTTCCTCCTCCTCCAGTGATTCGAGCTCCCTACAACAACTCCAACAACTCCAACAACTACAAGAACTCTGGTGGACGTGGTTTCTCCCACCCACCCAACCCGAGCAACCAGTCGAGGAAGCAGTTTCAGTCTCAAGGCTCCAAGTCAAGTGGTTCTCATTTCCGTCTTCTCTCTGAAGTGGTGTGCAACAAGTGTGGCCAGAAGGGTCATTATGCCAACAGATGTCCGAATCCGAAGCGTCTTCCACCTCCTCCGCCTGTGAGTTTAGCTATTGTCAGGCATGATCCAAAGGCAGCAAGGGTCAATCTGATGAGTGCAGCGCAAGCGGAGAATTCTTCTGATGTCATTTTGGGTAACCTTCCAGTGAACTCTATCCCTGCTAAAGTTTTGTTTGATTCGGGTGCTTCATGCTCGTTCATGTCTCAACCATTTGCATCCAAGTATAATGTTGACATCAAAAGTTTGCCAAGGGAGTTATTAGTTGTTTCTCCGGGGAGACGAATGCATTCCAGTATTTATGCTCCGGATGTTTCTATTCACATGGGTGATTATCGATTTTTGGCTTCTCCGGTGGTTCTTGGTAATTCCGACACCGACCTCATCCTCGGAATGGATTGGCTTTCTCAGCATGATGCTCACATTGATTGTGCTCAAAAGGAAGTCAAGATGACTCATCCTGATGAAGATGTGATTATCTTTGCCTCAAGGGATAACACTATCAGGCTTTTCTCTCTCAATGATAAGGGCGAAATTAATGCCATATCTCAAATTCCGGTGGTGAACGAATATCAAGATGTCTTTCCTGAAGAACTTCCAGGCATGCCTCCACACCGTCAGGTGGAATTCATTATTGAACTCGAGCCGGGTACTGAGCCAGCATGCCGGCGTCTGTACAAGCTATCTCCGGATGAATTGAAGGAATTGAAGAAGCAGCTTGATAAACAGGAGAGTATGGGTCTCATCAGGCCTAGTACGTCTCCATGGGGCTGTGGTGTCTTATTTGTCAAGAAGAAAGATGGCACGGAGCGTCTCTGTGTTGATTACCGGCCATTGAACAAGAAGACAATAAGAACAAATATCCGCTCCCCAACATCAACGAACTCTTCGAGCAGCTCAAGGGAGCTAAAGTGTTCTCTAATCTCGACCTCCGAATGGGCTATCATCAAATTCGCATTCGCGAGGAAGACATTCCCAAGACGGCCTTCAGAACGAGCTATGGTTCATACGAGTATACTGTCATGTCTTTTGGTCTCGCCAATGCTCCTCCTACCTTTTCGAGGATGATGCATTACATCTTCAACCCCTATACTGGCGAGTTCGTGCTTGTGTATCTGGATGATATTCTGGTGTTTTCCAAGAATGAAGAAGATCACGAAAAGCACTTACGTCTGGTTCTTGATCGACTCCGTGAGCATAAGTTCTATGCCAAGTTCTCCAAGTGCGAGTTTTGGCTCGATAAGGTTTTGTACCTGGGCCACATCATCTCAGCTGACGGTATTGCGGTTAATCCCGAGAAAGTTGAAGCAATTGTCAACTGGGAAGCTCCTCAGAACGTCAAGCAACTCCGCAGTTTTCTGGGTCTTGCCAGCTATTGCAGAAGGTTCGTTGAGAACTTCTCCAAGATTGCCAAGCCTCTTTCAAACTTGCTTCAGAAGAATGTCAAATACTTTTGGTCTCCAGAGTGTGAAGTGGCATTCAAAACCCTCAAAGAAAAGATTGTCTCTGCTCCAGTTCTGACTCCTCCAGATGAATCCAAGCCCTATGAAGTATTCTGTGATGCTTCTCTTCAAGGTCTTGGTGGTGTGCTTATGCAAGATAAGAGAATTGTGGCATACACTTCTCGTCAGCTGAAGCCAAGTGAGAAGAACTATCCCACACATGATCTCGAGCTAGCAGCTGTGGTACATGCTTTGATTACGTGGAGACATCTGTTATTGGGCAGAAAGGTCGACTTCGTCACTGATCACAAGAGCTTGAAGTACATTTTCACACAGCCGCATCTGAACCTCCGCCAGACTCGTTGGGTTGAAATGATCCAAGAGTATAATCCCAGCATTGAATACACTCCTGGCAAGGCGAATGTGATTGCAGATGCTTTGAGCAGAAAGGCATATTGCAACAGCCTTCTTATCAAGCCGTTCCAGCCTGAGCTTTGTGAAGCATTCAGGAAACTCAACCTCCAAGTTGTTCCGCAGGGTTTTCTTGCAAATCTTCAAGTTGCTCCTACCTTGGAAGATCAAGTCCGTGAGGCCCAACTCAGTGATACCATGATGAAGAAGGTGAAACATGCTATTGCTAAGGGCATTCCGAAATACAAGTGCTTCCGTGTTGATGAGAGAGATACCTTGTTCTTCGAGGACAGACTCGTTGTTCCCAAAGGTGATCTCAGGAAGCTCATAATGGAAGAAGCACATGATTCTCTCCTTTCCATTCATCCTGGCAGTTCCAAGATGTATCAAGATCTCAAGCAATCTTACTGGTGGACACGCATGAAAAGGGAGATTGCCCAATTCGTGAATGAATGTGATGTTTGCAGAAGAGTGAAAGCAGAACATCAACGTCCAGCCGGTCTTCTCCAACCTCTTCCTATCCCCGAGTGGAAGTTCGACCACATTGAAATGGACTTCGTCACTGGTTTTCCTAAATCCAAGCGAGGAAATGATTCTATCTTCGTGGTGATTGACAAGCTTACCAAAGTCGCTCACTTTCTTCCAGTCAAAGAATCAATCAATGCAGCTCAATTGGCAGAGTTGTACACTTCCAGAATTGTGTCTTTACTTGGCATTCCTCAAGTTATATCCTCAGACCGTGGAAGTTTGTTCACTTCAAAGTTCTGGGACTCCTTTCAGTCCGCCATGGGCACTAAGATCAGGTTCAGTACTGCTTTTCACCCTCAGACTAGTTGTCAAGTCGAGCGAGTGAATCAGATTCTAGAAGATATGCTCAGAGCCTGTGTCATATCTTTCGGCATGAAATGGGAAGACTGCCTTCCATTTGCCGAGTTCTCTTACAACAACAGCTTCCAAGCAAGTGCAGGCAAAGCTCCGTTTGAAATCCTCTATGGCAGAAAGTGCCGTACCCCTCTCAACTGGTCTGAAACAGGCGAACGTCAACTTCTTGGCAATGACTTGATCTCAGAAGCCGAAGAAATGTGCAAAGTCATACGTGAGAATCTCAAGGCCGCTCAGTCGCGTCAGAAGAGCTACTATGACAGCAAACATCGTGATTTGGCATTCAACATTGAGGATCATGTTTATCTCCGTGTGTCTCCGATGAAAGGCACCCAACGATTCGGTATCAAAGGAAAGCTTGCTCCTAGATACGTCGGGCCTTTCAAGATTCTTGGCAAAAGAGGCGACCTAGCCTATCAACTTGAGCTCCCTCCAAACTTCACCAATGTTCATGATGTCTTCCATGTGTCTCAACTTCGCAAATGCTTCAAGGCACCTGAGCGCATGATTCCGTTTGAAGAGATTGATCTTCAACAAGACTTGTCCTACCGAGAGCATCCAGTTGCCATTCTCGAAGAAACCGAACGCAAGACCCGCAACAAGTCCATCAAATTCTTGAAAGTCAAGTAGTCACATCACACCGACCGAGAAGCTACCTGGGAACGAGAAGATCATCTTCGTTCCGAGTACCCTTCCTTTTTCCAGTCCTAGATCTTGGGACGAGATCTTTTTGTAGTAGATGAGAGTTTGTAATGCCCCGGATGTAATACTTTCCCTTTTGGGTTTATAATATATCTTCGGCTTCATCTATTTCCATTCCGGGTTCTTTGTCTTTCGGGTTTTCGTCGTGTGGTTGTGTGCGTGTGTGGCATTCATTCATATCATGTAGACATGTGCATCGCATTGCATTTATGTTGTCGGTTGCATCCGGTTCCACGCGTTCCTTCCCATCGTCCGTTTCGCGTTCCGGAGCTCCCTCACGTGTCCGTGACGTCCCGTAGGCCTACTTTGGTGTTTGGGCGTGTAACGTTACCGGTGTGCCGTGAGACTTGTCGTATGTTGTTGTTTTGTTGTGTGTAACCCGCCTCTCAAATCTCGTCGCGTTTGGACTCCGTGTGCTATCCCAACAGTTCTTCGTGTGGGTCCAAAGTGCCTTTACTTTGTGGCCCAGAAACACCCCTACATGCAGCCCACTACTCTCTCCTAGGCCCATCTAAACTACCCCCGCGATCGGATCCGTCGGATCGCGATCGGAGGGTCCTAAACACCTAAATCTCCCCTAACCCTAGCAGACCTGCTATATATAGACCCCCAGGTTCATTTTGGGCATCCCTAACCTCTAGCCCCTTCTTCCCCCTTTTCTCTCCTCATTTTTTTCCAGATCAAACCAGCCCCAAACTGCCACTTGGCTGACTCTTCCTTGAATCCCGCCGCAAATCTCGCTCGTTCGGCCAAGTTCCTCATCGCCAGATCGCCGTTTCCTTCGAGCCGACCCCTCGGGTCAACGCCCCGTCGCTCCCTCGCCAGGGGTCTTCGACCGATCGGACCAGATCGGGGGTCCTCTCCAGGACTGGACCACATCGCCGCCGCTTGGAGGCCTTCTTCCACAGTCGCCGAAGGCCCGATCCTTCCCTTCGCCAGCTGGGCTCCCCTCGTAGCCAGATCGAAGCCGCCGCTTCGCCTCTCCAGCTCCGCCCCAGCGCTGGGCCTCTCTGTCGAGCCAGCCGCCAGGCTCCAGCACCGCCACGCCGCTGGGCCTCTGCATCACCCGCCTGGGCCGTGCCCCCTCCGAGCCGCAGCCAGGCTCCGTCCCGCTCGCCCCGCCTGGGCCGGCCTCGGCGCCCCGCGCGGCCCAGTTAACCGCCGCCCCTGCGCCTCCAGATCCGGCCGGGTGGGCCCTCCGCCCGATCCGCCCGCCGCTTCAGCCTGGCCGCCGCCGCCTCCCGGCCCACTCCGTCCAGCCGGGCCGGATCCATCTCCACCGCGGGTCCAGCCCGTGTGTTTTTTTTTTCCAGATCTGAGAGAGAGGTTGACCTCTTTTCCTCCTAAGTCCCTGTTATTTGTTCTGTGATGCATTCTTATAACTGCTCTAGATTGTGTGTGTTTGTCCGATTCGTGCAAATAGCATGTCCAGGCGTTCGTGGTGAATAGCACTACGTTTTATATTTTTGTGCCATGCATGTTAGAAGTCATCTAGATGCTTGTTTTTCCATTGCAAGAGTGCATCCCGATATAATTGCTGCTATGTGATGTTTTTATGTCATCTTTGCCATGTGATATCTTTTAGCTCGTTTGTCCGAATGATGCAAATGACATGTCCACGTGTTCGTCTTGCCATGCTCTACATGTTGTATGTGCTAGGTGGCATGTTAGATTTATTCTTGCCATGTTTATCATCGTTGCAAAGTGCCATGTGGCTGTGATGTTGTTTCACTTGTTATGAAATGCCATCTTGTTGAGCTCGTTGCTATCGTTGTGTTTATCTCCATGAAGCATGCTTGTGTGTTTCGGGATCACCATCATGTGTACTTTGATGAGGTGCTTACTACTTGCCATGTTTAGTTTCGAGGTGACTTAAACTTGTTCTTTTAGATGCCATGATGAAATTGCTGTTTTAGGACTTAGTGGATTTTCACTAAGTCTGAAATCTGTAACGTTCCGATGCCATGTTCGTGTGATGTTCTAGGACAAAGCATGATAGTTTTGGAGTGGATCTTGATTGTTCCTTGTAGTATATATTGTTTTCTTTCCATTCATGTTCTCACTTGCTTATTTGAGTGTCTGTAGCATGTTTATATTTTGCTCCAAAGTTTCAATAAAATTCTGCTGTCAGAATTTTATTGTCAAGTTCAATATGTCCAAGCTCATTGCTATTGAACCGTGACTCCTTTGGGGGTGCACCTTTGGACTTAATTGCTGTAGGATATGTCTAGTCTATGTTCATGTCCTTTGCCATGTTGTTTGAGTGCTGTAGCTTAATTATTTTGTGCTCCGAAGTTGCTATGTTGCTGTAATTTTCAGCCTTCGTTCATTTCTTGTTTCGGGCATAACTTTTAGCCCGTAACTCCGATTTAAGTGAGTCTTATATGAAACTTGATTGATTTTCTGTGTAGATTCATAATATCATATTGTTATCATGTTTTGAGGTGTTTTGCTTGAGTGCTATTTTTCCGTGCTCCGTGTGCATCCTTAGTGCATCCATCATGCATCCATCATTTTCGAGTGCGCATTGCATCTTGTTGATTTGTGCTTGGTGTGATTGTATTGTTTAGAGCCGGAAGCTGAGACCGAGTACGAGTACGAGCACGAGGTTTCCAACGAGGTTGAGCATGAGGACCCTTCTTACGATCCGAATGACTTCACTTCAGGCAAGATGACCGAACCCCGATACATTACTATCTTTGCCTATTGCTAGTAGTTCCGCTCTATAGTTTTGCCTCGATGCCCATGTTCTTCCTGTCAGCCTCCTACTTGTAACCATTGCCATGTTAACCACCCTACCTATGCAAACCGTTGCTTGGCTAAGTACGCTTCGCTCAGCCCTTCTTATAGCATTGCTAGTTGCAGGTGAAGATCGAAGATGCTTGCTTCATGTTGAAGTTTGGTTGGGTTTTATCACACTATATAAATGCTTAAAATGAAATCATCTATATATTGGCAAGGGTGGAAGGCTAAGCCTTTTGCTTGGTGATTTGTTCCACTCATGCCGTTAGGAACCGTATAAACCGGTGTTATGTTCCTTGATTATGCGTTCCTAACACGGTTGGGGTGTATGGGACCCCCTCGATAAACCGCTAAGTGCTAAGTCTTTTCCAGTAAGTCCCAACATTGGTACTATTTGCCTAATAACTAAATAACTTGCATAGGGAGTAATTAACCCGAGTTCTTAATCAACAACCCCGGGCCAGTGCTCCATATGAGTGTTGGTCCAAAACGGGGAGCCTGCGGGGTCACCACGAGGGAACTCGAGGATTGATATAAACCCGTAGCCTCGCCCATCCGGTCGTGTCCTGAGACTTAGATACGCGCGGCTACTATCAGGGTGTCGACACGCCAGGAGGATTTGCTGGATTAGCCTTACCTTAGTTCGGTCTATCTTGAGCACGGGATTCCGAGAATACTCGGGTCTTCCCACTTTTGAGTTGCGACTCCGCGGATCGTGGGCTTGTAATGGGTCAAGTTGGAACACCCCTGCAGGGTTATGAACTTTCGAAAGCCGTGCCCGTGGTTATGTGGCAGATGGGAGCTTGTTAATATCTGGTTGTAGATAAGTTGACACAATGTTTCTAATACACTACCAGCGTGTGTTCCGTGACCGTCAATTTCCGAATAGGGATTCGGGAGTTGAACACGGAGGGGTTATGTTTGTTGAGCTTGTAGCTAGGATCACTTCGTGATCATCTCTCGACCGAGGCTTTCTCTTCTCGCACTCTCTCACGTAAGCTAGTTGCTAGTTGCTGCTGCAGACACTTATTCTTTTCTTCAGCCTTATCCTCACCCAAGGCTTGAATAGTCTTGTTACCCGGGAATGGGATTGCTGAGTCCTCTGTGGCTCACAGTTACTTCACCACACCAGATGCAGGTCCAGTTGTGAGCTATCCAGGTGATGGCACCGAGCTTGACTGGGAGTACGACGAGGAGCGTAGCCGTTACTATGTTCGTTATCCGGATGATCAGTAGTGGAGACTTCTACTAGGATTCGATCCGACCTATGGTTTATTTATTTAAGTTTGGTATCTTGACATTTGGTTTTTGCCCTTAGAGGGTTGTGATGTTCTTAATGTATGATGTTTGAGACATGTATTGTATTTGTGTGACGTGGCGAGTGTAAGCCAACTATTTATGTTTACAATCCCCTCTTTTACATGAGATGTGCAAAGATTACCAAACTTGAGATCATTCTAGGATGGACTTATGCCTTTAAGTCGTGCCTCGACACGTAGGAGGTATAACTCCATCCTGGGCATTACACTGGGAAAGAAGCACGCTGCACCGGAAAAGTCAAGCTCGACGCACTATTCGTAACTCCCAATAATTATCGGGTTGAGGCCTTAATCTTCAACATAGTCCTGTTTCGGAGCGGCTACTATGCATTGCTCGGCTGATCCACGTTCGCCGCATTCCACGCCGTCTCCTACTACGCATAGTCTGGGCCGAACGACATGATTACGATATATGGCAACCCCGATTGATCATTCAAAGTTGAGGACAAGACTACAACCTTGGCCCTCAAGGCCGAATTCGATGCCTTAGCTGCCAAGGAGTTATCTGAGTTATGGGGAACGGTCGATAAGGCCGACGTTGTTATTGCCAAACATTCAAAATCAACATTCTTTAAACCAGCCGATGAGATCGTTAAGTTCCAAGTCCATCCCGAGGACCCGTCTAAAACGACCTCTATGGGAACTCATCTGGACGCCACGGTAGACATGGCACTCCATGAATTTCTTTGCGAAAATTGAGATATGTCTGCTTGGCACCCTTTCGAAATTCCAGCCATCCCAACTTCCCAAGGGACCTCATAGAGCACAACGTGAACATAACTGAGGGATGTACACCAGTCAAACAGGCACTGCATAGGTTCTCCGAGCCAAAGAGACAATCAATGGGAGAAGATCTGGCCAAACTACTGGAGGTCGGATTTATTGGAGAAGTTACACATTCAGACTGATTAGCAAACCTGGTCATGGTACCCGAGATGGATAAATCATGGCGCTTGTGTGTCGATTTTAAAGACATCAACAAAGCTTGCTCTAATGAACCCTTCCCATTATGTCGGATCAACGAAATTATCGATGTCACGGTCGGGCATGACCTCTTATGCTTTCTGGCCGCGTGCTTAGGCTACCATCAAATCAGGATAAAAGAATCTGACTTAGAAGCAACTGCATTTATCACTCCATATGGTCGATTCTGCTTCAATACAATGCCCTTTGGGTTCAAGAATGATGGCACTACTTATCGAAAGATGATACAAACATGTCTACGCCCACACATAGGCAAAACTGTACAAGCATACATAGTTGATCTGGTTGTTAAAACCAGGCATACCAGCACTTTAATTGATGATCTGTACGAGATGGTTAAAAATCTCCGCACGTACAACATTGGGCTCTATCTGGGAAAACATGTATCCGGTATCCCATCCTGCAAGCTACTCGGTTTTATTGTCTCTCAATGAGGCATCGAAGCAAACCCTGGTAAAATCAGGCACTAGCGCGACTCAAAACACCTGGCGAGCTTAGAGATATCTAGGTTGGTAGGATGCATTGCCTACCTGAGACGATTCATATCTCGCATTAGTGAAAAGGCACTTCCCCTGTACCAACTGCTCAAACACACCGGGAGCTTCAAGTGGATGCTCGAGGCCAGCTCAGCTCTAGAAGAATAAAAACACTGTTGGGCACTAATCATATCCTAGCGGCTCCATACCTTGGTGAACCAATGTTGATGTACATCTCAGCAACCAACCATCCGGAGATCATCGCCACTGGCCATGTGAACATGCATGAGGAAATCCTCAATCCATACGACAAGGTCCGTTGTTTTGCCATATTACTCAATATTTACGGGTTTAAACCCGGGGAACTAATGTTGCATTACCCCATCTATTAAGCACATGGGATGGGTAGCTCCTCGCACCCTGGCGGTAGCATGATGAACATCGGATGCGGTTACAATTTAGTCGCGCATATAATCACGTATGTCATCATTTTTGACTAAGCAAGCTAGGTAGCCCGTTTTTCTAGCAGGTGGGCGTTCCCTAGATTTGTAAACTGACAGAGGTGGAGCCACTGTTCGTGGAGGCAGCTTATTCCTGATATCATGATTCTTCAGGGACATGGTCGAGCACTAGTTGCTAACATGAACAACAACCACCATGCGCTCACGACATGGGCAACGAAGTGTTCACTAAGATGGATGACGACCATGCTCTGCATGATGTCTGCACGCTGACGGTTGCCGAAACGTTTGCGGGCGAGGACAACACAATCCTACATTGGCCAGTTAATTCATGCGGTAGCAATAAGGAAGAGTGTTCCAAGAATAAGAAGAAAAAATAACTAATGTGACCACGTGGTCCATGGTGTTGGAGAAGGAGAGTGATCCAGAAAATAAAGCAAGAAAAGAAAGAGCATTCTACGAAAAAGTAGGAACAAAACTAAAACTATGGAGAAATGAGGAAGAAGAAGATGACGTGGTGTTGGTTCGCGCCAACGAAACGGGTTGGCGAAGAGGCTATGAGTAGACAATGCAGGGGAGGACGAGGAAGAGAAGAACAAGTATCCCTTCTAGCAATGAATGGTGTGTGGGCTGGAGGTGGATCTTATTGGTGACTAGCTATATGTTTAGGTAGCCACTCACCTCTCACACCAGTGTGCATTTGCAAAGTTGAATGGACCTTTGAGAATGATCTCTATAGTTATTTTCTGTTTTGTGACAATTGTATATGTTAGCTTAACCCACTCTGCTATATTGTAAATATGAAAAATGTCCCTATCGCAACGCACGACAAAGGGGAGGTAGGCGTCATCCGGTTTTAAAGAAGAGGGTTCCATTGAGAAATATCCTGCTACGGAGGGAAACATAGCAGGAAGGGGAGGGTCCGACATGAAAGGGAAGGGTATGTCATAGGGTGAGGTTTTTGTATTAGGCCGCATCTTGGACATAACATGGTGGATAGTCCGGACATCACTTTTCTCCTTACGCATGGTCTGCATTTGGGGAGTCCGACCTGTTCAGACGATTGAATTCCAGGAGGTTATTGGGCACGCGTTTGATGTTCAAACACGCCGGACGTACGAGGGAGAAATAAGCTTCGACCTTGAAGGCAAGCTTAGGGGGGTGTTTGTTTCCGGTGACTTTTTGGTGTAGGGACTAGAAAAAGTCCCTCTTAGAGACTTTTTAACCAAACATGAGGGACTACTAGGGACTAAAAGTTTTTTTTTGGGACTAAATGAAGAAGACTCTCAAGGAGAGTCTTTTTTGGGACTTTTCCAACAATGCCCCTCCCTTCACCCATTGCCCCGCCGCCCCATGGTGTTGTTTAATAGGGGTAGCATGGTCTTTTACATGTCATTTAATAGCCTCTAGGGAGGGACTAGAGACTTTTTAGTCTCGGGAAACAAACAGGGAGGGACTTTTTGGGTGTGTTTGGTTCAGGAACCAAGTGGAATGGAATGTCATGGTTCCAATCCACTGTAATGGGTTGGTTCCGTCCGTGTGTTTGGTAGAGTGCAGTTTGATGGAATGGAATGGTTCTAGTTCAGTGTTTGGTTGAAGAGATAAAATGAAGTGAATTTGATCCAGCTCACCTCTTGCATATCAGTTAAACTCTGATTATTTTTGGAAAATAAACTACTATCAGTACTCTACTAAGCAACAAACAAATTCACAACAAATAGGTTGGATTGGAGTGCTAAACAGAAAACATATATACCATCTAGTCTGAACAAAGGGAACTACAATATGTGATTCAGTTAGTGTAAATCACAAAGAAATCCTCTTTAGGAAGAATCACGATGCATACATATGACATCAACCAATTTTCACCAGTCGCGCCACTAATTGCGCACAACCAAAAAACCACGACGCTGCTTGCCGTTGCTGATCCTTGCGCCATGCCGCTAGCTCCTTTCCGATCCGAGGGGAAAAAAAGAAGGAGAGGCTCGAACTGGGCATGGAAGAGCATATCTTCTGGTGAACAGCGGAGCTTGCGGCTCAACGGCCTGATCTGTGCTAGGTGGCTTCTCACCCCTCGTTGGTTACCCCAAGTGGAAGGTTTGAGATGCAGTGTAGCAGAAGTTTTCCCTTGGCAATACCAAGGATCGATTTCCCTGAGACTCCCAGTTTCAACAAGAAGGTGTCAACTGCTAACGGCGCCAGATATTAGCAATCAACGTGGACCTGCACACAGATACAAATAACTTTGCTCCCAACGAGTACAGAGAGGTTGTCAATCCCTCCGGCCTTATAGTTTACAAAGGATCAAACGCAAGTGATAATAGTGATAGGTATAATTGCAATAGTAAGTAAAAAGCGGAAAGTAAATAGCGGATGTGATCAATGATAGTAATATGGACCGGAGTCTCATGATGTTCACTAGTGATGTCTCTCTCCCAAAAGACGATAAAACTGCTATGTGAGGTAAACGAATTACAGCTGGGCAATTGACAGGACCATGTACGCAAACCAATGCTGACTAAGTTGCAAGAAAGGCAGAGGTTCAAAGCATGGGCGGTACGCCGAGGTAAGTAGACCGAAATCCATCTGCATCTACTACTAATCATCCACCTTGAGATATCTATCCAGAACATCTCGCTGGTATTAAGTTGCGAGTCCCACCTATAATGTAAACTCAAAGCAACAGACAACTGCATTAAAAGAACTTTGCGTAAAGTAAACAATCCTTGCACCCGCGGGCACAAGCACCGTTGTTTCCCCCCTTGTGGCAACAGCACATCCCCTAGACTCATGTTTCTGTCACTCAAACTAGTCATCGAGGGGCATGAACCCACAATCAAGCATAACGTTCCCTCTTGGAGTCACTACCTACTACTTGGCCAAAGCAATAAATAACAACGGAGAACATGCAAGAATTACTTACGAACATAAATATAAAAGAGGTGAATCAAATATATTACTCAAACACAATCTGAACATAATCTCATAATCCATCGGATCCCAGCAAACTCATCATAGCAACAGCATAAGGATTACATATGTGCCTAGATCATGTAGGGCAGCTCACGAGGACTAATTAGTGAAGCACAAGAACGAGAGGAGAACATCACATAGCTACTGGTCATGGACCCATGGTCCAAGGAAGACTACTCACAAATCATCCGGGAGGCGTCCATGGTGGTGGAGAAGCTCCCGGTGGTGATCCTCCCCTCCGGCAGGGTGCCGGGAAGAGTTCTCCTGTTGCTCCCGATCTTGGAAGCGGCGGCGGCGACGGAACAGAGATGAGATCGCGAAAAAGAGTTCCCGTCTCGAGGGTTTCGGGAGACGCTTTAAATTTATGCCAAAGGGGGGCATCAGACGAGGCTCGGGGGGCCCAGGCGCCCCCCCGGCGCGGCCCGGGGGGGCGCGCTACCAGGGGGCCTCGGGCCCTGGTGGGCCCCCTCCGGCTGTGCTTCGGGTGCCTGGTAGCTTCTGGAACGCTGATTTTTAATATAATTTTTCTGGATTTTTTCTGGCAGTTCTCGTAATGTGAAAACCTGAAATACAAAAACAGACGAAAACAGAAACTGGCACTGGGGTGCACTGAGTTAATATGTTAGTCCAAATATGATCAAAAGTGTATGGAAGTGTATAAATAACATAGCAATATCACCCAAAAGAGGCATGGAGCAAGCAGAAATTATAGATACGTTTTGGACGTATCAACATCCCCAAGCTTAATTCCTGCTCGTCCTCGAGTAGGTAAATGATAACAAGAATAATTTCTGTGGTGACATGCTATTAACCATATAGGACTTTTTCATAGTCACATGACAAAAGCTTACTGAGACAATGAATCTATAGTAATTAAGTTGCCTCATGTGAAAATCACAAAGAACTGAAAGTTTTACATTATGATACTGAAACATCAAATAGATTTGTAATGAACATGGTGTGCAAATATGATAAAGTGGTATCTCGCTTGCCCCCTTTAGTGAAGCAAAATATAAATGCAGGGGCACCTCCAAGGTTTAAGTGATGACTAGATACAATGATTTCAGAATAAACGATATCACAGTCATGCAAAAGACTATGCTACTTTGGGACAATGCACATTACACTCAGAATGACAATCATGCTCTTAGTAGTTGGTTCTTTAAAAGAAGGTGGAGACTCTCGAACCGTGGCTTTTGTTGGCAAGGTTGAAAACCCGTAGTCGGAAACAAAGACAAAACATGTACCAGAGCTCTTGGTTTTAAAAACAGAGGTAACAATTATTTTTTTGATCATGCATGTTTCGTCAACGAATGCTAGCAGACAACTCAATCACTTCTTGAGATGGACAAGTTTCGAGGAACGGCTCCCGAATGAGGACGATCACATCCTCTTAATCTCCTTTGTTTATCACTGCCAAAGTTTTCTGATTTCTCATGAACAAAGCGTGAAGGAGGGTTTGTTTGTTATATTAATTTTGAGCCGGGCGCACTCAATGCCAGTTCCTTCTCGTATTATGGGTTTGCACATTATACATGCAATCCCGGGGTGAAGCTTGTCCAACTTAAAAAGATCATGAATTAACTACTACTTCCTCATGAACTTACAACAGAGGCACAAAATAGGAATGCTTTTTTTCTTTGAATAATTTCGAGATGGTACATGCAAGTCTCCGTTAGGAATGGCAGGTAAATACCATGTAGGAAGGTATGGTGGACTCATATGGCATAACTGGTTTAAAGATGTGGATGCACAAGCAGTCAGTCCGCTTAGTACAGGCGAAGGTTAGTAAAAGACTGGGAGCGACCAACTAAGAGAGCAATGACGGTCATAATCATGCAGAGCGACAAAGCAACATTGAATCAGGCATGGAAGTTATATCGCTACTCAGAAATAAAAGATCATCAAGGCTTGACAGACTTTCTTTACAGTCTTAAATATGCGTGAGCATACGCCAAGTCAATCAAAATAAATTCTTTGAAGGAAGATATTACTAAACCATACCACATCATAGGCAAACAAATCATGTTGGTACTCCAATAACACATTGGGAACCCCCCCAGCTATTTGGGACTAACCATAAGAAAACCTGAACTACTAAGCGCCATTATGCACGTAGCATCTTTATCATAGACATATCAACCAATGCAACGGAAGCAAACTCTCTTAATAAGATAAACATGATAACTAAAGAGAGTTCAAGCAACCAACTAAACGAAAGCTCTTTAAAAAGATAAGCATGAAAGTTAAGAGCTAAGCATGATAGTAGCTATTAAAAGACAAAGAACACACACAACAGAGATAGACATGAAAATTCTATGTTATGTTCTAGGTAGAAGTGGAGCGTGTTTCTCTCCCACATAAAGAAAGCTGAGTTCCGACTCGTTATGAAAAGCTAAAGAAAATTTAAAAGGAAACTAAAAGCAAGACGCTCCAAGTATAGCACATAACACATGAAGTGATAAAAATATAGTGGAACGAAAGATGAACTGATAATGTTGATGGAGAAGGGGATGCACGGGGGCATCCCCAAGCTTAGACTCTTGAGTCTCCTTGAATATTTCTTGGGGGTGCACGGGGGCATCCCCAAGCTTGAGCGTTTGACACTCCTGAATCTTTTTATCATCTTCCCTCGCACACTTGAAAACTCCCTTCATACATAACTCATCATAATCTGATTAGCGAGGTTAGTACCCATAATAAAATAATTGTTCCTTGCTGGAATTAAAGATATTCTTGAAGTTCTACTGTTTCTCAAGATTGCCAAAAGGTTTTTGCAAAGAAAAAGCAAGCTCTAGGTTTGCAAAATGAAGGAAAGGCAAAACATGACAGAATCTGTGAAAAACAGAACAACATGTAGTAAATGATTTTTCCGGGGCACTTCTGCAACTCTAATCAAAAAAACTCAAAACTGACGCACGAAAGACAATTATATAGAGCGCGCTGTCGAAAAAATTCAGACCAATAAGATGATCTGGTGATTTTATACGAATTTTTCTATCCAAGGACAAAATCTGTTTCCTGGACAGCACGTCACAACTTTTGAACTTTCTTGCAATCAGAGGCTACACTTAGCACAAAATAGAAAAGCAAAGATACAATGATGATGCTACAGTAGTAACAACATCAAGACACAACAAAAGCAAAATAAAATTTATTCATTGAGCTGCCTCCCAAAAGCGCTTTCTTTTATGCCTTTAAGCTAGGCATAATGCATAGAGATCAAGTTTTATCAAGAGTAAAAGAATAGCTAGCCCGTATAACGGACTCAAAAGGTAACTTAATCTTCTTTCGAGGGAAGTGTTCCATCCCTTTCTTGAGAGGAAAATGGAATTTTATATTACCCTCTTTCATGTCAATGATAGCACCAACGGTGCATAGAAAAGGACGTCCCAAAATAATTGGACACGAAGGTTCACATTCAATATCCATAATAATAAAATCAACGGGAACATAATTGTCATTGACAATGATAAGAACATCGTCGATCCTCCCCAAAGTTTTCTTTATGGAAGAGTCAACGAGACGAACACCAAAAGAACAAGAATCAAAAGGTTTCAATTTAAGCATATCATATATTCTTTTGGGCATAACAGAGGTACTAGCACCAACATCACATAAAGCATAGCAAGAGAAGTTATTCAACTTAATTTTTATCATATGATCCCAACCATCTTCTAGCTTTCTAGGTATGGAGGCTTCTACTCTAAGTTTCTCCTCCCTAGCTTTGATAAGAGCATTAGTGATATGCTCTGTGAAGGCAAGGTTAATCGTGCTAGTGCGGGGATCTCTAGACATCTTGTGAAGGAAATCAATAACTTCGGTAAGAGTGCAATTGTCAAAATCGAGGTCACTACCATCAAGTAAGGTGGTAGTGGTGTCCTTTAGGTTCACTTGTTTGGTAGTTTCTATAGTCATAGCATCACCATTAATAGGTCCATCGGGACCAGGAGTGCATTGGGTGCTAAGAGTTTGGATATCCTCAACAACTTGGATAGTAGCAACAGTGTGGTGGGTAGGAAGGCTCTTAATTCTATCTTCTTCCTCCCTTTATCTAGCCCATCTCTCTTTAAGTTTAGCCATCATCCTAATATTTTCATTAATTCGCACTTGAATAGCATTAATAGGAGTGACCTTCCTCTCCTCAAGAGGAGAAGTTCTAATTTTAAGCAATTCTACTTCATTGGCTAAATTGTCTACCTTCGAAGAGAGATCACCTAGTTTGTTTAGTTTTTCTTCTACACTATTATTAAAAGCTTTTTGGGTAGTGATGAAATCTTTAAGCATAATCTCTAGTTTAGTAGTGGAGTTCCTGGTGCTATGATAAGCATTGTTGTTCCCATAAGAATTAAAGGGGAACGGTCTAGGATTGCTACCAAAATTACTCCTATAAGCATTGTTATTAAAATTGTTTCTAGAGATAAAGTTCACATCTACTTGTTCTTGAGCAATCAAAGAATTTAAAGGAACATCACGAGGATCAATAGAAGATTGCTTCGAAAGTAGAGACATGATCAAGTCAACTTTTTCATTTAGGGAGGAAATATCCTCGATAGAGTTTACCTTCCTACCTGTTGGAGCGCGTTCGGTGTGCCATTGGGAATAATTGGTCATCATCTCATCGAGAAGCTTTGTGGCAGCACCAAGTGTAGTTGACATAAAGGTTCCTCCCGCGGCCGAATCTAACAAGTTCCGCGAGGTAAAGTTCAAGCCTGCATAAAAAGTTTGGATAACCATCCAAGTAGTCAAACCATGAGTAGGGCAGTTCTTGACAAGAGATTTCATACGTTCCCAAGCTTGGGCAACGTGTTCATTATCCAATTGTTTAAAATTCATTATGTTACTTCTTAGTTGGATAATTTTAGCAGGTGGATAGTATTTTCCAATAAAAGCATCTTTGCACTTGTCCCATGAATCTATGCTATTTCTAGGCAAAGACTGAAACCAAATTTTAGCTCCTCCTCTCAAGGAGAAAGGAAAAAGCTTAAGCTTAACAATATTACCATCTATTTCTTGGTACTTTTGCATATCACAAAGTTCAACAAAGTTGTTTAAGTGTAAAGCAGCATCATCTCCAGCACCGGAGAATTGATCTTTCATGACTAAGTTCAGTAAAGCAGGTTTAATTTCATATGAAGGTGCTGAAGTGGCAGGTGTAGTGATAGGTGTGCAGATAAAGTCATCGTTGTTGTGACTAGTGAAGTCACACAACTTGGTGTTCTCGGTGGAACCCATAATAGCAAGCAAGCAAGATAACTATTTTTGTGATTTTCGATAAAAGATACTAAAGCAAAACTGAAAGGTAAACTAACAAGACTAAAAGCAAAGGTAAAAGATAGCGTGCAACTCCCCTATCCTGAAGAGTGGAGTCCCCGGCAACGGCGCCAGAAATTGCTTTGCTAGGTGGCTTCTCACCCCTCGTTGGTTACCCCAAGTGGAAGGTTTGAGATGCAGTGTAGCAGAAGTTTTCCCTTGGCAATACCAAGGATCGATTTCCCTGAGACTCCCAGTTTCAACAAGAAGGTGTCAACTGCTAACGGCGCCAGATATTAGCAATCAACGTGGACCTGCACACAGATACAAATAATTTTGCTCCCAACGAGTACAGAGAGGTTGTCAATCCCTACGGCCTTGTAGTTTACAAAGGATCAAATGCAAGTGATAATAGTGATAGGTATAATTGCAATAGTAAGTAAAAAGCGGAAAGTAAATAGCGGATGTGATCAATGATAGTAATATGGACCGGAGTCTCATGATGTTCACTAGTGATGTCTCTCTCCCAAAAGACGATAAAACTGCTATGTGAGGTAAACGAATTACAGCTGGGCAATTGACAGGACCATGTACGCAAACCAATGCTGACTAAGTTGCAAAAAGGTAGAGGTTCAAAGCATGGGCGGTACGTCGAGGTAAGTAGACCAAAATCCATCTGCATCTACTACTAATCATCCACCTTGAGATATCTATCCAGAACATCTCGCTGGTATTAAGTTGCGAGTCCCACCCATAGTGTAAACTCAAAGCAACAGACAACTGCATTAAAAGAACTTTGCGTAAAGTAAACAATCCTTGCACCCGCGGGCACAAGCACCGTTGTTTTCCCCCTTGTGGCAACAGCACATCCCCTAGACTCATGTTTCTGTCACTCAAACTAGTCATCGAGGGGCATGAACCCACAATCAAGCATAACGTTCCCTTTTGGAGTCACTACCTACTACTTAGCCAAAGCAATAAATAACAACGGAGAACATGCAAGAATTACTTACGAACATAAATATAAAAGAGGTGAATCAAATATATTACTCAAACACAATCTGAACATAATCTCATAATCCATCGGATCCCAGCAAACTCATCAAAGCAACAGCATAAGGATTACATATGTGCCTCGATCATGTAGGGCAGCTCACGAGGACTAATTAGTGAAGCACAAGAACGGGAGGAGAACATCACATAGCTACTGGTCATGGACCCATGGTCCAAGGGAGACTACTCACAAATCATCCGGGAGGCGTCCATGGTGGTGGAGAAGCTCCCGGTGATGATCCTCCCCTTCGGAGGGTGCCGGGAAGAGTTCTCCTGGTGCTCCCGATCTTGGAAGCGGCGGCGGCGGCGGAACAGAGATGAGATCGCGAAAAAGAGTTCCCGTCTCGAGGGTTTCGGGAGAGGCTTTAAATATATGCCAAAGAGGGGCATCAGACGAGGCTCGGGGGGCCCAGGCGCCCCCCCGGCGCGGCCCAGGGGGCGCGTCACCAGGGCACCTGGGGCCCTGGTGGCCCCCCTCCGGCTGTGCTTCGGGTGCCTGGTAGCTTCTGGAACGCTGATTTTTTATATAAATTTTCTGGATTTTTTCTGGCAGTTCTCGTAATGTGAAAACCTGAAATACAAAAACAGCCGAAAACAGAAACTGGCACTGGGGTGCACTGAGTTAATAGGTTAGTACAAATATGATCAAAAGTGTATGGAAGTGTATAAATAACATAGCAATATCACCCAAAAGAGGCATGGAGCAAGCAGAAATTATAGATACGTTTTGGACGTATCAATCTGCAGCCGAGGAAGTGGTCGAGCAGCCAAGAACTCGAGGCGTAGGAGGAGGGGCGGTTGCGTGGCGCGCCGATGGTGGGTGCGGAGGCAGGGGAAAGTACAAGCAGGCACCGCCTGCCGCCGCTCATCTTCTTCCAGCGCCGCCGCCTGCCGGTTCCCGCTGCCGCCGCTCACCTCCCGCCGGCGCCGCCTGCCTGTTCCTGTCGGACGAGAGACAGAGAGACGAGAGAAGGAGATAAGCGGGCCGCCGAGGGAGACACGAGGGGTAAGCACGAGCCGTTCCGCGTCGTTCCTCCGATTTGGAGGTATCGGCATGTTCCGGATATAGACCGAATATTCGCTCGCTGGGAGCGATGTGGTTTCGGTTCCAGTTACTTACCAAACGTAGGAACAATGCCCAGGAACGGGTCCGACCCATGACATTCCAGCCCATGACTGAAACCACTGTTCAAAAAATCTTCCGATTCAACGATTTATCGTCCGATTTATCGCTACTCTTGGGGTGACCGATAAGATTATGCCTTATCTTCATCATTTATCATTTGGGCTGATTTATCACTATGACAAGCGATTTATCCGGAATCTACCGATAAATCGGGCCTATTCGTGGCACTATGTTTGTAAAAACTATGTTTATTTGTGTTTTGTGGACCTTGTTACGCAATATGTAATGTTTTTCTATTTTGTTTATCATTATATCAGGATTCAAATGCTAGGATTGAAGGTAACACTTCTGTCCAATATTGTTTTGGTGTTGAATATAACATATTTTAGTGTTGGGAACCTCGGATGTGAAAAAAATGGCCGATTAATAGTCGACCAATAAAATCGATTACTCGACCGATTTTCGATTAATCCCTAATCCCCAGGTGACCGAGACGATAACGATAAGCGATATCCTCAACATTGACTGAAACCAAACACACCCTTTAGGAACTGGGGACTTTTTAGTTGGGACTAAAAAAAGTCATAGGACTTATGAACCAAACAGTGCCTTAATCATTTGTTTGATTAATTTATATATGCATTATAATCCGTAGCAACGTACGTGCATTCTTCTAGTGCTTTAAATATATATTCCTGCTACAAGGCTTAACAATAACCATGTCAAAGCTAGTATATTAGGCCCTGTTTGGATCCAATGGACTAAAACTAGTCTGACTAAAAATAGTCTCTTTAAGAGGCTAAAGTTCCAAGCACCCCTGACTAAAGAGTGCCTAAAACTAGTCTTGAGACTAAAATCTTTTAGTCAGGGGTACCCCTACTAAAATGTGAATTAGTCCTCTATTTCCTCATTTAACTCCTTTCCTCTAACACATGCAAGTTCTGGATTGGAGGGTTTGGAGGATAATAAATGTTCATTAACTTGATTTTAGTCTCTTTAGTATTTGGATCCAAACATGGATGAGGCTAGCAAGTTTTAGTCTCGCTAGTTTTAGTCACGGGACTAAAACATATCCAAACACCCTCTTAATAGCACTTCTTAGTAAATAAATATAAGAGTGTTTATATCACTATATATTTAGTGTTATAAACGTTTTTATATTTCTTTACGGAAGGATCTAAAACGAACATCGTGTTTTAGTTCAAATTTGAACTTAAACCTCGACACACATTTAGATCGAAGGGAGTAGTATACCGCTTCCTCCGCTCAATGTTGTAATTTTTTTTCATATTCTGAATGTATATAGATGCAATTTACATGTAAGGCATGTTTGGATAGTGTCTACACGAGCTCTACCAAAACTAGGGAGTGCCAATTTTTTGACAAGCAAATTCACCACCAGCGTTTAGCCAGTACGCGGGCGCGGAATCACTACACATCTCATCAGGGTGACCAAAAAGTTGGTAAGGCTCTAAAAAAATTGGCTGTGATCCAAACACCTTCCAATCTATCGGTCAATGATCAAAAAATTGGGGGGGGGGGGGGGG
>LR738709.1:324947780-324958375 GCA_902687465.1 Secale cereale
TGGCTCCCATCCAAACAGGCCCGTGGTCAATATTAAAATATCCAAGATGTGTATCGCTAACATGCATTGCACCGCACTAATTAATGCATGAACGGATAGCGTAAACCAAAACTCTGTGTACTAGGCGGCGAGTTGCATGGTTGTCCCTCACAGCTCGAGTTGTCCCAACGTTTCCGGCAAAAACCCAGGCACATTCGTCGCGCGCGCACAACGACACGAGTCTCATGGTTGTCCCTCGTCACAGCTCGGGTTGCCTCAGCGTTTGCGGCAAAACCCAGGCGCCTTCGGCGCGCGCGCGGCGCGACGGCACACTTAGGCTGATTGTAATGGGGAGTATCATATTCTAGTATCATGCTATAATATTAGTGTATGATACTACATCCGTAATGCATAATATCATATGTTGGTATCATAGAATAATATATTTATTGACATGCATGACATAAAGTAACACACCATTTAATATGATACGGTATCATGATATGATACTCAGACTAGCCATAATGGGTAGTAACATAGAGTAGTAACATGCCCATGTTACTACTCTATGTTACTACCTCTATAGTGGAGAGTAACATATATGTGGTAACATAGAAGACTTCATTTATTAGGCCATAGACTCATCTTACCTTGATATGTGTGATGTTACTCATACTAGTAGTAACTAGCTATGTTACCACATGCCTCTCTTTCTTCATTTATTGCTTGCCACATCATCTTTTTTATCTAGATATGTGTGATGTTACTACCTATGTTACTCCCACTATGGGTAGTCTCAAGCCTTTCTTTCTTCATTTAATTCCATGCCATCTCATCAAAATTGGTTAGTTGACATGCATGATATTATCTATGATACTTCCATTACGGACAGCCTTACGCGGTCCCGGCGTCGCCCTTCCTGCCTGCGTCTGCGTTTCTTGCTAGAGCCAAGCAGCGGCCCTAGGCTGCACGCACGCATCCGCCGCGGGCTTCCATGCACGGGCCGGCCCGGCCGGTGTGCGCCGCGTGCCGAGATGGAGATTGCGCCGAATCCGCCGAGATCGCAGGGTTGCGAAGCGCTTTCTCCGTGTTCCCTCGCGTTCCTCCATCTACTACTAGCTACCAACTGTTCGTTCTAGGCGGAAGGAGAAAAAAGGTCATCCGAAAGAATCGGTTTAAGGCACTGCCGCGCAAGCATCACACGAGACCCGCATGAACCAACCTTTTCTTTTTGCGGGATGGTGAGAGCCCACTCACCGGTGTATTATTTTTGCGGAGACTGTATTATTATTATTATCATTATTATTAACAACAGAGTACCAGACGCATGCGTTAATATATGCGCATACACTTAGAGCAATTCCAATGCACCGACCGAAATTAAAACGGATACAAAAGTCGACCCAACGCGGCGACCCAAACGGACAAGCTCCGCCTTTTGTCCCCGCGGCGACCCATTTCAGGCCCAACACTGGACTGTGTTTGCGTCGGCGAGGACACGAAACGAATGCGCGCGACGCCCACCCTTGACCCGCCAGTCGGTGGCACAACCACCCCCATTTCATTCTCTTTCTAAAAAAACTCCCGACCACTAGCGCTCCTATCCGCTCGCCATGGATGACGCGTCGATTCTCGACACCGTCGCCGGCCTCACCACCGCCCGAGGCAAGCCCCGCGGCGCCAACCAAGAAGAAGGAGCTGCCGAAAGCGTAGCCGTGCAGTCGGCCAATAGGAAAGGTCAAAGGAAGGTGCAGGCCGACAAGCTCGAAGACGCGTCCGGTGCCGCCACACAACAAGAGGCCGCCATCGCGGAGAATAACGCCCTCATCGGCGCGGCCACGACGGAGGCCCTACCCTACCTACGGTTAAACTCAGGCCAACACCGGCTCGTCGTTGCCGCCATGGCCGCGGCCAGCACGGGCTCGTTGGCCGTTCGTCCACCACTGCCAGAGTCGCCGCGCACGTCCACCACGCTGCAGATGCCCGGCTTCCATCGCCTGCAAGCCTCCCGTTTCTCCACCTCTCCCGGGAACTGTTCGCTGGAGGTGAGCGTGGTCGCGTCGGCCACGCCCGCGCCGATGGCCATCGACCTCAATGCCACACCTATGGCCGGTGGATCATCCACCGGGGACCAAAGAAAATGCCCACGGGTGATCCCCACCGGCATGCATCCCGACGCCTAATGTCAACGACAGATGATGAGACGACCAACCGTTTCATCACGCAGAACGTCATCTTTGAAGGCGGTGTGGGGCGCGGCCTTTGATCTCGACGAGACCCAAAGCCAAGACGGGTGAGGCCCCTTCATGGCCGGCCACGAGGGCACGACCGACACCTTTGCTCAATGCCATGGAGGCATGGCTGACCCCTTCACACAGGGTGAAGATGGCATGGGCAGCAATTTCCCGCAAGACCACGAGTTCTCGGAAGACTCTACGACCTAGAAGTAGAAGATGAAGTGGACATCGAGGGGGAGCCTTTCTTTTTTTACGACGAGCTTGCCACCCAAGCCAATGCAAACAAGAAGCGCCAAAGTATTCTGACAAAGGCATACACAAAGGATGAGGACAAAGTCCTTTGTGAATGCTGGAGGGGCATTGGACAATACCCGAAGATCGGCGCCGAGCGAAAGGCATCAACCTTTTGGTTAAGAGTTCATCATGAATTTCATGAATGCAAGAAGTTCACGCCGTACAAGATGGAGAGCAAGCGTGGGTGTGTGTCCCTCTCGAAGCATTGGAGGGTGATACAATAAGAGTGCAATAAGTTTTGTGCCACCCCGAGAGCATCGATGCTTGTCCCGTGAGTGGCATCGACATCAAAGACATGGTAATACATTCCTCCATCTTCGTTTTCGTTGTTTCATGCTTGCATGTCAATTTGCCGATATTCTTGCATGCTCTTCATTTGTAGGCATTCCAAGCTTTGCAAGCATTCAAGGCCTGGCATGGGAACAAGTCGTTCAACCTCACCCATTGTTGGATGGTCATAAAAGGGGACGAGAAGTTGAAGGAGAAACATGCTGCCCTCAAGGCGCGTGGAGGGTCGGAAGCCGTTTAGGAGCATGGTGAGGGCGAGAAGCCGCGACCGCAGGGAAAGACCAACTCAAAGAAAGAGGACAAGCGTGATGTGGCTTCGATTGCCTTGCAAGCAACTTTCCAAGGCATGATGACTGGCAAGGAGACAAGGGAGAAGCGCTGGCAAGACAAAGAAGAGCAAATGAAGGCCTTCATGGAGATACAAAGGAAGAAGCTTGAGATAGGGTGGAGAAGCAAACGAAGATGCTCGAGTTCGAGGCTACCACATCCAAGATCAAAGCAAAAGAAGTGGCGCCCACTTGCAAGATGAGGGGGTGAAGATCATGAAGGTGGACTTGAGCACAATGTCCCTGAGGAAGAGGCCCTCCTTCGAGAAGATGCATGCCGACATGCTCAATCTTGATGACAAGTGATCTATGTCGGAGGGCACCAATCATTTTTGTATGCCTCCAATCGTGCCGGCATGACCACAGTCGAGATGGCGTGGTTGAACTCCAACCCCTTTTGTGTGCTAGCATGTGTACCGGCTGCTGTCAAGTGCGCCATCATGAACTGTGTGCTTTATTTGGAAGTTGGCATGTATACCGGCCGCTGGCATGGCTGCTGGCATGAAATCTGGGCGATGGCATGGCCGTTGGCATGATCTCTTGCCGCGATACTTTTTTAGGTTCAAATTGTTTTCTACGCGAACGGGAATTGGGTCAGCCGATTGGGTGCACCGGTTATGCGCGGACAGTCGATCCAAACGGACAAAAAACAGACAAAACCCGCGTCATTTGGGTCGACGCATTGGAGTTGCTCTTATTCCTATGAACACACACACCCTACCTCTATGAGCACCTCCAAGAGAATGACGAAGTATCAAAGACGCCTCATAGTCGAAGGAAACGTCTCCTCACACTGAACGCGCATAACCAGAAATCCTAAAATAAATCCAGAAATAGATGCGAGCACTAGTGTTTGAACCCTGGTGGACTGAGATGAGATACCACTATCCTCAAAAATTATTATTATTATTATTATTATTATTATTATTATTAGTAGTAGTAGTAGTAGTAGTAGTAGTAGTAGTAGTAGTAGTAGTAATAGCAGTAGCAGCAGCAGTAGTAGTAGTAGATATGTCCGAGTGCGTTGCAGCGGGATATATACATTCTAATATGTTACCTGGCGACTACATGCCCATTAATATGATTGTGTAAGTACATATTACCAAATCTTACATGTGAAATATCTACCTAAATATGCCATCTTATTTCATAATTAGTTATTGGTTTAACAAAGAAAACATTAATTTATTTCAAAAAAGGGAATAAAAGATGGAACATTTAAGACAGTTTTCAAGAAATGATGCTTAGTAAAAGGATGTATGGTTGGGCAGAGCACTCCGGCTGGCAGAAAAAGGGACGCTTTTCCCTTTTTAAGTACTAGAGATAAAGATTTATTATTATTATTATTATTATTATTATTATTATTATTATTATTATTATTATTATTATTATTATTAGTAGTAGTAGTAGTAGTAGTAGTAGTAGTAGTAGTAGTAGTAGTAGTAGTAGTAGTAGTAACAGAAGGTTGTTATCGTGCGTCTCCATCCTCTCCTTCGCGCATAACCACTGCTTAGATGGAGTAATCCCCAAGAACCCCTCCCCTATTGCCTACGACCGCCTCGGGCACCCATGTGCAACAGCTGCCCCGCAGCCCACTGTTTTGAAGCTAAGGCATCACTATCGCCCGATCGTGCCCATGCCCACACCAACGTGGAGGAAGGCCATGAGACGCCCAAGATGACAATGCCCAGCTATGGGCCAAGGTGCTCCGAAAGTGTCCGGCGGTGGTGGCAACACACCTCCTTCCCCTTTCAACGCGCCACCTCTGACCGTTGCCAATTTCACGGGGCGCCACCACGACATGGGGGACTAGTGAGTTCTTCACGTTTCCTATAAGGCATTAAGAGCCCGTTTGGATCATCTCCACAAGCCAGCTTCCTAGAATTCCTACATGAATCGATCCCGAACGCTTCAGCTTCGAGGAGCCAACTTCGCGGAGACGAGGATCCGACCCGTGCAATTTTCGCGAAGACGAGAAGCGGGAGTTTGATATAATTACAAGGGAATTCCACCGCTAAGTTGCATACCGTTTCGGCGAGCCTCCCGATTTCTTTTCTCCCGAGCTCCAATAGGAACCAGCCAGTAGACGTGGGCGCATCAGGGTCATCCAGATCCTTCACTCCCAATTGGGCATGCAGCCCGTGTTACCATCTGTGTTCCCTAATAGCCCATGTCCACACCTTTCGCTCTAAACAGCGCTGTAGGCCACCGCCAGCGCATGAGAAGCTGGCTAGAGCCTCCCGAACGCACGTAGCTCCTCACGGAAGCTGGAATCATGGATTTCCTGAACCTGGAGAGCTTCAGAATGGGGCCTAAATCCCTTATCCGAAAACATGCTTGATACAATTCTAATAGGAACTATAATTTGCTCATGTAGTTAGCAATAATAAATAAATATGCTAGGGTTAAAGATTTGACCTATAGCCTTGTACAAGCGCATGGGATTTTATCTAGATATTCACATTGGCAATAGTGAACAACTATAAATATATCTTGCCCATGAGTTGTTGTGGGAGATGCGTCCAAATAACCCCATGGCCTACCACTAGCTGCATCGAGGTATGTAGGGTCGTCTTAGTTATTTAGGATAAATTGGACAAACACATTGGGCATTTAAATACCTCATCCTATGTAAACAAAGATACTTTAATATGAATGGTTAAAAGTCTTACAATGTCATTGATCATGACGTACTATTAATTGCAAGTAATATGGATAATGGGGTTGAGGCTATTGATGGGAATGCTAATGATTATGGAGATGGTGGTGGCTGTAGATGGGAATGGCGATGACGGATGATATGGTGAACTTGAAGAAGCTCGAGAACTCTCCTCTCCAAAGTTTTTTTCTTATATAGTAGAGACGGATAGAATAGGGTTTTCAGATGCATCTGATGCAAATTAGCCATCGGTTCCTTCATGAAAGTTGTTAGGTATGACATCATGGTAGCAGTGTTGCATGGTGCAAGCATTGGTATGAGCACCACTGCTCGTACTACATGTTGTCTTCTCTTCTGGAGACTTCTGCGTGGCCTTGATCACGCCCAATAAATTCCATCTATAGCTTGATTTTGCATCTAAAATAGTCCATTTCTGCAAGGAGCAAAATAAACAAGGAGAATTGCAATAATTGGCATTTATTATTCCTTAGTAATCAAATCTAAGTTATTATCTCAAAATTATTTGAGAAATTTTAGTTTAAACATAGGTAAATTAGTGAGAAATCCACTCATCAACCTACCATGTTTAAATTTGTTTATCCACAAGCAAGAAACAAAACCATAATGAACTCACCATATAAACCAAAATAATATGATGGTTGTAATTCACTTACGTCCGGTATGCCTAGATAGGCCACCACTTTCCTCACTTGAATATTTAATATAGCTATAGTGGTGACATGGTTATTACGCAAGCTTGTTAGGCCAAGAAAATCACAACACTTTTTTTCTTAACTTGGACAAAGTAGTCAACTAGAAATTATTCTATTTCATCTAGGGGACACTTTCTTGTCATGAACACTTCGGAAGAACTTCTGCAGAGAAAACGTTATTAAGGATGCGACATCATGTCAAGGGGAGCACGGTGCTAGAGTAACTCATTGGCACCCACAAGTATCGTCAAACTAAGGCCCAATAGTGCTCCTTCCATCATTATTTGTCAGAACTTTTGGGTTGAGTAACAAGAGCATGCCAAAAAATGATATGCACACCTAAGTTATTGTTGTGGGGTGTAATGCCCAGGATGGGACTATACCTCCTACGTGTCGAGGCACGACTTAAAGGTATAAGCCCATCCTAGAATGATCTCAAGTTTGGTATCTTTGCACGACTCATGTAAAAGAGGGATTAAAATGCAAAAGAGGATAGTTGGCCTACACTCGCCACTTCACACAATACAATACATAAGCAATACATCATTCAAAACATCACAACCCGACTACGGGTGAAGATCCAAGAAAGATACCAAAACAACATAAAGCCACAGGTCAGGATCGAATCCTAGTAGAAACCACTACTGATCGTCGAAACGCCACAAACAAACGGCCACTCTCTTCACCAAGCTCCCGGTGAAGTACTGATCCAACTGCTGCTTCATCTCGGCTGAACCTGCATCTGGTGTTGTAGTATCTGTGAGCCACGAGGACTCAGCAATCCCATAACCATGGGTATCAAGACTAGCAAAGCTTTATTGGTAGGAAGAGGTAAAGTGGTGAGGCTGCAGCAGCGACTAAGCATAATATGGTGGCTAGCTTACGAGTACCAGAATAAGATGAGAAGCTACGCAAACGGTCGCAAAAGAGGTGATCGCTAAAGATCCTAACTACATACGAGTCAAACATAACCCCACCGTGTTCTCTTCTCAAGGTGAAAAGAGACAGTCACGGTTACTCACACAGTTGTGTCTTTTACTTCGGATCATCTGCCAAGTTTTCTACAACCGGACATTAACAAATTCCAATCTGCCACATAACCGCGGGCACGGCTTTCGAAAGATCATAACCCTGCAGGGGTGTTCCAACTTAGCCCATCACAAGCTCTCACGATTAGCTGAAGTGATAAATATAATATCATCACTCCTTATCTTAGGGAAAACCGATCAGGCTCGGCATCCCGGTAGCACAAGTCATTTCGACAATGGTAAAACAAGTCTAGCAAGACCTCCCGGCGTGCCGACACCCTGATAGTAGCCGCGCGCATCTCGTCTCAGGCCACGTCCGGATGAGCGCTACGTACAGTACCGAAGACCCCAGATAACTGGGTGGTACCGCAAGTGACTCTAGTTTGGGACCAACACCATCAGCACTGGCCCCCCCTGCTATGTAGAATTAAGAATCTCCAAGGAGCGTCCCCCTTATGCAAATTAATTAATTAATTAAGTTATTATTATGAGGCAAAAAAACCAATGTTGGGCCTTGCTGGAGGAGTTTTATTCAAAGTCGAACTGTCAAGGGGTCCCCATCCACCCATCGTGTAAGGAACGCAAAATCAAGGAACATAATGCCGGTTTATCGGCGCCTAAGGTGGCATGAGTGGAACAAAACACCGAGCAAAAGGCCAAGCCTTCCACCCATGCCCAGTATATAGGTGTGTTAAAAATAATTATAGATATTGTGATATACCAACAACAAGTTCCCACCTGGAACGGACTTCATCTTCACCTGCAACTAACAACGCTATAAGAGGGGCTGAGCAAGCGGGGCTGAGCAAGCGGGTAACATAGCCAAACAGTGGTTTTGCTAGGAAGGTGTCAAGGTTAGAGGTTTCATGGCAACAAGGAGAGGCTGACATAAAAGATGGGTAGCGCGACATGTAACGATAGCATCGAGACAACTAAGCATGGCAATGGTAGTAAAGGTATCCAAGGGTATGATCATCTTGCCTGGGATTCCACAAGGGAGAAGAACGGATCCATGAAGAAGACGAAGAAGAAGCCTCACAACTCCGGAACGAAACCGAAGCTAACAAGAGAAGCAACCGGAAAGAAGCAAACACACGGTAAACACGCAAGCATAAACATGGCATACGATGCACATCCAAGTATGATGCATGTCCGGTTTAAATATGCATGGCATGGCAAAGTGCACAAACAAATCTACAAGTTAAGTGGAGATCAATATGCAACGGGTTGCATATTGACGAAACACCACATTTAATTATTTAGTTGACTCTCATTTAAGTACAAGACAAGATTAATTGTTATTAACATGGCAAGAGGTGAAGCATAAAGAAACTACACTATTTAGGCATTTTAACTGAGGCCGGAGAATAACAACAACATATCCGGAAAATCCTCATGAGCATGTTTAATAATTATAAAGCAACAACAATTAAACATTTTTAGAGTTGTTAACATGATGCGGATGACATGATCAAGTTTATTAAAAGGTTGACAAGAAGATGATATGAAGCAATTGTCACCGTGGTGGAAGGGAAAACGATGCCACGGCAACGATCCGAAAAATGAAGCATGGCAACATCTCGGTTCCGGTATCTCGGCGAGAGAGTCCGGTGCAAAAGATAGATGGCGTGAGCGAGTCAAACGAGATGAAAGGTGGGGCGATCCCATCACCGGGTTCCCACGAGTCGGCGACGAGGCAACCGAGGAACATGACAAACGGACGAAACGGCCACGAAGCACACAAGGGCAACAACTCATACAACCACAAGCAAGCATCACACGGGTCATCCACGGGGTCGTCTCGGTATACCTTCGAAGCGTGCGTTTCGGGGCGGTTCGAGACGTAGAGGAAGAAGGCGTTCACGTGTCCGACGAGGAAGAAGTCGTTCCGTAGAGGGAAGTAGTTGTTCATGTAGAGGTACACGGCGCAACCATCGTTTTCCGGGGCGACGGTAGAGGAAGTAGTGGTACTCGGCGACGGTAGATGTACTCGTTCCGTTCGGTCTTGCCGGTCTCGTCCCGAGTCGTAGTTGTACGGTCGTCGTGGTACTTGTCGTATCGGAGAGGAACTTGAGCCGTAGTGGTACACGAGGCGACGGTAGACGTTCGGGCGACGGTAGACGTTCGGGCGACGGTAGTTGTACACGGATCCAAAAGTAGATATACTTGCTGTTACATGGTTACTTGAGATAGCAATAACATCAACAAAACAAAACAAAAGGCAAAAAGGCTGCGGCGACGACGAGCTGGAAAAGAACGGGGCCTTCGCGGAGCAGACGCGGGGCGGGTCACCGCGCTGCTGGACAGGGCCGGGGCGGCCGGACGCATCCACGCGAGGGAGGGCGGCGCTGCTGCAGCTCCTGGAGACGGGCGCCGGGCGTCGTCCTGAAGAAGAGGTGAGTTGGTGGCCGCGGGACGGCGCTGGAGTCGAGGACGGAGGGGCGTGGCTGCGCGGTCCGTCGCTGGAGAGAGGTGGTCGCGGCCTGGGAGGCGCTCTGGAGGGAGACGAGGCAGGGGCGGCGCCCTGCCTTGGCGACGGGAGGCCGCGGCTCGAGGGTGCTCGGGGCCAGGGGAGGGCTCCAGCGCTGAGGAGGGAGCCGCGGAGGAGGGACGAGGACGGACCCACACGGTCGAGGCAGTGGCCTGAGGGGATGAAGCAGCAGGAGGGGTGGTCGCCTGGCGCGGACGACGAGGTGCTGACGGAGGGTGACTGGCCGCGGCTCGCGGCGATGGCGCTGGCGCCATGGCACAACGCCGGTTTCTGGCCGCTGGCGATGGGAAGGGCGCTGGGGAATCGAAGGAGAACGGGCACCGCTCTGGCCTGGGGCGCTGCGGGAGCTCGGCGACAGAGGGACGAGAGGTGCGGCGGGGTTCTGGCGCTGTCTGCCCGAGGGAATCGAGTCGCGAGCGAGGTTCGGCGAGCGATGGGAGGTCGAGCGGAGGGAGTTAGCGAGAGAAAGAGAGAGTGGCGGCGGCCAGAGAGGGAGAGATCGAGAGGAGGGACGAGAGAGCGGCTCGCTAGGGTTAGGATTGGGCCATTGGGCCAAAGGGCCAGGAGGCCTGGGCCGGCT
>LR738709.1:324958411-325051390 GCA_902687465.1 Secale cereale
GGGGGAAGATGCGGCTGAGGCCCAGATGGGCTGGTTGGAGGATAGGAGGTGGTAGGGCCTGCCTGCTCTACTAATTTTATTTCTTAGCAGAAATAAAATAGAGAGGGATCCAAAAAAAAATTAAGAAAAAGAGGCCAGGAATCAACAAATAAAATATGGAACAATTTTGAAAGGCTTTATGGAATAATTCCAACCCCACAAAAATAGTTCCAACAAAAGGGAAGTGCAAACTAAAAATAATTAGCTTGCCTTAAAGGAGTCAAAAGGAGTCTAGATTTTTAGGAGAAGCCTCGATAATTGAGAAAAGAATAAAGGGAAGGTTTTAAGGAGTAACTCGAAGTGGAAAAGACATGGGGAAATATTGCAAGTGTGTTGCGGGTAATTCCAAACAATGGAATATTATTATATAGCTCCCTAAATATTGAGAGGCTTTTATATGTTATAAAGAGAAGACATCTTCCCTCGATTTAAATGGACCGAAGGTCCACACGATTTATTAAAGTTGAGATGCAAAGAAAAATGACATGATGGCATGATGACATGATGCAATGCAAAAATAAATAACACAAGCAGAGCTGAAACACACGGGCAACCCGGAACATCTGGAACTTCTGGAATCTTCTGGGACGTCGGTCTTCGGGCGTCACATGGGGGAAGTCAAACACTCATGACCGAGACATGGTTTTACCCCATTGATTAAATTATCATTGACCACAGTAGTATCCATATTTTTACAGGAAAAACATGTCGCTTTAAGAAAGCAAAAAATTTAACCATCATAACATTTTTGTTACATATGTTAACAAACTTAATAGTCGAAATCGGAGCTGAAACTCAGGTAGATAGTTCATAGGCCTACGAAGTTGTCAGCATTTCTCGCAAGGCGCAACAATGATTCATAAGACACACATCAAGCAATATCCTACATGATTGCATGAAAAGTTTTGGTATGTAATAAGATCTATTACCTCCAACTTTGTTCTTCTGGACGACTCTTCCCGCAAGCACTATTGATTCTATCAAATTTGATACTATGGGGACCCATATCGCTAATACTTGCTTCTTAAAACATTTTTCTCGATATCCAAGCCTTTCGACGCCTTTCTTTGATTCTCATTATTATCTTGTTGCACCACTTCTTTAAAAACGGTTCCATAACAAAACTTTGTTAATTAGGCAAAAAGGAATGACTAGTTAACTCATTTAACTAAGTGAATAAAAACCTTAAAATAGCTGCCAAGACCTACTCCCACTTGCGTATATCACACATGCAACTATTACAATTAGCATGTGTATTTCAAGTTCACAATGCCGGAGTCGTAGGACATACCTCGCGTCCAGGAATGATCATGCTTCTATTCCTTATGACGCGTTTCTAATGCTCGGCATAGATCAACTCCGCTGCAAAAATGAATTAGCAAAGGACGCGGAAAACCACAACAAAGAATAGCAAAAGAAATCTTTTGGAATGTTTGGTTTTCAAATACTAACTAAAAAGGGTAACATACAAAACAAGTGAACAAAGCAAGGCTTGAAAAAAGAAACAAACAAAAAATAACTAAAATAAAAGGCAATGCAAAGTACTGAAGCAAGCCCAACATAAGTGTTTTGGGGCTCTCTACGAGCTATAGTATGACCTGATTACAAGTTTATTACAAATAAATTCGTCCCCACATCTTGTTGTTGACGTGAGAACGACCTCCTCAAGTTTAGGCTTTTGCAAGCCCAAACCTGAGAGATCATTTTGGCTGTGCTGATATATTGGGAAGCGCATGCATGTCTCAATATGGTGAAGTGGAAAGTCATGGCCTGAGTGGTGCCTCAGAGAAAAATTGTGAGGTTGCACATATTGTCGATGGCATCTCCAAGCCCACAAATGCCCACATATGCGGCACACAATCCATCTCCTTCTTCAATGTCTTTAGGCTGCACCTTGGATCCGTGTGCGGCAACTTCTTGTTCCTCCACGTCATCTGCCATGTCTGCCTTGGGGTCTTCCTCTTCATTCTCTCTCTGCGCATTATAATGCAAAATCTCATCCTTGATAGAGAACCATTTCGAGAGGGGGTCTCCTTGTCTGAGTCCCTTTTTACATTTTGCCACGACCCTGGCGTCCATTGAGAAGCACTATAGTTTTATCGCTATCCAGAATGTCACTGATCCACTGACTGAAGAAAGATGAGAAGCCCAGTGCAGTAGGATTTTTAGAGTTAAATACTTCCCTTCGATTAAAACATGGGGATTGAACCCAATATTGCCTTAAAATATTAATTTGGATTTTTATGACATTGTAGATGCACATTGTACTTATGTCGCCACATTATGTTTTCCATATTTTTTTTTATGATTTTTATTAGATGTTTAGGTGTCATGTGCATGGTAGGTGCAAAGCCATTATAACGAACAAGTGCGCCTCCTTCCGTTCGATTCCTACATCAACTACTTGTGTGTGATGACTTTACATTTGCTGCTAGTGGTCTGAGTACGTCTGTTTCAATCTCTCACATCATCGACTTAATTCAGATATATGGTTGGAGCCTTTGTGCTATCGTTGCCATGTTTGCCACCCCTGGTCTTTCTCTGTAAACCAGGGGTTCCTTTCGGAATGCTAGTCTAATAAGTGCTTTGGGGACTAAAGTCGTCTAAACTCTCCCAACGGCTATCTCCATGAAAAATGTGTGGATATGACCTTGATTTGAGAAAAACTTCTCGCAATGGAATGATGCTGAAAACAAGGGGTGACCACAATAAAAACAATCCTTGTAATGAAAGGATAAAGAACATCAGCATGAGCCGTCGGATTAGATATGAATGACACAACAAATTATAAAATTTGCACCGATAAGCTCCAATAATAGCATGTTCTAAAACTTAAGAACCAATCTAGTCCGTCTATCTCTAATCTGACGACTAAGTTAAGGATTGTTTCAAGTTCAAAAAAAATAATGTTAAGGATTGATTCTACTACCCTTTCCGATCCATATTAGTTGACGCTGCCCGAGTATAACTTTAGTATAAAATTGTACTAAAATAGTGTTAATTCATATGAATCGGAGGGAGTTCAGGTTATATATATTCGACCCCTGTTCACAGAGAAGAGTTTGGTACTGCTGTGTATGTCATCGACAAGAGTATGGTTGAACTAAAAGGTAGATGGATATGTATACCAATTTAAAGATGATAGCTCGGACAGATCATATGTATACCAATTTAAAGATGATAGCTCGGACAGATCACATGATCGATATGAACACTCTTGATAATTTTCTTAGGTCAGGGACCAACTGGCCGCTGCATAGTCTACGAAGCTTGAATTCTCTGGACAAATCCAGCCTTAAGGTCAGAACTCCTCAGAAGATTATGCATCTACAAATAACCCACCTATATATAGTTGCAACTTGCAACATGAATCTAATCGTACGTACGTGGCCTTTAATTTCACCCAACAGCTAGCTAGACCATGTGGCCCACGAGTTAAGAACTTAGATCGAGACGGATGCACCAATTGGCATAATCCAAACCTTGCACTGGAGCCACAAAAGGCGATACACCGAAATGGCCGGAACCATTAACCACAGGGTTCGACGTTTACCGCGGCTTACGATTAGGTTTTTGGTGCATTCGTTTCCGGCGTTGTCCACCAAACACTGCCGGCGAGGGCACACATTAAGCTTTAGCTGACCATTAGCTCGCAACGGCCAAAAACCGGCATCATCATCCTCTCATGGCGCCCACTTAAGCCCTAAAAAAATAGAAAATAAAATAATAGCAGTAATTATGTTGACTTGCATGTTTGGTTAACCGTAGTTTAAAAAACACAGGAGTTATAATAAACATTGCCAAATTTAAATCAAACCGCGTGAAAATTGTATAGTTAGAATGTTATTATGCCATAATTACTCTCGTTTTTAGTGCATTCAAACTTTAAAACAAGGTACACATGGATGTTATATTTTCTGTGTTTCTGTTTACGAGAGTGTTTTTTCGGAGCTCGAGCTTCGTAGTACCAATATGAACAGTAAAAGTGAAAAAAAAAGTAAAAAGAAACCCAAAATTCTAAAACTTTGTGGGATTAATTATGATCAAATATTGTAGGTGCTTGCAAATTGTCGTGTCCAAATGACATCCTAGGAGCTCATACAGAAAATAACAAAAATGTTGCTCAAACTTGTGTCCACTATCGACGCCAAATTTTGCAAGCATGTAAGACAATTGGTCATAAACAATGTCATAAAAATACAGATTTTTATCTGTTTACTAGATTTTTGATTTTACTGTTCATGGAGTATCTTGGAACTCAAGCTACACTACAACTTTCCGTTTTCTTTGAAACTAGGATCAAAGGAATTTTTGGTGTTTTTCCTTTGCCCCATTCCTTTAAAACAGTCAACCAAATGCACTACTAGTACTACTATAGGAAAATTTTCTATGCCAACGTTTTGTGTCCCCTTTTTCTTTGAACCAAAGAGGTCCTTAGTGATGCAACACGTCGCCGATAATGTTTTTTTGGTCCTATCTCCTCATCCATGTGTGGCAATACGATTAGTATTTTCTTTCATTTGTGATATTGCGTGACAACGCTTGCATCAATGGTGAGGTGTCAGTTCAAGCTTTTTGTCGCCGGGTTGAAGCTTTTCAAAAATAGGGTTGAAGCTTTTCATTTTTGAAAAGGGCAACTTTATTGTTGTGTACTCGCGGGTTGAAGCTTTCTATAAAACCGGTTGAAGCTTTTCAATTCAATGGCCGAAGCTTTCCAAAATGATGGTTGTAGAATTTTTTTTATTTGGTAGTGGTCGGATGAAACTTCTCTATTCCGCCGTTTGAAGCCTTTTCAAATATAGCTTGAAGCTTTCGCATGAACTATTGAAGCTTTTTTTCAGTTGCACGGGGGTCTGTCGAAGCTTTTTCAAACTATAGTTGAAGCTTTCATATGAACGTTTGTAGTTTTTGTCAGTGCATGGTGTCTAGTTAAAGCTTTATATACTGCTGGTTGAAGCTTAAGAATTGAACGGTTGTATCTTTTTTGGTCGTTGGTTGCAACATCGGTGAGGAGCAAATGCTTTCAAGTTCGTTTGGGAGAAGATGGTTGCAGCGGTGAGGGAGGAGGTCGCACCGCCGTGGTTGTAGCATCTCCGGTGGACGGTTCCAACATCTCACAGATGGCATATCCATGGCGGCTTCCAACTCTGGCTCGCTAGGGCGAAGGAACCTGCAGCCGGGGCAGCAAAAGAAGTCGGCATGGGAGCTGAGGTTGGAGCTATGGACATGTGCGGGATTGGGGCTAGCCTGCGGCGGTATCTGAAGGAGGAAGATGAGGAGCATGACCACCCCATGCGTGGACGCGGCTGAGAGAGAAGGGGTCGGGAGGAAGAAGGGGATCGGGAGGAAGAAGGGGATCAGGAGGAAGAAGCGGGTCGGGAGAGAGAAGATAAGGTGGGAGCAGGGAGGTCGTGCGAGCTGTAAGATGGGCCTCGATCGCGTGGCTCATCTGGGACCGGCCGAAACTTCGGCCGACACACCACATAGAAACATTTCCCTGCAGTTATTCACATGTGTCGTTGGTATGCCATCCTTCGATGGCATCCTATTGCAGGTATCGTGTCACGAAGAAAAAGATCAAGAGACGTGTAGAAGTGTACACACACTCGTCCTTGTTTATCAAATTTAGTGTTGAGAGATACCATTGATATGTCATCCTTCCATAACATTGACGTGTTGTTCCCCTCCTTGAGAAAGACATCATCAACAATTGTGATTTTTCCAAAATCAAGAACCATGCTAGTTGGGCCAGTCCTAGTAGTTGTCTCATATTGTCCGCATTTTACTTGCCTTGTGGTTTTTTAGTTCTATCTTGTCATTTTTTTCTCGAATATACACAAGCATGCTGGGCAGCTTCCTATCTTCCCCTCCAGATCCCGATCACCTCTGCCTCCACCTCACATCCGTCTCCCCTTCCATCCAGATCCCGATCTCCTCCACCTTCCCATGTGACTCCCCTCCCTTCCCCTTTATCTCCCCACCTGCCGCCGCCAAATCCCGGCTGGGCAAAGCCCGTGCGGGGGGATGATGGCGGCGGCGGTGCGTCCCTCCATCGCGGCTTGGAGACGTGGCTGCGACGATGGATTTTGAGCGACCGCCTCGGGACGACATGTGTGTGGCCATGGCGTCGGTCACGCAGCGATGTGACCTCTTCTATCTTTGGTTGTCTTCACCGCCAGTCCAAAGGGATCTGCTCGGTAGGTGTTTTTCCGGCTGCAGACTAACTGGAGGAGGAGATGGTGGCCTAGCTGCTGAAGTGGGTGATGATGCCACCATCATCGGCGGCGCCCGTGGGTGTAATTTTCCTCGTTGGAGGTGATCGTGGGCCATCCTCGCTCCATTGTTTCTGAGGGAAACTTCATATCTGGAGGAGTTGAGGGCCCTCCTGGATCGGATGATGGCGACATCTTCATCGTCACCCTCGTGGGGGCATCATCTTTGGACAGATTCAGCGACTGGAGGGACATGTGGACGGCTTGGTGGTTGGATGTCGGTAGGTGGTGGATCGGTGCTTCATACTACACATCGATGGTGGCGGATATCGGCGGAGTGGCACAATGTAGACTCAGCATATGATGGGTGACGACGGACTTGCGCGGGAGGATGACACTATCTGGCATCATGGTGATGTCAATGGCAGAGAGGCCTGGCAAGGTCGACGCGTCAGTGTCTGATCTGAGGATGGATCAATGGATGAAGGAGGTGACAGCCCTTGCAGCGTGCACATGTGGTGCCCACTAAAAATGTGACATACCGGTTTGTAACCCAGTCCAAGTATTGTGGCTTGGATGGGGCATCTAGCATTAGATGTTAGGTGTTGGTGCGATGTCTGTTTGGTATTAGGCTCGGACATTCGGCACCCCTTCATCACGGGGATAGGAGTAGCGACAGGTTTTGCCAAGATGGTGGCTTCAGGCTTACTGATGTATTACCTTATAAGGACTTTGTGAATAATTAATAAAATGGATGCATGCATCGTCCAGATGCAGTGGCCGGGGGCACATACTCCTTTTCAAAAAACAAAAACACAAGCATGCACATCGTGTATTATAGCATCCCTATCATTTGGATATTCACCATATATTATATATGTTTTTCGACAATAAATGAATTTGATTGACTCAAAATGAAGTATAATGAGCACGATACTGCATCGTGTTATGCAGATTCAAAGCATTGTATTATACAAATACAAAGAGCATCTACACCCGGACATGGTAAATCTGGCCCCTCAAAGGCCCGCGGACGCGTCTGGAAGCGTCCGCGTGCACTGTCCGGTCACGCCATATATGTTAGATTCCACATCCCCATCCCTCATCTCCGAAACATGAAACCCATGCAACACTATTGTATAAACTATAAACACGACCAACATGCTGGATCATCTTTGCATCATCAGACGAAACGACCGTAGTTCATCGGCGAACAACGCAAACACAAAATACAAATACTTAGAACATAGACAAAACATAAATAATACGGGGAAGGGAGGAGGAAATCACCATTTCCTCGGCGGCTCCTTCCCCTTCTGGTTGTCGGCGCGGCAACGCCCCTCCTCCATGTAGGTGTTAGCGTGTGTAGGTCCATCCTAATCAGAGATGGAGGTGGAGCCATACGTCAGGTCGGAGTCGGAGCTGCACCTTTGGCCCGACAGCCTACGGAGCAGGCGGTCCTGTTGCTTCACATGGTGGGCTGCCTTTGCCTTTCCTGTCGCCTCCTTGTTTGCCTCGCGCTCCGGCAACTCGATGGCGAGTCGGAGTGCCTTGGAATTCTTGCGGCGGAGGTGCCACACATCCATCTCTGCCATGGTGAGAGAGCGGTGGAGGACCGATGCGGGGAGCTCGGCCTCGGGATTGACTGGCACGCTCGCGTGTGACCAGTGCGCGGTCAGTGCCTACCCCGCAGCTGCCCTCTTCCTTGCGTGCTGCCACTCATGTTGGGATGCTCGTGCATCGGACTCACGCATCCTCGTGCGTGCCGGGGCCGATGAGGGCACTAAAACCCAGCGATGGCCGGGTACCACTACCACAATATATGTGGTGGTAGGCGTACCTAAAGGAGCGAAGCGGAATGGCCGGAGCTGTGCGTCGGGCAGGACGCGCCGGCGATGTCAATGGCGCCACGCTCACGGGTGCTGTGCACTAACAAAGTTGATCCTCCGTTGCCGGATCCGCCTTGGTCGAGTTGCGACCGCCATCGCTCAATGCGGAGGGCGATCTCCTCCGCATCCCCGGGCTCCGCTTCGTGCGGCAGGCTCGCCTAGTCATCATCAGAGCCACCGGATTCCCCACCAGAGCGAGCGCTACTTCAGTAGGCGGCATTATTTGGGATCGGAAGTGGAGTGGACAGAGAGGGGAGTGAAGGTTCAGATTGACTGCGGTCCAGGATTTTCCGGATAGGGACATTTATGGGGCATGGGTGGGCCATGATGTCGCTTAGATGCATCGGTGTTTCGCCAAGGAATAAGGGAGGATGCAGCACAACAACGGTAAGGTATTTCCCTTAGTGACGAGACCAAGGTTATCGAACCAGTAGGAGAACCACACAACACTACGTAAGTGGTACCTACACACAAATAACAACCACTTGCAACCCGACGCGTTAAAGGGGTTGTCAATCCCTTTCGGGTAGCGATGCTAAAAAGTGACGTAAGGATAGGATAAATTTGTAATAGATTGATAGATTCAAATAAAAGCAAATAAAACGCAGCAAGGTATTTTTCGGTTTTTGATAGTATAGATCTGAAAATAAAAGAACCAAATAAAAGAAAAGGCAATTGGAAAAATAGATTTGAAAGTATATGATAGGAAAATAGACCCGGGGCCCGTAGATTTCACTAGTGGCTTCTCTCGAGAAAATAGCATGCGGTGGGTAGACAAATTATTGTTGGGAAATTGCTAGAAAAGCAAATAATTATGACAAAATCCAAGACAATGATCATGTAAATAGGTATCACATCCAATATTAGTATACCGACTCCTGCCTGCATCTACTACTATTATTCCACACATCGTCCGCTATCCAGTATGCATCTAGTGTATTAAGTTCATGGAAAAATGGAGTAATGCAATAGGAACGATGACATGATGTAGACAAGATTTACTCATGTAGGAATAGACCCCATCTCTTTATCCTTAATAGCAACGATACATGCGTGCCTTGCTGCCCCTTGTGTCATTGGGAAAGGACACCGCAAGATCGAACCCATTACAAAGCACCTCTTCACATTGCAAGATAAATAGATTAAGTTGGCCAAACAAAAATCAAATGTCGGAGAAGAAATATGAGGCTATATTAATCAAGATTGGATATAAAATCAAGACAAATCTGATCATAAACTCACAATTCATCGGATCCCAACAAACACACCGCAAAAAGTCATTACATCAAATATATCTCCAAGAGACCGTTGTATTGAGATACAAAGAGAGAAGAAGCCATCTAGCCATTGCCTACGGACCCGTAGGTCTGTGGTAAACAACTCACGCATCATCGGAGAGTCACCAATGAGGATGATGAACCCCTCCGTGATCGTTCCCCCCTCCGGGGGAGTGCCGAAAAAGGGCTATAGATTGGATCTTGTGGTTCTGGAACTTGCGGCGGCTGGAAACAAAATTTTGTCGACTCCCCTAGGGTTTGTGGAGGTAGGAGGTATTTGTAGAGCGAAGAGGCGGCGCGGGAGGCCACCGAGGTGGGCACAACCCACCTGGGCGCGCAGGCACGCCTTGGTGGGTTGTTCCCCCCTCGGGGCACCCCCCAGATGCTTATCTGGCACATCAGGTGTCTTCTGGTCCAAAACAAATCCACAAAAAGTTTCGCTGCATTTGGACTCCGTTTGATATTGATTTTCTCCAATTAAAAAACAAGCAGAAAACAACAATTGGCACTTGGCACTATATCAATAGGTTAGTCCCAAAAATGATATAAAAAGAATGCAAAATGATTGTAAAACATCCAAGAATGATAACATAACATCATGGAACAATCAAAAATTATAGATATGTTGGAGATGTATCAGCATCCCCAAGCTTAATTCCTGCTCGTCCTCGAGTAGGTAAATCATAAAAATAGAATTTTTGATGTGGAATGCTGCCTATCATGTTCATCACATATTCTTTTCTTTATAGCATGGACAATTGAACTTTTATAAGGTTCAAAGCAATAGTCTAGTTTTGACATGAGGACTTTAATACTCAAGCATATCAACAAACAACCAGGTCTTTTCAAAATATCAATACTAAAGCTAGTTATCCCTAGCCCATCATGATTAATCATTGATCCATTCATGCAACACATCCGAATATTAGCTACATCCAATGCTCAAGTGCGATAATAGTGTTCCGTAGTTGGTGCTTTATAAGAGAAGATGGAGACTCAAAATAAAAATAAAAATTACGTAAATTAAAAGATAGGCCCTTCGTAGAGGGAAGTAGGGATTTGTAGAGGTGCGAGAGCTCAAAGTTTAAATTGAAAGAAAAAATTATTTTGGGTGGCATGCTTTTCCTGTCAATGAGAATGACTTAGAGTTCCCAAAACTTTTCATGCTAGATATATCATAGGCGGTTCCCAAACATAAAATAAAGTTTATTCCTTTTTCCACCAAACTTTCACAAGCCATGGCTAACCGTATCCACGGGTGCCCTCCATACCAACACTCATAAAGTAAATTTATTATTTAACAACATAAAGTAAATTTTCCTTTTTCATTTTGCGACCGGGAATCCCTATTACCGTCATACTCTCGTGCAATGGCAAGTGAATAAACACTCATATTGAGAATAACACATCTAGCATGAAAAATATTATCCACCCCTCACCGCTTCATGAGCGGTATGGGCACACAAAAGAGAAATTCACTTTGAAATTAGAGTTGGCACATACAAATTTGCTTAGGACAACATGGAAATACTACATATAGGTAGGTATGGTGGACTCATTTGCCATAACTTGGGTTTTAGGATTTGGATGCACAACTAGTATTTATACTTGGTACAAGGTGGAGGCTAGCAAGAGGTTGAGAAGCGACCAACCAAGGAACGAAAACCATCATAAGAGAACATTAAACATAACTAACACCGAATAATGCATCAGAAGTAGGATGTAATTTCATTGCATGACTATTGACTTTCGTTCTTGCATAGGGAATCACGAACCTTAACATGAATATTCCTACTGGAGACATCCCTATTTTCCCCCGGGGTCTTAATTACCACTTCTTAGTGCTACTTCTTGAGCTTGCGTTGTATTCCCTCGAAGAGGAAAGGGAGATGCATCACAGTAGCGTAAGTATTTCCCTCAGTTTTCGAGAACCAAGGTATCAATCCAGTAGGAGACCACGCGCGAGTCCCTCGCACCTGCACAAACAAATAAGAACTTCGCAGCCAACGCGATAAGGGGTTGTCAATCCCTTTACGGTCACTTACGAAAGTGAGATCTGATAGAGATAATAGTTTCTAATTTTGGTATTTTTAGTTTATAAGAACAGCAAATAAAAGCGGTAAAAGTAAAGCAGATGTAGATTGATATGTTGAGAATAGACCCGGGGGCCATAGTTTTCTCTAGTGGCTTCTCTCATGATAGCGATATTCTACGGCGGGTAAACAAATTACTGTTGAGCAATTGATAGAAAAGTGAATAATTATGAGACTATCTAGGCATGATCATTGTATATAGGCATCACGTCCGAGACAAGTAGACCGACTCTTGCCTGCATCTAATACTACTACTCCACACATCGACCGCTATCCAGCATGCATCTAGTGTATTGAGTTCATAAGAACAGAGTAACACCTTAAGCAAGATGACATGATGTAGAGGGATAAACTCAAGCAATATGATGTAAACCCCATCTTTTTATCCTTGATGGCAACAGTACAATACGTGCCTTGCTGCCCCTACTGTCACTGGGAAAGGACACCGCAAGATTGAACCCAAAGCCAAGCACCTCTCCCATTGCAAGAACTATAGATCTAGTAGGCCAAACCAAACTAATTATTCGAAGAAACTTGCAAGGATATTATGAGCACACATAAAAACTTTAGAGAAGAACCAAATATCTTTCATAGATAACCTTGACCATAAACTCACAATTCCTTGGATGTCGACAAACACACCGCAAAAAGAGATTACATCGAATAGATCTCCTCGAAGACCGAGGATAACTTGGTATTGAGATCCAGAGAGAGAGAAGAAGACATCTAGATACTACCTATGGACCCGAAGGTCTGAGGTAAAATACTCACAACTCATGGTGAGGGCGATGATGATGATGATGAAGGACTCCGTGATAGACCCCCCTCCGGTGAAGCTCCAGAACAGGCTCCAAGATGGGATCTTCATGGGAACAGAAGGTACGACGATGGAATTAGGGTTTTCTCTCTGTTCACGGAGGTTCTGGGGTACGTAGACTTATATAGGAAGAAGGAGGGCACCGGGGGACGCTCGAGGGGGCCACGAGGCAGGGGGCACGCCTTGGGAAGGGGGGCGCGCCCCTACCCTCGTGGGCCAGCCCTCGATCCCCTGACGTGGTTCTCAAGCTCCGCATGCATGATTTTCTCCAAAAATATCTCTCGCAAAGGTTTCATTCCGTTTGGACTCCGTTTGATATTCTTTTTCTACAAAACCCTGAAACAGGCAAAAAACAACAATCTGGACTGGGCCTTTGGGTTAGTAGGTTAGTCCCGAAAATGTTATAAAAGTGAATGCTAAAGCCCATTAAACATCCAAGACTTCATAAATAATAGCATGCAACAATCAAAAATTATAGATACGTTGGAGACGTATCAAGCATCCCCAAGCTTAATTCCCGCTCGTCCTCGAGTAGGTAAATGATAAAGAAATAATTTTTGATGTGGAATGCTAACCAATGTAGTTTTTCAATGTAATTCTCTTAATTGTAGCATGAATATTCAGATCAGAAAGATTCAAGATAAAAGTCTATATTGACATTAGAAATAACAATACTTCAAGCATACTAACAAAGCAATCATGTCTTCTCAAAATACTATGGCTAAAGAAAGTTATCCCTACAAAATCTTATAGTGTTGGCTATGCTCCCTCGTTATCACAGAAAATATTCATATCATGCACAACCCCGATTTCAGCCAAGCACTTGTTTTCATACTCTATCTTTTCAAACCTTTCAACTTTCATGCAATACATGAGCGTGAGCCATGGACATAGCACTATGGGTGGAATAGATGTGGTTGTGGAGAAGACAAAAAGGAGGGTGATAGTCTCACATTGACTAGGCATATCAATGGGCTATGGAGATGCCCATCAATAGATATCAATGTGAGTGAGTAGGGATTGCCATGCAATGGATGCACTAGAGCTAAATATGAATGAAAGCTCAACAAAAGAAACTAGTGGGTGTGCATCCAACTTGCTTGATCACAAAGACCTAGGGCATTTGAGGAAGCCCATTGTTGGAATATACAAGCCAAGTTCTATAACGCAAATTCCCACTAGTATATAAAAGTGACTAAACATGAGACTCTCTACAACGAATAACATAGTGCTACTTTGAAGCACAAGTGTGGAAAAAGATAGTAGGAATTGTGCCTTTTTCTTTTGTTTTTGTTTTGTTTTTTGGGCCTTTCTTTTTTTCTTTGGCCTTTTTTCTTTCTTTTTTTTTCTTTTTTTGCGGAGGGGCTTTACAGATTTAGCCTTTCCTCCGAGGGGACAATGCTCTAGTAATGATGATCATCACACTTTCATTACAACTCGATACTACAACAACAAAGTATGACTCTATATGAATGCCTCCGGCAGTGTACTGGGATGTGCAATGAAACAAGAGTGACGTGTATGAAAAATTATGCATGGTGGCTTTACCACGAATACGATGTCAACTACATGATCATGCAAGGCAATATGATAATATGATGTGTGTCATTTGAACAAAACGGCGGAAAGTTGCATGGCAATATATCTCGGAATGGCTATGGAAATGCCATGATAGGTAGGTATGGTGGCCGTTTTGAGGAACAATATGGTGGCTGTTTTGAGGAAGGATATATAGTGGGTTTATGGCACCGGCGAAAGTTGCGCGGTACAAGCGAGGCTAGCAATGGTGGAAGGGTGAGAGTGCGTATAATCCATGGACTCAACATTAGTCATAAGAACTCATATACTTATTGCAAAAATCTACGAGTCATCAAAACAAAGCAATCAATGCATGCTCTTAGGGGGGTGGTTGGTAGGAGTTAACCATCGCGCGCCCCCGACCTCCACACAAAGGTTGGCACTTTACAAATACCTCATGCTCTAACTTCGTCACATAGCGGTTCACCATACGTGCATGATACGGGAATCGCTAACCTTAACACAAGTATTTCTCAATTTCATAATAACTCCACTAACATGACTCTAATATCACTATCCTCATGTCTCAAAATAATTATCAAGCATCCAACTTATCCTTCTATTCAATGCACTTAGTGTGATTTTTTTACTACATTGACACTAGATGTTTATCATGTGAAGACTAGTTTCTTTAGCCTAAACACATTACCATGCTGTTTCAATAGACTCTCAAAAGGATATAAGTGAAGCATGAAAGTTCAAAAATTTCTACAAAATATTACCACCACCGTGCTCTACAAGATATAAGTGAAGCACTAGAGCAAAAACTATTCAACTCAAAAGATATAGGTGAAGCATATAGAGTGTTCTAATAATTTCTAGGCCATATTTAACTCTTTCAAATAGGTGTGTACAGCAAGGATGATTGTGTCAAACTAACAAGCAAAGACTCAAATTATACAAGACGCTCCAAGCAAAACACATAACATGTTGCGAATAAAAATATAGCTCCAAGTATAGTTACCGATGGATGAAGATGAAAGAGGGGATGCCTTCACGGGGCATCCCCAAGGTTAGGCTTTTGATTATCTTGAATTTACTTGGGGTTCCATGGGCATCCCCAAGCTTAGGCCTTTGCTCCTCCTTGTTCCATAGTCCATCAAAGCAATACTCAAAACTTGAAAACTTCACTACACAAAACTTAGACAAAAATTCTCGTGAGCTCCGTTAGTATAAGAAAGCAAATCACCACTCAAAGATACAGCAATGAATTCATTCTTTGTTTATATTGGTGTTAAACCTACTGTATTCCAACTTCTCTATGGTTCATATCCTCCAATACTACTCATAGATGCACCGGAATAAGCAAACAACACACGAAAAACAGAATCTGTCAAAAACAGAGCAGTCTGTAGTAATCTGCAGGTTTCACCTACTTCTGAACTCCAAAAAATTCAAACTAAATTGGTAAATTTGCTAAATTTGTCTACCAATCATCTGGAAAAAGAATCAACTAAAAATCACGCTCCAGTAAAATCTGAAGACTACTTTAGCGAGCGCTAACGATTCTGTTTTTCACAGCGAGATCACATAAACTTCACACAAGTCTTACCAAAGGTTCTACTTGGCACAAACACTAAACAAAATATGAAACCACATCTAATCAGAGGCTAGATGCAATATTTATTTGCTAACAGCAACAAAAACAAAAAATATAAAGTTGGGTTGCCTCCCAACAAGCGCTATCGTTTTACGCCCCTAGCTAGGCACGATGCAAGATAAAGCTAGGTATTGCCATCTTTGGAAGACAATTCTTTGATTAAGCACTTATTATTCTTGGGCACTTCTGTCGGGGAAACTGATCGCCCACGAACACCTATGGGACCGGAGCCCCTTTTCGGTCCGGCAAGGGAGCGGAGGGAGCACAAAGAGCAGATCGAGGGGCACACGCGAGCAGTTTACCCAGGTTCGGGCCGCATGGATGCGTAAAACCCTACTCCTGCCTTTGGTTGTATTGAGTTCTTGAGCTCGGGAGCTTGAAGATCTACAGTGCTAGCTACACCGAGCGTGGGAGTGATCAAGTTCCCCGGGATCGAACCCCCTCTACGTTGTGCATGGGCCTCCTTTTATTGCTCAAAGGGGTCACCGACAGGTGTCAACGTAGGGGAGGGTAAAAACGTAAAATCGATGGTAGTTGTAACAATGCGTGTACAGTGTATGAACAGTGGTCTATACCTAACCTTGACGGTGGGGGACAAGGGCATTGAATGCCCGTCGCTGTCACCGCAAAAGTGTCCGCTCGGGCGTCTCTGTTCACCACGATGATGGCCTCGTCACCGCGGCTCGCCACCGTGTACCCCAGGCTGCACAGCCGTCCGCCACGTGCCCCTAGAAGGGCCCCAGGGCAACGCGTGGACATATGAGCTGGAGCGCGGGCACACAGTGAAAGCTTCCCCCGGCAAGCACCTTGCCGGGGTTGCTTGCTTGCCGGGCCCGTAAGCTTGTCGCTTCCCGGGCCCTGCCGGGGCGCGTGATGCGCCGCGATATGTCTTCTGAGATGCTGTTTTCTGGTCCTCCTGGCAAGCTCCTCTTGCCAGGGTCTTGTAAAAAATAGAGTGGTCTTGTGCTTGGAGCAGCCTTCCCGGCAAGCTCCTCTTGCCGGGGCCTTGTTCTTCTGTCTTGTATACTTTGTTCTTGAATGGCTTCAAGGGAACTAGAGCGGGTTTTGGCGGGCACGTGGTGAGCCCGACCACGGGATGCTGCTACTACCCGTGCACAAGTCGGGATACTAATGTACCCCTACTTTAGTACACCGACAGGAGCCCCCGGGCCTGGGCCACACACGGTGCCGAGCGCTGTTGGGCCAGGCCCAAAACAGTGCACGGGCACGCGCGGCCCACGGCGCGCCGTATCCCTCTCCGTATCCGCCGCATCTCTCCCTAACGGCACGCGTCGATTGCGGCGTCGTGGGAGAGATCATGGCCTGTTTCTTTAATGGGAAAATGCGGAACGTCCCCCACTTCCCCCTTAAAAGCAGAGGAAGCGGGGGCAGTTTCCCCCCATTGCTTTCATTGTGTCTTCAATCTCCAGAAACCCCCGCCGCTCTCCGCCTCCCCAAAGGTCGACAGAGAGCCGAGCTCCACCCTTCCTCCGCCGTCTCCAGCATCCGCAGCGCCGTCGACCTCCCTTGTCGTCCCCGCCATGGCCCCGAAGAGCGACAAGGCGAAGAGTGACAAGGCAAAGAAAGAGAAGTCCGACAAGGCGGCGAAGCTGGCAGCCATGCGGAAGAGGATGGTGGTCTTCCCGCCAAGGCTAGGCACGAGGGAGCTGCGGGACAAGTATTACCTGTTCTGGGCGAGGGAGATGAAAGCTCACCCACGCACCAGGGTCCTCCCCGCCGAAGCTGTCGACATGTACCCGGGAGGTTACCACTACTTCGCTTTGTTCTTCCACTGTGGCCTTTGTCCTCCGTATTCTGAGTTTTTCTGTGATGTGATGAACACGTACGGCTTCCACCTCTTAGATTTCACCCCGAACGCCGTTCTTACAATGGCCGTTTTTGCACATCTATGCGAAAACTTTGTCGGGGTTCATCCAAACGTAGCTCTCTTCCGCCACTTCTTCACACCTAGAGTAGAGTCTGGATCCCCACTCTCCGGCGGCATCTCCTAGATCTTCAGGCTTAACAAGAAAGAGGCGTACTTGATTGGAGAGCTTCGCGGCAAGTGGGAGGAGTGGAGAGCTGATTGGTGCTGGGTAATGGAAGAGGAACCCCAGCCGTTTACCTCCCCGCGCCGAGCGGCAATAGTGCGCAGCAAGGATTGGAGTGACTTGGCCCCGGAGGACGATAAGCTGCAGATTGCCCTCACTAGGATCCTTCGTCTCCGGGCCGCCCACCTTACTGTAGGCGAGGTCGGGGCGGATTTCCTTCGCCGCCGCATTGCCCCCTTGCAGGACAGGAAGAGGCCTGCTTGGGAGTTCGGCAACGCGGAAGACTTTATGAGGCTGCGCCCCGGGCTGAATTATAACTTCACCGTCTTGGAGCTCAAGGGGATGGTCCAGGAGCTGTTCAAGCACGACCCAAAACACCCGGAGTGGTTCACCCCGTCGGACGGAGTAGTCCCATTATGCAACAACTCTGCCCTTAGCGCCATCCGTGCGGCAATGCCTCAGTGCGACTCCCATGGGGTTGTTCCTACTTGGCTGATGCCTTCCGAAGAGACCATGCAGACCTTCTTCGACAACCTGGTTGAACGGCCGCGCAACCCCGACGAGAAGAAAGGTCTCACCCGCGCGACCACCGAACGGGACGTGGCATACATAGCCAACAGGATGGAGGAGGCCGCCGCTGCGGCGGCCGCCGGTGAGTTCGGGTACACCGTGGAGGAAGCGGAAGCAGCGGACGCAGTGAGCCGGGCCGAGGAGGAAGAAATCCTTAAGTTGCTGAGGCCTGCCGGGAAGTCAGCCGGGGAGCCTACCGGGGAGCCTGCCGGGACGAGCGAGGCTGCTGGTCAAGGCACTGAGTCCAGTGAGCCCGCCGAGGAGGACGCCGAATCGGGCGATTCCGACGAAGACTCAGGCGGGTCACTGAACCTCGACGACCTTTCCTCATCCTCGGAGAACTCTCCGCCGTCGCCAAGTCCTCCGCCACAGCCGAAGAAGCGCCTCCGCAAGACCACTGAGACGGTGAAGCAGCCGGCGCCCCGACAGCAGCCGAAGCGCTGCGCGACACGCGCCACCACGATGAGCAAGGTCGTCAAGGAGGCGCCTCGCGTCCCAGCGGCAAGTGGAGGGGGATCTTCCTGGAGTGGTTCTGGTGTTCCTTCTGCTCCTCGGTCCTCGGCGACGACCGGCGCGGGGTCTTCGCAACCCACGGCTCCGGAGCCCGCCAAGCGCCCGAGGGAGCCTACTCCTCCAGCTCCTCGCGCTGGGATGCGCGAGGCGGAATTTGACTTCTCCGCCCTTAGCTCCGACGAGGAGGAGGAAGAGTAAGCACTTGCTACTTTTATTTCCTTTGATTTTTGTTCTTGTCTTGAATCCTCTTGCTTGGTTCTGATCTTGTTTGGCTTCCAGGACCCTGACCCAGAGGCTGGCGAAGAGGGCCAAGATCCCTGTGGTTGACCTTGAGGACGACGAGCCCGTCGCCGCGGCAGGAGACGTGCCCGCGACAGGCTTGCCGGACCAGCCTGCTGCTCCGGAGAACAGCCCCCAGCGCAGCCCCCAGCGCAAGTTCCTTGTTCACTTTTCTGCTTATCGGGGGCGCTTGAGCTTCTTATCCTTATTGATGTCTTGTTTGCTTGTTGTCTTGTGCAGAAGTGGAGCCGCAGCCGTAGGAGCGTCAAGATACTGCTCCCGACGAGCCACTTGTCCCACCATCCCCGCCAAGGAGGAGCTCCCCGGCGAGGGAGGGTGCTCCGCCAAGGGCGGGTACTCCGCCAAGGGCGAGTACCCCGCCAAGGGCGAGCACCCCGACAAGGGAGGTCACCCCGCCAAGGGAAGGCGCCGGCAAACCTCCGCCGGCAGCGGCCACTACAACGCCGCCAAGGGAGAACTCCCCGGCGAGGGACCCGGTTATTGAAGAGGCCCGCGCAGGTAAACCCTTGTACTTTCCTTCTTCTGAACTCTTCTTTTTTGGACATTTGCTTGACGATTCTTCTTTTCTTCTTTTTCTGTTGCCAGATCCGCCTCCCTCGGAGCCGATGGAGACGGAGACCATCGCCGAGGAGGAAGTGCGTGACAATGCTGGCGACGCCGCCACTGCTGACGAGCCCGTCGCCGACGAGACCCCCGTGGCCACTGACGCGGCTGCTGGGGAGGGGACCGGCGACCGCACTGACGGCCCCGAGGCCGCAGGAGCGCCGGACGCTGCACCGGCCGCCGACCCCTCCGCTGCCGCGACTGGACCGGACATCTATCTGGAGGCCGCCAACGGGGTCTTCATCCAAGTCTCGTGGGCGTCCTCGTCAAGGGAACCCGTGAAGGGGGAGAGCTTCGATGGAGAAGTCCTCGCCTCCGCCGGGCTGAAGGTTGTCGACGCGCCCGGCAGCAGCAGCGAGCCCGCAGAGGAGCAGCTCCTGCGCCGGCTTCTGGCCTTGTACCGAGCCAGGCAGGCCAAGCTGGAGTCCCGAGAGGCTCTGGCCGCCAAGGCTAACATCGACTTGGAGAAGCGCGCCGCCGAGCTCCGCGCCGCCAACCAAGCGGCCCTCCGGAACTTAGCGGAGGAGCGCGAAGAGCTCGCCGAGGCGCACCAGGCGTTCATCCTCGAGAAGGCCGAGGTTGAGGAGCAGCATCGATTGGCCGCCGAGGACCTGGCTCGGCGGGAGGGAGCGCTGAACCAGAGGAAGGTCGACCTCGACAGCCACGAGGACGACCTTGCCGCGCGCGAGCAGTCCATTGGCGGGGCTCTGCAGGAGGCGAGGGATGCCACTGCTGCCGCAGAGACCGCCAAGAGGGACCTGGAGGCAAGGGTGGCGCAGATGGAGTTGAGCTTGAAGACGAGCGAGGAGAGGGTTGCCGCGCTCAACTTGGCGCGGGAGAAGGACGCCCACACCAACTCGGAGTTGCAAGTCCATCTCTCCGAGAAGGGCAAGGAGCTCAACGACGCCAAGGACTCCATCGCCGATCTGGAGCTGAAGGTTTCCACCCTCTCTGACTCACTTGACGCCGCCCGGGACCGTGAAACGAAACTGAAAGATGACCTCCGGGCTGAAAGGGCGCTGCTGGACAGTGCCGCCCTGTCGCAGAACAACTTCCAGCGGATGGTGGAGTAGTGGACCGAGTAGCTCGTCGCCTCCGCCGCCAACATCGACAAGGAAATGGTGGCGCTGAGGGCGGAGCACCTCGTGTACTCCCCCGACGAGAGCCTCCCCCACAGGGCCAAACTGAGCCTGTTCTTCCGAGGAGTGGCGCCTTCCCTCGCGCAGCTATGGGAGAGGGTCCCCACGCAGCTGGCTAATGAGGCGCGCCGACTTTGCATGGGTACTATGGAGCGGGTGTTGACGAAGATCGTCTACCGCAACCCCGGGATTAATCTCGAGAACGTCCTCCGGACCTTGCCGCCCGAAGCTGACATGGAAGCGTTGAAGGCACGAGTTGCCCACATCGTGGCCAAGGCGGGCAAGATCAAGAGGGTCGACGGAGACCGTGTAGACTAAGCTCCTTTCTTTCTGCTTCCCTTGCCGCTGTCGATTAGGTCACGGGTAGTAGTTGGTTAGAACAGTGGCAAGTTATCTTGTAATATAACTTTATTTTGAATAGTCAATGCAGTGTTATCTCCCTTGCTTGATCCCTTCACTTCGTATGCTTTCCACCTTACGCTTTTTAGGGAACTTGCCGGCAAAGGGACCCTTGCCGCGAGCGCTGAGTACAGGACTCTTAGCAGCCTGCTGGCAATGCCCTTGCCGGCAAGAAACCTTGCCGCAGCTAGTCGCAGCACACTTAGGTTGCTGAGCGAGCTCGGAAACGAAACAAGGGCGCGACACTTGTCGCAGCTCACTTAAGCCGTTGAGCGTGCTCGAAACAAAGTAAGGGCGCGGCTAGCCACGGGTAGGTTCCTCCGCGCACAGGTTTCCCATACAAAGTGTGGTCGTTCAAGGAAGATAACTAAGAATTTTAAAATTTTGAATGCTCAAACTTTAGCAACTTAGCTTTTGTGTTCTGTTTGCTTCCCGGCAAGGCCTTCCTTCCTTGAACATCACTTGGTCCATACCCCTGTCTCCTTCCCCCCCGGCAAACTTGTGTGCGAGGAACACTCCTTCTGCTTGAGAGAAAAAAAGAAGAGGGGAGGAAACACAGATATGGAGCCTTGTGGCCTATTGACGCTTACCGGGATCGTGTGCTGCACAAAATGTCAGATAATACATGCAATGAAAACAAAAATGCATGAAACGACAAGCTGTGCGAAGCACAAAAGTTTTACTGATGCACGGGGTCTGCGCCCGACTTTGTACAAAGGTTTACATGCAACAGCGGCAAGACTTGTACAAAAGGTGGTTGCCGGAGCGGATCACGGCAACCGTGCCTCATGGGTGAAACTTGCGAAGATGCTCAATGTTCCAGGAGTTGCTCACCGGTAAGCCTTCTTCGGTCTCAAGGCGGACAGCGCCGGGCCTTGTGACTTGTCTCACCCGATAAGGGCCTTCCCACTTCGGCGTCAACTTGTTGGAGTTCTTGGCAGACTGAACGCGCCGAAGAACAAGGTCGCCTTCCTCGAGACTCCTGGCCTTGACCTTGCGGCTATGATAGCGACGCAAGGCTTGCTGGTATCGAGCTGCTCGTACAGCAGCCTGGAGACGGTCCTCCTCGAGGAGCAGTGCATCATCTTGCCGCGGCTGCTCTTGCTCAAGCTCATCGTAAGCGAGTACTCGAGGAGACCCGTATACGAGTTCCGTGGGGAGAACTGCCTCTGCTCCATAGACAAGAGCAAAGGGTGTCTGTCCGGTGGCTCGATTTGGTGTTGTCCTGATTGACCAAAGAGCCGCCGGCAACTCCTCAATCCAGTTTCTTCCACACTTGTGCAGCCTGTCGAAGGTTCTTGTCTTGAGTTCGCGTAGCACTTCAGCATTTGCCCTCTCCGCTTGACCATTGCTCCTCGGGTGAGCAACAGAAGCGAAGCAGATCTTGGCGCCAAGGTCTTGGGCATATTGCATGAAGGTGCGACTTGTGAACTGTGTGCCGTTGTCGGTGATGATCCTGTTAGGGATTCCGAAACGGCAAACAATCGATCTGAAGAACCTGACTGCTGACTGTGCGGTCACCTTTCTCACTGGTTCCACTTCCGGCCACTTTGTGAACTTGTCGATAGCAACGTACAAGTACTCAAAGCCCCCGACAGCGCGGGGGAAGGGGCCGAGGATGTCGAGCCCCCAGACCGAGAAGGGCCAGGACAAAGGGATCGTCTGGAGAGCTTGAGCTGGCTGGTGTATTTGCTTGGCATGGAACTGGCACGCTTCACACTTGGTTACTTGTGCAGTTGCATCTTGGAGGGCTTCTGGCCAGAAGAAACCTTGCCGGAACGCCTTCCCGGCAAGTGCTCTTGCACCAATGTGGTGTCCACATATGCCTCCGTGGATTTCTGCCAACAACTTCTGTCCATCTTCCCGGGAAATGCACTTCAATCTGACACCATTGAGTCTTCTTCTGTACAGTTCATTGCCAACGAACTGGTACATGCTTGACTGCCTGGTTATTCTCTCTATCTCTTCCGGTTCTTCGGGAAGTTCTCCAGTTTGAAGAAAACGGACGATTTGCTGTGCCCATGCTGGAGCCTGAGGCTCAACAACAAAGACTAAAGGCACCAGTGCTGCTGCGGGAACGTCAGCTTCTGCGGCAAAGACTTGGGGTTCTGCCGGAGCTTCACGTTCCCCGGCAAGCCTGCCGGGGCAGGGCTTGCCGGGAACATCTGCTTCAACTGCACGAACCTTAGGGTCCGCAGGAGCAGAATGTTCCTCAGCAACTCGGTCGTTGATCTTGGGAACCTTGGCGGCGGCTTCAGGAAGATCCGCCGGCAAGTAGTCACCGGAGACCAACTTTCTTTTCTTGCTCTGCCCAACTGATGGTGTAACTGATGGTTGAGTTAACTTGAGCAGGAAGGTCCCTGGTTCCACAGGTAACTTCATGGCAGCGCACTTTGAGAGACCATCTGCGATATCATTTTGAGCTCTTGGAACGTGCTCCATCTGCAGGCCTTCAAAGTGTTCTTCAAGCTTCCTCACTTCATCGACATAAGCTTCCATCAAAGGACTCTGGTAGCTCTTGTTTACTTGTCGGACCACCAACTGCGAATCTCCCCGCACAATCAGCTTCTTGATCCCAAGTTCGGCTGCAATTCTGAGGCCGGCAAGCAAACCCTCATACTCAGCAGTATTGTTTGTCGCTTGCTCCTTGGGAAAGTGCATTTGAACAACATACTTGAGGTGTTCCCCGGTGGGTGCTACGAGTAACACACCAGCACCGGCGCCTTGCAGCGAGAAGGCACCATCGAAGTACATTATCCAATCCCTGCTTGCTTCCTTGACGGGGATGTTTGTCTCTTGAACTTCTTCGTCTGGTGTTGGCGTCCATTCCGCTATGAACTCTGCCAAAGCTCTGCTCTGTATAGTTGATGTGCTTTCAAACTTAAGACCAAAGCTTGACAGCTCCAGTGCCCACTCGACAATCCTACCCGTTGCTTCTGGATTTTGCAATATCCTCTTCAGCGGAAAGCGAGTGACCACTATTATCTCATGTGCTTGGAAGTAATGGCGCAGCTTTGTCGAGGCCATGAGGAGGCCGAAAAGCAGCTTCTGCACCCCAGAGTATCTTGATCTAGCCCCCTGCAAGAGGGAGCTTACAAAATAAACTGGGCGCTGCACCATCCTCTTTCGCACTTCTCCTTGTTCCTGCGCAGACTTGTCCTTGTCGGGGTCAGAGCTTGTCGGGGAAGCCCCCTGCTTGTCGCTGGATGTGCTTGCCGGGACTGTGGGCTCTTCCTCCGCCTCCCTCTCTGCTACCAACGCAGCACTAACCACCTGATTGGTTGCTGCTAAGTACAGCAGCAACCTCTCTTGCGGCTTAGGTGCGACAAGTATAGGAGTGGAGGACAGGTATCCTTTCAAGTCATGCAGCGCTGCCTCCGCTTCCGGAGTCCATTTCATAGGACCTGCCTTTTTCAAGATTTTGAAGAAAGGCAGGGCGCGTTCTGCAGACTTTGAAATGAACCTGCTGAGGGCAGCCACACAACTAGCAAGTCTCCGCACATCCTTGACGCGCTTCGGGGCTTCGATCTGCTCGATGGCCTTGATCTTGTCGAGATTGGCTTCAATCCCCCTCTGGGACACAAAGAACCCGAGAAGCTTGCCGGAGGGGACTCCGAATACGCACTTCTCGGGGTTCAACTTGAGCTGTATCTTGCGCAGGTTCTCAAAGGTTTCTTCTAGGTCTTGGATCAGGGTATCCTTGTCCTCGCTCTTGACCACTATATCATCCATGTAGGCTTCTACATTCCTGTGTATCTGTGGCTCAAAAGCAGTGTGGACCACCCTTGCAAAGGTTGATCCCGCATTCTTCAGTCCAAAGGGCATACGTATGAAACTGTAAGTGCCACATGGAGTAATGAATGCGGTCTTCTCTTCATCTTCCTCAGCCATGAATATTTGATGGTACCCGGAGTATGCGTCAAGAAATGAAAGCAACTCACATCCAGCTGTGGAGTCAACGATCTGGTCAATGCGCGGCAAGGGAAATGGATCCTTGGGACAAGCTTTATTCAAATCAGTGAAGTCTATACAAAGTCTCCACTTCCCATTAGCTTTGCGCACGACAACTGGATTTGCCAACCATGTGGGATGAAGTACACCTCTAACAAGGCCTGCTGCTTCCAACTTCTTGATTTCCTCAGCAATAAACTCTTGGCGTTCCACCGCTTGCTTTCTGACCTTCTGCTTGACGGGCCGCGCGTGAGGACAAACAGCAAGCTTGTGCTCAATTACCTTCCTGGGAACGCCGGGGATGTCAGAGGGTTTCCATGCAAACACATCGACATTCGCCCGCAGGAAGGCAACAAGCGCGCTTTCCTATTTGGGGTCGAGCGTAGCACTGATGGTGAAGGTACCACCAGTGCCGTCCTCCTTGGCGGACACTTTCTTGGTTGCGGGTGGAGCTGCCATTCCCTTCTTGCACTTGCCGGTGGAGCTCGATGGTGCGTCCTCGACGGCAGCGCAGCACTCCGAAGAGGTGCGTTTGCCGGAGTGGGCCCCAGAGCTCTTGCTGGACTTGGTCTTCCCCCCGGGAGCTTCAGCGGCAAGTGTCTTGCTGTCCGCCGCGGCTGCCGCATCCCGGTAGATCTTGTCGGCGCAAATAAGCACGTCCTTCTTGTCGCCGAGGACAGAGATGACGCTTATTGGCCCTGGCATCTTGAGCATGTTGTATGCGTGGTGAGAGGCTGCCATGAACTTGGCGAGCGCAGGACGGCCAAGTATCCCATTGTATGGCAATGGGATATCGGCGACGTCGAAGGTGATCCTCTCAGTCCTGAAGTTTAGTTCTCCGCCAAAGGTCACTGGCAGCGTGATCTTCCCCTTCGGCTTGCTCCTTCCTGGGTTGATCCCTTGGAAGGTCCCGGTTTCCTCGAGCTCGCTGTCGGGGATCTGCAGCTTCCGGATTACAGCAGAGGAGATTAAGTTTAGGCCGGCCCCGCCGTCAACCAGCATCTTGGTAACCTTGAGGTTGCGGATGGTCGGCGAAACCAACGTCGGCAAGCACCCGACCGCAGTGGTGCGGTCAGGGTGGTCCTCAAGGTCGAAGATGATGGGCGTGCTGGACCACTTCAGTAGCTTGCGCGACTCGACGGGTGGCTCTGCCGCATTCATTTCCCGCACCCATTGCTTGAGTTGGCGGTGGGAAGTGTGCAGAGAGGCACCTCCATCGACGCACAAAATTTCTGTGGCCTTCTGGAACTCCTGCTCGCTGTTGTCTCCGTCGTCCATGTCCTTGTCGTCGTCTTCGTCTTCATCCTTGTCGCGTCCCCGGGGAGGTCTATCTCCTTGCCGCTGTTTGGCCTTGCCGCGGCGCCCTCCCCGGCCGTTGAATGGCCGCTTCTTGCCGGATTCACCTCCGCCTCCCTGGGCCTTCTCCTTGTCGCGTCGCTCGTATTCAGCCTTCTGCTGCTCTACGAGGTATTCGACTCTCTTGCAGTTCTGGAGATCGTGGCCCTTGGTTCGGTGGATCTTGCAGTACTGCTTGTCGGAGCCGTCCTGCTTGTCGGCGGCGGCTACAGTGGCAGGCTCCTTGCCGGAGCCACCAGCCTACAGTTTCTTGTCGCCAGCCTCCTTGCCGGACTTCTCCACAGCCAATACTTCCTTGTTCTTCTTCTTCTTGTTGTTCCGCCGCCGGTTCTTCCTTGCCGGGGCGGCATCCTCGCTGTCCGTTCCTCCTGCTCTAGTATCCTCTCCGGGGAGTCTCCTCCCTTCTTCGGCGCGCGCACACTTGTCAGCCAGAGCGTAAAGCTCGCTGACGTCCCGGATCTTGGTCATTGCCATCTCTTCCCTCATCCGGCAGTTACGCACGTTCTGGTGGAATGCGCTGATAACCGCGGCAGGGTGGACATCCGGGATGTTGTGCTGAACACGGCTGAACCTCTGGATATACTTTCGCAGGGACTCTCCCTCCTTCTGGGCAAGAATGTGGAGATCGCTCTCCTGGCCGTGGGGTTTGTGGCCGCCCGTGAAGGCGCCGACAAACTGGTGGCACAGATCTGCCCAAGAAGAGATGGAGTTCTCCGGCAAGTGCATAAGCCAAGACCTGACATTTGGCTTAAGCACGAGCGGGAAGTAGTTCGCTAGAATCCTCTCGTCGCGTCCCCCGGCAGCCTGCACCGCGATGGTGTAGATGCTGAGGAACTCCGAGGGATGGGTCTTGCCGTCGTACTTCTCGGGTACGTCGGGCTTGAAGTTCTTCATGCTGGGCCACTGGACTTGCCGCAGCTCTCGGGTGAACGCAGGGCAACCTGCCGCATACGGCAAGTCGCCTGGTTCACCGGGCGCGTGCAAGTCGACAGCGGTCCCAGCGCGCTGGTCGGACTGTCGCCGTGCCTCTCTTCGACGCTCGATGCGAGTTCGAGCGTCCTCTTGTCGCCTGTCGTCGAGGACTTGGCGCTGATCGCGGCGAGCTCGTGGATCCGACGACGCCGTGGAGTCGTCGTCGACGTTGATCCGGCGAGCTGGTGATTTTTGCTTCTGCGACGGGTAGTGCACGGTAGTTGCACCCCCGGCGGTCTTGTATCCATCGGCCTTCGCTTGGCTGACTTGCCGCGGCCGTGATGTTGCCGGCTGCTGCGGCGAGTCGTTGTTGGCGAAGGCGATGAGGCTCTGGATTGTGGCCCTCCAGTCTTCGGCCTTGTCTGCCGCTGGAGGGAAGTCAAGGAGCAGCTGAGCTCTAGCTAGAGCTTCAGCTGGAGAGGAGGTAAGCGGTGGCGAGCGGTGCGAGGAGCGAGATATGCTCGGACTTCTAACAGCGTTAGAAGGAGCACGTTCTCGCCCCGGCGACCGCGCCTTGATCGTGCCGGAGCGCTGGCCTTGAGCGTCCCGTGACTCGCCGGCTTGGCTACGTCCCAGCAAGCGTATGGTACCTCCGGTACCACGCCGCTGCTGGTCCGGCGCCTCCTGAGAGGGACGTGGTGCGTGGACGGACACCGATGTCTTGGAGTGGGCTCGGTCGTCCATTTTGTCCTTGGACTTGGCGGCGCCGTGAGTGTCCTCACCAGCGTCCACCCTTCCGCCAGCGTCTACCCCACCAACCGTTGGTTCTGGTGGTGGTGGGATCGACGCGGACGGGCCTCCTACCTCCGAAGCTTTCTTCTCCGGTGGCATGCTGAGGTAGTCGATGAGGTTGATGAAGCTGGTGAAGTTGCTGAAGGTTGCGCCCGCGCGAGCGCCGGATCAGGTTCGCACAACCTCGACGCCCCCTACCTGGCGCGCCAAAGATGTCGGGGAAACTTATCGCCCACGAACACCTATGGCACTGGAGCCCCTTTTCGGTCCAGCAAGGGAGCGGAGGGAGCACAAAGAGCAGATCGAGGGGCACACGCGGGCAGTTTACCCAGGTTCGGGCCGCACGGATGCGTAAAACCCTACTCGTGCCTTTGGTTGTATTGAGTTCTTGAGCTCGGGAGCTTGAAGATCAACAGTGTTAGCTACAGCGAGCGTGGGAGTGATCAAGTTCCCCGGGATCGAACCCCCTCTACATTGTGCATGGGCCTCCTTTTATAGCTCAAAGGGGTCACCGACAGGTGTCAACGTAGGGGAGGGTAAAAACGTAAAATCGATGGTAGTTGTAACAGTGCGTGTACAGTGTATGAACAGTGGTCTATACCTAACCTTGACGGTGGGGGACAAGGGCATTGAATGCCCGTCGCCGTCACCCCAAAAGTGTCCGCCCGGGCGTCTCCGTTCGTGGCCTCGTCACCGCGGCTCGCCATCGTGTACCCCAGGCTGCATAGCCGTCCGCCACGTGCCCCTGGAAGGGCCCCAGGGCAACGCGTGGACATATGAGCTAGAGCGCGGGCACACAGTGAAAGCTTCCCCCGGCAAGCACCTTGCCGGGGTTGCTTGCTTGCCGGGCCCGGAAGCTTGTCGCTTCCCGGGCCCTGCCGGGGCGCGTGATGCGCCGCGATATGTCTTCTGGGATGCTGTTTTCTGGTCCTCCTGGCAAGCTCCTCTTGCCAGGGTCTTGTAAAAAATAGAGTGGTCTTGTGCTTGGAGCAGCCTTCCCGGCAAGCTCCTCTTGCCGGGGCCTTGTTCTTCTGTATTGTATACTTTGTTCTTGAATGGCTTCAAGGGAACTAGAGCGGGTTTTGGCGGGCACGTGGTGAGCCCGACCACGGGACGCTGCTACTACCCGTGCACAAGTCGGGATACTAATGTACCCCTACTTTAGTACACCAACAACTTCTTTGTCCCTATGAATAATCAAATTCTTGGGCAAGAAATCAAGAAATTCTAAAGTGTCAAAAGGGTCTCTTGCAAAACTAAGAAAATTAGGGTGAACACTTATGGATTTGAGATCCGCAATTCTAGATGTATCACCCTTGTCTTTAGGGACATACATGAACTAAGATAATTTAGTAGGAGTGTTTGGAGTAGTTTTAATAGCGGAAAGAGCAGAACCCACATTAGTGATAACATCCTCAAGCTTATTGATTCTAGTAGAATCCTGATCTAGTTTTTCTTTAACTATGGGCTCCTTTTCCTTAAGATTTTTCAGAACAACTCCCACCTTCGATCCATATTGAGTGATTTCATTATGGATTTTTCTATCCAAGTTTTCTACCAATTCCACCGTAGCAACTTTGTTTTCAATGATTTCTAACCTTTGCATAACATGCTCCAAAGTTAAAACGGTCCCATTAACCATAAAAGGTGGTGAGCCAAATAATTCAGTCATAGCATTATAAGAATCAACGGTGTGGCTACCTAAGAAATTTCCTCCGGTAATGGTATCTAAGATAAATCTATTCCATGGAGTTATGCCAACATAAAAATTGCGAAGAAGCACGGAAGTGGAAAACTTCCTATTAAATCTATTTTGAGCATTGAAAATTCTATACGATGCATCTTTTAAGTTTTCATCCTCCCTTTGTTTAAAGTTGAGGACCTCACTCTCGGGAGTGGTGATAATGATAGGTGTGCTAGACATGATGACAAACAAGCAAGCAACACACGAGCAGACAAGAAGAAAGCGAACGATAAACACATGGCAGAAGAAGGGCAAATAAAAAGGCAAGGGTGAAGTGGGGGAGAGGAAAACGAGAGGCAAATAAATGTAATGCGAAGGATAAGGGTTTGTGATAGGTACTTGGTATATGACTTTTGCGCAAGCCTCCCCGGCAACGGTGGCAGAAATTCTTCTTGCTACTTCTTGAGCTTGCGTTGTATTCCCTCGAAGAGGAAAGGGAGATGTAGCACATTAGCGTAAGTATTTCCCTCAGTTTTTGAGAACCAAGGTATCAATCCAGTAGGAGACCACGCGCGAGTCCCTCGCACCTGCACAAACAAATAAGAACTTCGCAGCCAACGCGATAAGGGGTTGTCAATCCCTTTACGATCACTTACGAAAGTGAGATCTGATAGAGATGATAGTTTATATTTTTGGTATTTTTAGTTTATAAGAACAGCAAATAAAAGCGATAAAAGTAAAGCAGATGTAGATTGATATGTTGAGAATAGACCCGGGGGCCATAGTTTTCTCTAGTGGCTTCTCTTATGATAGTGATATTCTACGGTGGGTAAACAAATTACTGTCGAGCAATTGATAGAAAATGAATAATTATGATACTATCTAGGCATGATCATTGTATATAGGCATCACGTCCGAGACAAGTAGACCGAATCCTGCCTGCATCTACTACTATTACTCCACACATCGATCGCTATCCAGCATGCATCTAGTGTATTGAGTTCATAAGAACAGAGTAACGCCTTAAGCAAGATGACATGATGTAGAGGGATAAACTCAAGCAATATGATGTGAACCCCATCTTTTTATCCTCGATGGCAACAATACAATACGTGCCTTGCTGCCCCTACTGTCACTGGGAAAGGACACCGCAAGATTGAACCCAAAGCCAAGCACTTCTCCCATTGCAAGAACTATAGATCTAGTAGGCCAAACCAAACCAATAATTTGAAGAGACTTTCAAGGATATTATGAGCACACATAAAAAGTTCAGAGAAGAACCAAATATCTTTCATAGATAACCTTGACCATAAACTCACAATTCATCGGACGTCGACAAACACACCGCAAAAAGAGATTACATCGAATAGATCTCCTCGAAGACCGAGGAGAACTTGGTATTGAGATCCAGAGAGAGAAGAAGCCATCTAGATACTAGCTATGGACCCGAAGGTCTGAGGTAAACTACTCACAACTCATGGTGAGGGCGATGATGATGATGATGAAGGACTCCGTGATAGACCCCCCTCCGGTGAAGCTCCAGAACAGGCTCCAAGATGGGATCTTCATGGGAACAGAAGGTACGGTGGTGGAATTAGGGTTTTCTCTCTGTTCACGGAGGTTCTGGGGTACGTAGACTTATATAGGAAGAAGGAGGGCACCGTGGGACGCTCGAGGGGGCCACGAGGCAGGGGGCGCGCCCTGGGAAGGGGGGCGCGCGCCCCACCCTCGTGGGCCAGCCCTCGATCCCCTGACGTGATTCTCAAGCTCTGCATGTGTGATTTTCTCCAAAAATATCTCTCACGGAGGTTTCATTCCGTTTGGACTCCGTTTGATATTCTTTTTCTGCAAAACCCTGAAATAGGCAAAAAATAGCAATCTGGACTGGGCCTTTGGGTTAATAGGTTAGTCCCAAAAATGATATAAAAGTGAATGATAAAGCCCATTAAACATCCAAGACTTCATAAATAATAGCATGGAACAATAAAAAATTATAGATACATTGGAGACGTATCACTTAACTTTCAATTTGCTTATCTCAAAACTATTACAAAGAATCAAGTTTATTTTGTCCAATGGTCTTCATGAAAGTTTTTATTATATCCTTCTGAGATATCTATCACTTTTGGGACTATTTTTATATGTTGCTTTTGATAAGCTCAAACAAGTATAAGTGCAGAACATGAGCATCATATTTCTTTCTCTCAAATTAATCTAAGTGAAGCAAGAGAAAATTTCTTCCAAAAAAATAACCAAGCACACCATGCTCAAAAAGATATAAGTGAAGCACTAAAGAAATTCCAAGGCTGTGAAACATTTAGATGAAGCATAGGAGCAAGCATAGCATAATTTGGCTCTTCCAAATAGGTGTGTACAGCAAGGATACTTATTGAAAATTAAAAATTAAAACAAGCAAAGACTCATATCATACAAGATGCTCTAAGCAAAACTCATAATATGTGATGAATAAAAATATAGCTCAAGTAAATACCGACGGTCGTTAGAAGAAAGAGGGGATGCCACTCGGGGGCATCCCCAAGCTTAGTGTGACGCCCCTGATTTGACCGTACACTAATCATCCACGCAAATGTGTATGACCAAGATCAGAGACTCACAGGAAGATATCACAACACAACTCTAGACACAAATTAAAATAATACAAGCTTCATATTACAAGCCAGGGGCCTCGAGGGCACGAATACAGAAGCTCGAAAGCAACAGAGTCAGCGGAAGCAACAATATTTGAGTACAGACATAGGTTAAATCAGTTTTGCCTTAAGAAGGCTAGCACAAACATTAACGATCGAAGAGGCAAGGCCTCCTGCCTCGGACCTCCTGATACGTCTCCAACGTATCTATAATTTTTTATTGTTCCATGCTATTATATATTATGTTTTGGATGTTTAATGGGCTTTATTATACACTTTTATATTATTTTTGGGACTAACCTACTAACCCAAGGCCCAGTGCAAATTGCTGTTTTTTTGCCTATTTCAGTGTTTCGCAGAAAAGGAACATCAAACGAGTCCAAACGGAATGAAACCTTCGGGAGAGTTATTTTTGGAACCGTATCTACCTAGAAGACTTGGAGTACACGCGAGGAAACAAGAGAGGCGGCCACGAGGGGGCAGGGCACGCCCAGGGGGCAGGCGCGCCCCCACCCTTGTGGGCCCCCTCTGGCTCCCCCGGTTCCCTCCTTCCTCCTATATATATATCCTTGTACCCTGAAAACATCGAGGCAACAGAAAAAACCCTAATTCCACCGCCGCAACCTTCTGTTCCCCTGAGATCCCATCTTGGGGCCTGTTCCGGAGCTCCGCCGGAGGGGGATCGATCACGGAGTGCTTCTACATCAACACCATAGCCTCACCAATGAGTTGTGAGTAGTTTACGACAGACCTTCGGGTCCATAGTTAATAGCTAGATGGCTTCTTCTCTCTCTTTGGATCTAAATACAAAGTTCTCCTCGATCTTCGAGGAGATCTATTCGATGTAATCTTTTTGCCATGTGTTTGTCGAGATCCGATGAATTGTGGGTTTATGATCAAGATTATCTATGAACAATATTTGATTCTTTTATGAAATCTTTAATGTATGATTATAATATCCTTGTAAGTCTCTTCGAATTATTGGTTTGGTTTGGCCTACTAGATCTATAGTTCTTGCAATGGGAGAAGTGCTTGGCTTTGGGTTCAATCTTGCAGTGTCCTTTCCCAGTGACAGTAGGCGCAGCAAGGCACGTATTGAATTGTTTCCATCGAGGATAAAAACATGGGGTTTAAAACATATTGCTTGAGTTTATCCCTCTACATCATGACATCTTGCTTAAAGCATTACTATGTTCTTATGAACTTAATACTCTCGATGCATGCTGGATAGCGGTCGATGTGTGGAGTAATAGTAGTAGATGGAGAATCGTTTCGGTCTAGTTGTTATGGACATGATGCCTATATATAATGATCATGCCTAGATATTCTCATAACTATGTGCTTTTCTATCAACTGCTCGACAGTAATTTGTTCACCCACCGTAGAATTCTGCTATCATGAGAGAAGCCACTAGTGAAACCTATGGCGCCCGGGTCTATCTTTATCATATTACTTTCCCGTCAACTAGCCAATTTCTGTTGCCGCTGCTTATTTGGTTTCTTTACTTTCTGTTCTTATACCAAAAATACCAAAAATATTATCCTATCCTATCTATCAGATCTCACTTTCGTAAGTCACCGTGAAGGGATTGCCAACCCCTTATCTCTTTGGCTGCGAAGTTCTTATTTGTTTGTGCATGTGCGAGGGAGTTGCGCGTTGTCTCCTACTGGATTGATACCTTGGTTTATAAAAACTGAGGGAAATACTTACGCTACTGTGTTGCATCACCCTTTCCTCTTCGAGGCAATACAACACAAGCTCGATAAGTAGCAAGAAGAATTTATGGCGCCGTTGCCGGGGAGATCTACGCAAAAGTCATATACCAAGTATCTATCGCAAACCCTTATCCCTCGTACTACATTATTTGCCTCTCGTTTACCTCTCCCCCACTTCACCTTTGCAGTTTTATTTGCCTTTTTCCGTTCACCTTTTTGTTTGCTTGTGTTGCCATGTCCCCTCTATTAGCCTGCATATTCGCTTGCTAAATTATAGATCCTCATCCACTTTCTAATCTTTTTAAAAGATCCAATTATGTTGAACCAATTGCTAGTGAGTTGAGTGCACTAGATTATCTTTATGAGGAGTTGCTTGAAATTCGTGAATCTAAAAATTGTGATGAAGTGATTAAAGAAGAAATTTATGAAGTGATTCAAGATAGCTCTTTGAATGAAAAACACGATTGCAATGATGTTGTTATAGATTCTATTAATGTCAGTTGTGTTAATGATATGCAAAACCCTAAGCTTGGGGTTGCTGTGCCCACTACTTGTTGCAATGATCATGATTGGGGTGATTCTTCTTATGATCTTGAAAACTTATTTAATCCCCATGATGAATACGAGATTGATGTTTGCAATAATATTAAAAGTGGGTTCGAAAGATTGTCAACTTTAGATCCCACATATTTGGTGAATGTTCAATCTTATGAAATGTTTGATAAAAGTGGGTTTGGAGAGGTCGTCACTTTAGTTAATATTGATCCAATATTTTGGAAGAGTGTCAACTTCGTATGAATGCAGATCGTGTTAAGAATATGATTTGTGATAGCTATATTGTTAAATTTTCTTATGATCCTACATGCAATTATTATGAGAGAGCAAAATATGGTTGTAGAAATTTTCATGTTACTAAATTACCTCTCATTATGTTGAGATTGCTATTGTTTCTTTCTTCTTCCTTGCACATGCTATATCTTGCTTGTCTTGCTAATTTGTTTTCCTATAAAATGCTTATGCATAGGAAGTATGTTAGACTTAGATGTGTTTGCCACGTGTTTTATGATGCTCTCTTTGTGCTTCAATTCTTATCTTTCATGTGAGCATCATTGAATTCTCAAGCCTATCTTAATGGCTATAATGATAGCGCTTGTTGGGAGGCAACCCAATTTTATTTTCTTTGTTTTTGCTTCTGTGTAGGAATAAATATTGCATCTAGATTCTGTTTAGATGTGGTTTTGTGTTTTAATTAGTGTTTGTGCCAAGTAGAACCTTTGGGAAGACTTGTGTGAAGTTTATATGATCTTGCTGTAAAAAACGGAAACTTTAGTGCTCACGAGATTGGCTGTAATTTTTTACTGGAGAGTGCTTTTTAGTTGATTAATTATGCAGATGATTAATAGAAAAATTCCTCACGTTTACCAATTTTTTTTTTTTTAGAGTTACAGAAGTATTCGAAAGTTACAGATTACTACAGATTGTTCTGTTTTTGACAGATTCTGTTTTCCGTGTGTTGTTTGCTTATTTTGATGAATCTATGAGTAGTATCGGGGGGGGGTATGAATCATAGAGAAGTTGTAATATAGTAGGTTTAACACCAATATAAACAAGGAATGAGTTCATTACAGTACCTTTGAGTGGTGGTTTGTTTTCTTATACTAACGGAGCTCACGATAATTTTGGCTAAGTTTTGTGTTGTGAAGTTTTCAAGTCTTGAGTATGGCTTTGTTGGACTATGGAACAAAGAGTGCCAAGAGCCTAAGCTTGGGGATGCCCAAGGCACCCCAAGGTAAAATTTAAGGACAACCAAAAGCCTAAGCTTGGGGATGCCCCGGGAAGGCATCCCCTCTTTCGTCTTCATCTATCGGTAACTTTACTAGGGACTATATTTTTATTCACCACATGATCTGTGTTTTGCTTGGAGCGTCATGTATGATTTGAGTCTTTGCTTGTTAGTTTTCCACAATCATCCTTGTTGGACACACCTTTTTGAGAGAGATAAATATGGTTTAGAATTTACTAGAATACTCTATGTTCTTCACTTATATCTTTTGAGCTAAATAGTTTTGCTCTAGTGCTTCACTTAGTACTTTTAGAGCACGGTGGTGGTTTTATTTTGTAGAAACTATTGATCTCTCTTGCTTCACTTATATCCTTTTGAGAGTCTTTTAGAACAGTATGGTACTGTGCTTTGGTTATAAAACTAGTCCTAATATGATAGGCATCCAAGATGAGTATAGTAAAAACTTTCGTATAAAGTGCATAGAATATTATGAGAAGTTTGATACTTGATGATTGTTTTGAGATACGAGGATGGTGATATTAGAGTCATGATAGTAGAGTAGTTGTGAATCTACAATTCCTAAATAGTTCATCCCCACTACCCTATTTCTCTTGACATGCAAGCTATCCACATCACCAGCCTAGCCACATCATCATTGTGTTACCAGCTTACAAGGGGGACCCACTAAAGGTTGAGCAGCGTCCACAATGGCCATGTAAGCGTTCAGGTTTTTTTTGGCAGGATGTAAGCGTTCAGTTACCAGACATACTGAGAGGCGTCTATAATACCTAAATAGTTCATCCCCCCTACCCTATTTCTCTTGACATGCAAGCTATCCACATCACCAGCCTAGCCACATCATCATTGTGTTACCAGCTTACAAGGGGGACCCACTAAAGGTTGAGCAGCGTCCACAATGGCCATGTAAGCGTTCAGTTTTTTTTGACAGGATGTAAGCGTTCAGTTACCAGACGTACTGAGCGGCGTACATAAATGGGCTTTAGACATTATTTTATTTCTCATTCAATTCTATTAACATCTAGGCGTGGTTGCATCGTCCCTTTCATGTCTTGAACTGCCCACGGAAGCCCAATCGTCTCAGTTCTTTAAAGCAAAAGAAGCTCAGATGTCTAATCTTTCTCTCCTAAATAAAAAGGACACTTCCGATGGCTCTGTATGCTATCTCTCTGCGGTTTTGTTGCCAGTGGGAATTGGTCTAGTCCCTATAACATCGACGAGATTGCAGCGGTGCTGCTGCTTTCGCTTTGGTTGGGGAAATAGTAGAGGTTAGTTCCAGTTGTATGTTGTGGGATCTGACATGGTGTATAGGAGTCCCATGCTCGCTTCCTTCTCGGTCTGGGAGGAACGAGCAAGTGGAGACGCCGGCTAGCCGGCCAGGTCTTCGCCAATGGCATGGAGGTTAGCAACGAATGCTTGGAGGAGAGTTGAGTGTTCAATGGGGATGGGGACACGCCCGATGGACCTTCACTCTTTATAGGGGTAGCTTTATCTCGGTAACGCCATGTCCAATTATATATTCGATTTTGTGTCTCAGTGTCATCAAAATTGTTGCACAGATCTTGAACTATGTGGTTGATATGTGTGTTAACCAGACGGCGGCAACATGCGATAGCAGTACTCGCATACCAGGATCCCATGCTATCATTGACACTATCATCACAAGGTATTACACACAACGATGCCCACTGTCCTCTAGCCCCTGCTACTCATCCTTCTCTTTATCACAGTGATTTCCTCTATTACTTTTAGATCATGCATAACCTACCAGTTAATTTGATTTCAGGCATATCCGCATATGCGTGTAGTGATTGGAGTGGGCACGTTACTAGGTTTGCATGTTCTTGCCCCATAGGTGTTCTTTCAAGTAAGTGGGTCTATTTTCTATTCATGATTCCTGCATATTCCTCTGCTACACTTAGGTTATTCTTTTAGCTTTTCACCGATCTTTGTTGTTTGACAATCTAGAAGGAGAATTTCTTCCAGGAAGAAAAATTGTATTTCTCACCATGGTTGGGGATAATTATGCATGGACAAATATGACCGGATGATGAGTAACAATTTCACTTGCTTGCATAATGCAATCTATTTATAACTATTGCTCTTCAAGGTCAGTCGTAATTTCAATTTATACGCATTATTATCTCAGCCCCACCTGTTTTAGCAGATTGCACATATTTGCTTCAATTTTTGGAAAGGCGATCTAGGAAAGTTTTCATCGTGTTGTGTTCAACCTTTCTAATGATTACTGGAACAATTATATTACTACATATACTAACTGGTGCTAATCTCAGACAACTTTTAATTTGAGAATGTGCTTTTTAGGATAAACACGCCAGGAATTTAGGTGCCGAAAATAAGTATGGTGAATGGCCCATACAATTATAAATTATTATTTGTTACATTGTTTAGCTCTATGCGCATATCTTCAATAGGTATATCAAAATGTCCCGCAACATTGCGCGGGGAATTATCTAGTTTTAGAAATACTTGTGTTAAGGTTTGCAAGTCCCGTAGCATGCACGTATGGTAACCTTTGTGTGACAAATTTGAAGCATGAAAACATCAAGGCAACAGAAAAAACCCGGTGCCCTCCTTCCTCCTATATATGTCATTGTACCCTGAAAACATCGAGATAACACAAAAAACCCTAATTCCACCGCCGCAACCTTCCGTTCCCGTGAGATCCCATCTTGGGGCCTGTTCCGGAGCTCCGCCGGAGGGGGGATCGATCAGGGAGTGCTTCTACATCAACACCATAGCCTCACCAATGAGTTGTGAGTAGTTTACCACAGACCTTCGGGTCCATAGTTAATAGCTAGATGGCTTCTTCTCTCTCTTTGGATCTCAATACAAAGTTCTCCTCGATCTTCGAGGAGATCTATTCGATGTAATCTTTTTGCGGTTTGTTTGTCGAGATCCAATGAATTGTGGGTTTATGATCAAGATTATCTATGAACAAAATTTGATTCTTTTCTGAAATCTTTTATGTATTATTATAATATCCTTACAAGTCTCTTTGAATTATTGGTTTGGTTTGGCCTACTAGATCTATAGTTCTTGCAATGGGAGAAGTGCTTGGCTTTGGGTTCAATCTTGCGGTGTCCTTTCCCAGTGACAGTAGGGGCAGCAAGGCACGTATTGTATTGTTGCCATCGAGGATAAAAAGATGGGGTTTATATCATATTACTTGAGTTTATCCCTCTACATCATGTCATCTTGCTTAAAGCGTTACTCTGTTCTTATGAACTTAATACTCTAGATGCATGCTGGATAGCGGTCGATGTGTGGAGTAATAGTAGTAGATGCAGAATCGTTTCGGTCTACTTGTTACGGACATGATGCCTATATATAATGATCATGCCTAGATATTCTCATAACTATGCACTTTTCTATCAATTGGTCGACAGTAATTTGTTCACCCACCGTAGAATTCTACTATCATGAGAGAAGTCACTAGTGAAACCTATGGCCCCCAGGTCTATCTTTACCATATTACTTTCCCGTCAACTAGCCAATTTCTGTTGCCGTTTCTTATTTGCTTTCTTTACTTTCTGTTCTTATACCAAAAATACCAAAAATATTATCCTATCCTATCTATCAAATCTCACTTTCGTAAGTGACTGTGAAGGCATTGGCAACCCCTTATCGCGTTGGCTGCGAAGTTCTTATTTGTTTGTGCATGTGCGAGGGACTTGCGCGTGGTCTCCTACTGGATTGATACCTTGGTTCTCAAAAACTGAGGGAAATACTTACGCTACTGTGCAACATCACCCTTTCCTCTTCGAGGGAATACAACGCAAGCTCGGGAAGTAGCACCTCCTAACTACTCCTGGTCGTCAGCTGTCTCCACGTAGTAGTATAGGCTCCGTTGGGGTAGTAGTAGTCAACTGGGGTGGCATCTGGCTCCTGGGATCCGCCATCTGGTTGCAACAACCAGAAAGAAGAAAGAAAGGGGAAAATGTGGAGCGAAGCAACTGTGAGTACTCATCCAAAGTACTCGCAAGCATCAGATCTATACTAAGTATGCATCAGTATCAAAGGAATAAGCTGTATATGTGGACTGAACTACTGAATGCCAGAAGAGGAGGGGAAAAGCCTATCATATCGAAGACTCGCATCTTCTGGAAACCACCATCTTGCAGCAGTACAAGAGAATACAGAATAGCAGTTTATATTTAACAAGCATGTTGTAGTATTAACGGCCTAGAGATCCTTCCTCGACTCCTTGCCAGAAAGTAATCTCGTAGCCAACATATCCTTCACATATATCAAGTATCCATCTCTAGCTATAATAGATCAGGATATAAGACCGAACGTCCGTTACCGTGGACACGACTATTCGAATAGATAACTTCCCTATAGGGGTGCACCACGTTACCCTCACGCTCGATCATCTCTGGCCGGACACACTTTTTGGGGTCAATGCTCGGCCTCGAAAGATCAACACATCGCAGCACTACCTAGGCTCAGCAGAGATGTCCCCGCCAGTCTACATCCTAAGCACTCCAGGGTCATGGCCATCGCTCGTTGCACTCTGGGTCGTTGCGAGCAGGGCGGACTAGGCACCACCTGTATACTGGATGGTGCCGTCCCAGCCGTGCCGCAATGCTGAACTGGACGTCTGACAAAGCTTCGGCTGATACCACGACGCCAAGGTCCATAACTATTTTTGCTTGGCGGTTAGTGTGTAAGGGCCAGTGGTCGATTCAGAACAAATAGCCAAACCTGTGCGTTATTAAAATAAGTGACGACTGTCGGGACAAGTCCGGAGCTACCACCCCTCTTGTGTGATACCGCTAAACAGCCAACCGCCACCGTGAGAACTCCCGCGGGTGCTCACTCAGCCCGCCTGCCTTTCACAAGGGTCTCAAGTAAAGTCCATGTAACCGTGTGTCCAAAACATCAAGGTGGAAAACCCAAGGAATCACCCTCGACGAATTCCACTCGATGTGTCCGTCAAGGTGAACTATGAGGAATCACCCTCGAGGTTCACACTTGAGGGGTTGCACGATAGAGTCGTATCAAGAATGGTGAAAGAGGAATCACCCTCGATGACCACGACTGAATATCTACACTACAGAGTTATCATCAGGAGTGCGTTACGAGGTATCACCCTCGGCACTCGATAATACCTCTGTCGAGCAACAAAGGGGATGTGATGTGATGTGAGGTGTCGGGCTCTGGTCATCGATCACGTTGTTCGAGTCATCGATGATGAAGCAGGGGCAACAAGGACAAGGAGGGGGTCACTGATGGATCACTAGCCAACCTATACTAAGCAGTTTAGTATAAGCAAGTAAGGTACAATATTAGGTACAAAAGCAGGCTATGCATCAGAATATGATCAATCAATAACAGTAGCAAAATCTAATGCAAGCATGAGAGAGAATAGAATGGGTGATATCAGGATGATCAAGGGGGGGGGGGGCTTGCGTGGAAGCTCTGCTGAAACGGAAGGAGAGTCGTCGTCGACGTAGTCGATCACATGGGCATCAGCAGCGGTCTCGGGGTCTACCGGTGAAGAAGAGGGGTAACAAACAATAAATACATAGCACACTGATGCAATACCGGTGCACGACATGACAATACGCAACGTTAGGGGTGCTCTAACGCAGTACTACACGATACCGGCGAAGGGGGAAACACCCGGGAAAGCATTCCTGGCGTTAGACATTTTCGGACAAGCGAACCGGAGGGGGATTGTTCCATGTTCGGTATGCTAGAGATGTGTGGCGGCCGAACGGACCGCGAAATCGGACTCGTCTCGAAATTCTGAGCAACTTTCATGTAGAAAACTTTTTCATCCGAGCTACAATTTAATTTATATGATTTTTCAAAGTTTCATTAATATTCTATAATTATTATTAATTCAAAATTAAATAGAAAACACTAACTGTACCCAGCCATGTGCTAGCCACAGAGGCTGACTGGTGGGGGCCAGGAGGGGTCCAGTCAATAGGTTGACCTGGTCAATGTTTCACTAGTCAACTATTACTATTTAGCGGGGCCCAGGTGTCATAGGTACATTAGTTAATTAATTAAAGTTTCAACTAATCTAGTGGTTAGGCTAATCTGTCCTAGTTAATTAGGTGAACTAATTACTGTATTAATTAAATAATTATTTTTATTATTTACTTTTTAATTCTTTATTGTTTTAATGGGGGCGGGCCGCACCTGTCTGTGGCCCATATGGGCCATCCGGGCGGTGGTTTATCGGGCGCGGGGCGGGACGAACCCGCCCCAGGGAGGGCGCAGCCGCGCTGGCGGGCGCCAGCTGCGGCGGAAGGCGGCGGCACGAGGAGGCCAGTGGCCAGGGGCGGGGCGAGGCCGGCGGGCTACAATGGGCGACACAGGGGAAGCACGACGCTCGTGTAGAGTGGGCGCATAGGGCGGGCGGTGGCGCTAGGCGCGGCCCGGTCAGAGCGGCTGGCGGCTCTCCGGGGAGGGGAGCAGCGGGCAACACGGCACGGGGCGTGGCCAGGCGGAGGCCGCGGTCGGCAACAGCGCGGCGGGGGCGGCCGACGCACCGGGGCACGGAGGGGGAGCTCGCGGTGTACTACCTCTTGAGCTTGCATTGTATTCCCTCGAAGAGGAAAGGGAGATGCAACACAGTAGCGTAAGTATTTCCCTCAGTTTTTGAGAACTAAGGTATTAATCCAGTAGGAGACCACGCGCGAGTCCCTCGCACGTGCACAAACAAATAAGAACTTCGTAGCCAACGCGATAAGGGGTTGTCAATCCCTTTACGGTCACTTACGAGAGTGAGATCTGATAGAGATGATAGTTTATATTTTTGGTATTTTTGGTTTATAAGAGCAGCAAATAAAAGCAAGAAAAGTAAAGTAGATGTAGATTGATATGTTGAGAATAGACCCGGGGGCCATAGTGTTCTCTAGTGGCTTCTCTCATGATAGCGATATTCTACGGCGGGTAAACAAATTACTGTCGAGCAATTGATAGAAAAGCGAATAATTATGAGACTATCTAGGCATGATCATTTTATATAGGCATCATGTCCGAGAGAAGTAGACCGAAACGATTCTGCATCTACTACTATTACTCCTCACATCGACCGCTATCCAGCATGCATCTAGTGTATTGAGTTCATAAGAACAGAGTAACGCCTTAATCAAGATGACATGATGTAGAGGGATAAACTCAAGCAATATGATATAAATACCATCTTTTAATCCTCGATGGCAACAATCCAATACGTGCCTTGCTGCCCCTACTGTCACTGGGAAAGAACGCTGCAAGATTGAACCCAAAGCCAAGCACTTCTCCCATTGCAAGAACTATAGATCTAGTAGGCCAAACCAAACCAATAATTCGAAGAGACTTGCAAGGATATTATGAGCACACATAAAAAGTTCAGAGAAGAACCAAATATCTTTCATAGATAACCTTGATCATAAACTCACAATTCATCGGATCTCGATAAACACACCGCAAAAAGAGATTACATCGAATAGATCTCCTCGAAGACCGAGGAGAACTTTGTATTGAGATCCAGAGAGAGAGGAGAAGCCATCTAGATACTAGCTATGGACCCGAAGGTCTGTGTTAAACTACTCACAACTCATGGTGAGGGCGATGATGATGATGATGATGAAGGACTCCGTGATAGATCCACCTCCGGTGGAGCTCCGGAACAGGCTCCAAGATGGGATCTCCACGGGAATAGAAGCTACGGCGGTGGAATTAGGGTTTTCTCTCTGTTCACGGAGTCTCTGGGGTACGTGGACTTATATAGGAAGATGGGGGGCGCGCCCCACCCTCGAGGGCAGCTCCTCGATCCCTTGACATGGTTCTCAAGCTTCCTGTGCGTGATTTTCTCCAAAAATATCTCTCGCGAAGGTTTCATTCCATTTAGACTCCGTTTGATACTCTTTTTTTTTTGCAAAACCCTCAAACAGGCAAAAAACAACAATCTGGACTGGGCCTTTGGGTTAGTAGGTTAGTCCCAAAAATGATATAAAAGTGAATGATAAAGCCTATTAAACATCCAAGACTTCATAAACAATAGCATGGAACAATCAAAAATTATAGATACGTTGGAGACGTATCAAGCATCCCCAAGCTTAATTCCTGCTCGTCCTTGAGTAGGTAAATGATAAAGAAAGAATTTTTGATGTGGAATTCTAACCAATATAGTTTTTGAGTGTAATTCTCTTAATTGTTGCATGAATGTTCAGATCTGAAAGATTCAAGATAAAAGTATATATTGACATAAGAAATAATAACTTCAAGCAATACTAACAAAGCAATCTCGTCTTCTCAAAATACTATGGCTAAAGAAATTTAACCCTACAAAATCATATAGTGTTGGCTATGCTCCCTCGTTATCACACAAAAATATTCATATCATGCACAACCCCGTTTTCATTCAAGCATTTGTTTTCATACTCTATCTTTTCAATCCTTTCAACTTTCACGCAATACATTAGCGTGAGCCATGGACATGGCACTATGGGTGGAATAGAGGTGGTTATGGAGAAGTCAAAAAGGAGGGAGATAGTCTCACATCAACTAGGTGTATCAACGGGCTATGGAGATGCCCATCAATAGGTATCAATGTAATTGAGTAGGGATTGCCATGCAACGGATGCACTAGAGCTAAGTATGAATGAAAGCTCAACAAAAGAAACTAGTGGGTGTGCATCCAACTTGCTTGCTCACGAAGACCTAGGGCATTTGAGGAAGCCCATCGCTAGAATATACAAGCCAAGTACTATAACGAAAATTCCCACTAGTATATGAAAGTGACTAAACATGAGACTCTGTACAATGAAGAACATGGTGCTACTTTGAAGCACAAGTGTGGAAATTGATAGTAGCAATTGTCCCTTTTCTTTTATTTTCTCTCTCTTTTTTTCTTCTTTTTTTCCTTTTTTTGGGCATTTTTTTCTTTGGTCTTTCTTTTTTTCTTTTCCTTTTTTTTGTGGAGGGGCTTTATAGATTTAGCCTTTCCTCCCATGGGACAATGCTCTAATAATGATGATCATCACACTTTCATTACAACTCGATACTACAACAACAAAGTATGACTCTATATGAATGCCTCCGGCGGTGTCCCGGTATGTGCAATGAAACAAGAGTGACATGTACAAAGATTATGCATGGTGGCTTTGCCACAAATACGATGTCAACTACATGATCATGCAATGGCAATATGACAATATGATGCGTGCCATATGAACGGAACGGTTGAAAGTTGCATGGCAATATATCTCGGAATGGCTGTCACATCCCTAGTCAGTGCTTGCATTAGGACTAGCTAAAGTGTGCATCATGTTTACTTTCCAAAGAAACTTGAAATGGGAATGACAGAAACCCCAGCATCCCTCTTCTAACTACTAGGGTTTGTTAAAATCTTTTTCAATGTACCCAAAATGCCCTTAAAAAATGTTCATCATTTCTGCCTTGGTCTTAAACCTCTGCCAAAAATGGTGCACAATTTTCTAGGACATCCAAGGTCTCTGGATTAATTCATATGGTATTTGCATTTGGGCAGTTAAATGCTATAAAATATTTTATGTGCCCAAATAACCATAAACTAAAATGTTCCATACTGTTCATATTATATACAATGGGCATGACTAGTTCTATGAGCTATAAAAATGTTCTAGCATTTTTATTAATTCAACAAAGTTGCAAAAGAAATGAAACAGAAAGTAAATAGAAAAAATAGGAAGAAGCAGACTTACTTGAGCTCACTTACCTGCTGGCCCAGACGGCCCAGCCCACCAGGGGCATCCCCGTCTTCTTCACCGTGCCAGCGCACGAAGCTGCTCGGTGGCGAGCGCCGCCGACGCGCCGACCACCTCCTGCCTGCCTGGCTGCCCCCTCGACGCCCTGGACGCTCCTAGTCTACGCCACGCACCCCCTGGTGCCTTTCCCACTCTCCCCCGTGTCTTCCCCCTCCTCTCTCCCCTCCGCCAAGCTCCACCGAGCGAGCTCGTCGCCGCCGATCGCTGCCACCGCGCCCTATGCCACTCCCTCGCCTCCCCGACGCACCATTAGCTCCGTCGCATCACCCTGAAGCTCCCCACCGACGCACACGACGCCAGAAGCCCTGCAACGCCCTCCCCGCCGTCGTCTTCAACCTTCGGCACCGGAGATCGTCGCCGTCCGACCTCCCCCAAGCTCGCTTCGACGCCCTCTGCGACCGATGTGAGCTCACGCTTCGAACCCCTCTCTCCACGGGCTCGATTACGCCTTGTAGCCGCCGCCACCTTGCTGACCGAAGCTCACCGCCGCCGGCCAACTTGCCGCCGTGGCCACAGGCGCTGTGCCTCGTAGCCGAGCACGCCATTAGGATCAGTAGGTCACCAGCAAGCTAATGCCACCCCTAACTCCTCCTCCCGTGCACCACAACGCCGTCCCGGCCAACTCCGTGCGAGCGCCACCGCAGACAAGCTCATCGCCGTCAACTCCGGCGACCGATCGACCAACCAGTGGCACCGTTGGATGCGGTGCATCACCAGGAGCACATAGAGCCCATCCGCGCGACAAATGGTCGCCGGAACAAGGATTCCGACGAGTCACCGCCGTGCGAAATGGTCGCCGCCGACCAAACTCCGGCGGGCTGACGTGGCCTGTTAATTAGGAGCTAATAGTGATTAGATTAACCACCACAGTCACTGATAGTGGGCCCCACTACTTAGTCAAACCCAGTCAACTTTAGTTTTGACCGGGATTAGCTCCAGAGACACTGACATGAGGGACCCACCAGTCAGGTTTGACCTAGAACAGGTCTGTTGACTTGCTGACGTCAGCATGATGTTATGCTGACGCAGTAAAGGATTTTCTGGGATTATTTGATTTAAAACAATTCAGGAAATTCCAGAACATGCTTTCAACTTCAAAAAATCATATAAATTCAACAGTAGCTCAGATGGAAAAGATTTATATATGAAAATTGATCAGAAAAATCAAATCTTTCCAATGGTACTGGTTTCATGCATGTTTGAGCAAGTTAACCTTGCTGTATATATTAAAACATGATAATGCACTTAAATAAATAATAGTTTGGGTTTCAATTTGAATCTTTGATTCAAATGGGATCAAACCCTTCTGTTTATAGTTGCATTAGCCCAAAGCACATGCATCTTACCATATCATGAGCATGCATCATATTGTTGCATTTGTTTGCTTATTGATTGTATCGTCGGTATTCTCCGTGTTAGGTCCTGCTCCCGTGGATACTTCTGCGTATCCAACTAAAGAGCAGTACCCGACAACCACTCTGTCAGGCAAGAAATCATTGATCATTTCGATACAAACCCATCTTCTCGCTCCTGCTCTCTTTTACTGCATTAAGGCAACATCGCGTGAACTGCTACTTGCTGCGGTAGTTGAACCCTATTCCCTTGCATGACCTGTCATTGCCACAGTAAATAGTTGAAGCCCACTAGCATGTGTAGGAGTTGTTTGAGCCATGTGATGTGTGATCCACCATGCTATTTGTTTATGTTGCCTGCTATGCTTAGAGTTGTGTCAGGTCTGGTTCATCTGGGTGATGGATCAGAGTGAAATGATCATATCGGTAAAGAGAGGGAAGTGTGGAACATGTTTGGTAAAGGTATCGATGAAAGGCCATGTAGGAGTACGTGGTGGGTTGTTTCATTGGAACCGTCCATAGAACCCGAGATCTGTATGTGTGGTGCAAGTTTCAGTTACTACCATGCATTGGGCCCGAAACCAATGGACCCTCTCGGCTTATTAACTGCCCTTGTCCTCTGTCCAGGAGTTGCAACTAGTTTCTGGTGTTTGTAGTTTACTGGTGGTCGTGCACAGCGCTGACCCTCGGGGTGGGCTGTGATGCGACAGGTACGTGGCCGGGTGTACCGAGCGCCCGTTTGGTGACTTGGGAACCCTGTACACATCGTTTGGGGCCGTGAGCGACACGCCGGCCGGATCTCCCCACGGATAAAACCCAAATAGGCAATAAACCTGGACGAGAGACTTGTGTAGTTAGTCAGGTCGTGGCCGACACCCTCGCTGGGCTTCCGCTTGAACGTTGCCGAGTACATGTCGTGTAAACAACGATAATTGGTGGAAGCGTGTGTGAAGAAGTACACCCCTGCAGGGTTATCAATCTATTCAAATAGCCGTTGTTCGCGGTACGGACTACTTGGTTACTCTTACAGTTCATAGACAAGTTGATGGATACTACTAAAAGCCTCAAGACAAGTGTGAGTGCCGTGGATGGCCCTTCCGTAGGATGACGGAAGAGGATCCTCGGTGGTGTATTGTTGTGGTCAGTAGAGGACTCGTGTACGTAGTATTATCTTGCAATCTGTTGAGAGTCGTAGTATAGGTTAGCCAAGAGTCAAAGCTGGCTTTCTGCTATGAACTCCACTACCCCTGTTGATAATGTTGCATGTATGATAGGTTATGTTGTAAGACTTGCTGAGTACCTTTGTACTCATGTTTGCTTAATAACTGTTGCAGAGGAGAACCCTGCCCCTTCTGATGGGTTCTACATAGACGTTGACGTCGACGAGTAGCTTGCTACCCAGACGGAGATCTGGAGCTTGTGAAGGGCCTTGTAGATAGTCAGGCTACACCAAGCCTGTTTTATTTTCTAAGTTGTCTGTACTCAGACATGTAGCTTTCGCTTGTGCTTGTATGACTGTATGACTTGAGTGTTGGGTCATGTGACCCCTACCTGTATGGATATGTTATGTATGGCTCTTGGAGCCTCTTAAATAAAGTACTTTGAGTCATAGAGTTCTGTTGTGATGCAATGTTGTATTTGCACATATTGAGCATATTGTGTGTATGATTGAAATGCTTGGTATGTGTGGGATCCGACACCTAGTTGTTTTCTTTTGGTAGCCTATCTTACAGGGAAATGCCTCCTAGTGCTTCCAATGAGCCTTGGTAGCTTGCTACTGCTCGGAACACGTAGGCTGGCCGGCATGTGTCCTTCTTCGTTCCTGTGTCTGTCCCTTAGGGGAAATGTCACGCGTTGTTCCTTTAAGTCCATGTAGCTTTCTACGACTTGGGTTCATACGTTGATGACTGACACGTTCGTTGCTCGGTCATGGATGCCTGTCTCTGTAATTTAGTGCCACTTTTGGTTTATAACTAGCCATGTCGGCCCGGGTTCTCTGTCATGTGGATGCTAGCGACACTGTCATATACGTGTGCCAAAATACCCAAACGGTCCCGGGCCAAGTAAGGTGGCACCCGTGGGGATAACGTGCGTGAGGCCACAAAGTGATATGACGTGTTACAAGCTAGATCGACGCGACTTTGGATCGGGGTCCTGACAGCGTTGGCATCAGAGCCGGATTGCCTGTAGGTTTCTCAAGCCAAACTGGTCGATGTTGAGTCTAGAAAAATTCTTAGTTATATGTAGGGGAATTGATTGTGGAAGGGAACGTAAGGCTCTTTTACTCCTTTACCATATGCCCTTCTGATCTGAGTCAGTCTATTCTTTCCACGGGGATTTAGGACTAGGCCTCTTATCCTTACTAGGTTCACGTGTTACTAATCCGTAGACTCTTAGGATTGTTGGTTTCAAGCCTCAGTTCAGTTTCTACCCTTTTAGTATGATGATTAGTAGGACCCGGAACCTTGATATGGTATTGTTGAGTGGCTATGCTATCATTTGTATGATGTCTCAAAATATTTTTGAGCATTTACAGTTGTTATGTTGCCCGATTTCTTCCACAAATACTGATGCCTTTGCATTACCTCGTGTTTCAGATGTGTGGCCGCACACCTCACCAAGTGGTTCGTTTGACTCGGTGCATTAATGTGCCCGGTCACACGGCCATGCTAGTCCGTGTGTTGACTGAGACCGGTTACCGCTGGTATCCTAAGTACACAGTGGAGGAACAATACCGATATTTCAATCAGAGTCAGTATTTCTGCACAGTCCGGATATACCCCTCATATCCCGGAGCTAACGACCCCATCCATTGGTCTTATGGACTCGGGGTTACTATCGAGATGGCAGTGCAGGATGCCGCTTATTCGATGATGACCATCCTCCGGGCTAGGCATGCCCTGTTGCTAAACACCGAGTTCTGTTACCTGCCAGCCTCACTTCCCGGAGAGGAAGGCTACTACATTGGTATGTATACTAATGCTGCTCATGAGGAGCCAGTGCTTCAGACTACTGTCCAGATGCTGGAGGATAGGGACCGTGAGGTCCGTGCCCTCCGAATGGAGCTGTATAACACTCGACCACCCACTGGACTACTTTGACACGGCTTGCACCTGCTGTGCACGCCGGATATCTGGATATGCGGGATTTGTATCCCGTGCGTACTCGTCTGCCTGATCGTATGGATTGGTGTGACGTTGGGGGTATTACACATCCACGTGGGCGTCGGTTACCACCAGCATCAGGCCCGAGGCCACATCCATGTCCCTATGGTCCACAGCCTTCGAGTGCTCGAGAGTTTAAAGATCCATCTATTCCACTTCCAGGCTACGGTGGTAATCTTTACGAAGATTACTACGGGAATGTCTGAGCTAGACCGTGGCAGTAGTAGTATCGTAGTAGTTGTATTTCCACAATCCTGCGCGTCTTGTGGAATATAACTTAGCTAGTACTGAGTTCCGGAGGTGTAGTTAAATAATGTATAGGAGCTTGGAATGCCTGTGATGAGATGTATCGTCTTTCACCGCAGTTGTACTTTAGCCTTGACTTGTACTAAACTATGTATGGTGTGTATGACCACTGGTGTATATATGGCAGTTTCTATATTACCATGTCGTACGGATGAACATCTTTGCATTCTGTGTCATCCATTACATTCTGCACTCCTATGTCAAGTTTTTGCCATCCTTGTCTAAAACGTTGTTTTGTTTTCCTAGGATGGTCAACACTCGCAGCACTCCTGCTGCTCAGGAGCACGATGAGGCTAGTGGGGCTAGAGATGAGAATCTGCCCCAGCCACCCTCCTTGGCTGAAGTTATGCTCGAGGCAGAACGGAACAAGAGAGATACCAACCGTCTGCTGGAACGCATAGAGCAGAACACTGGGTTTCGTCAGAGGAATGACGTGGTGTCAATCAATGACTTTATACAGATGTGCCCACCGAAGTTCCATCACTCCACCGAACCTCTGGATGCGGATGACTGGCTTCGTAGTATCACCCACAAGCTACACTCTGCCCGTGTGGCCGAAGCTGACAAGGTTATCTACGCCGCCTACCATCTTGAGGGCCCTGCCAGTCTATGGTGGGAGAACTTTGAGGCTATGCGTCCTGCTGGCCAAATTACTACTTGGGCTGAGTTCAGTGAGGCATTCCATGAACATCACATCCCGGAAGGTCTCATGGATCGCAAGCGGGAGGAATTATGCAATTTCACCCACGGCCGGTTAACCGTGGATGGCTATAGTCGCGAGTTTGGCAACTTGGCACGCTATGCACCTGAGGAAGTATCCACCGATGCCAAGAAGGAGGCGTGGTTCCGCAAGGGACTCAGCCCCGAACTCCGCCAAGATCTACGACTGCACGAGTGCACTTCCTTCCAGAAGCTGGTAAACAAAGCTATCAGTGCCGAGACGGGCCAGACTGATTTCGAAGCCACACGCAAGCATCCTCGTGACTTTGGTTCCTCATCCGGCTCTGGCTCTCACAAGCGCCGTGTGTGGGTTCCTAACACTGCTCTGCCACCCAAGTACACACCGAGGCCATCCTATGAGGCGCCTCGCCCAACTCAATAGTATGCACCTGCCAAGACTTATGGAGGACCACCTACCAACTTTGCTCCACGCACTGGCACTGTGACATGCTTCAAGTGTGGAGAACCGGGGCACTACATGCGTGAGTGTCCCCAGAACCAGCCAGGAAAACCCGTTGGCCGTGGTAAGCCAACCGGCAAGGTGAATTATGTCAAGCCAATCCCCACTGCACGTGGTCATGTCAACTATGTCTCTGCTGAGGAAGCTTATGAGGATCCTAACGTCGTCCTTGGTACGCTTCTTGTTAACTGCCATCCGGCATCTGTTCTTTTCGATACTGGAGCATCTCATTCGTTCATATCTGAGAGCTATGCTCGAATGCACAACATGACTTTTTGTGACATGCCCACCACCATGGAAATTCAAACTCCCGGCTCTAGCTGGCAAACCTCTAGAGTAAGCCATGAAAATGAACTTCTTGTTGATAGACTTGTTTTCCTTGCACCACTAATTGCTCTCAAGTCCTCGAACATAAACATCATCTTGGGTATGGATTGGATGACAACTCATTACGCCGAGATTGATTGCTACACTAGGACCGTTCAACTTACACACCCATCCAACAAGACAGTCAATGTCTTGACCCGAATGGCTGAGCGTCAGCTTTACTCTCTTAATGCCAGCCCTCTACCAGAACTCGAAGATATCTCGGTAGTCCGTGACTTTCCGGATGTTTTTCCAGAAGAACTGCCAGGTGTTCCACCTGACAGAGATGTCGAGTTCGTGATAGATCTTATTCCTGGAACTGTCCCAATCTCTAGGAGACCTTATAAAATGGCACCCCTAGAATTAGTTGAGCTCAAGAAACAACTCGATGAGTCCATGAAAAAGGGTTTCATCCGTCCTAGTTCTTCCCCTTGGGCTTGTTCCGTCCTCTTCGTCAAGAAGAAGGATGGAACGGAACGGATGGTTGTAGATTACCGACCTGTCAATCTGGTCACCATAAAGAACAAGTATCCGCTCCCCAGGATCAACGACCTGTATGATCAGCTGGCTGGATCCTCAGTCTTTTCCAAAATGGATTTGAGGTTGGGCTACCATCAAATCAAAATCAAGAACGGGGACATTCCTAAGACGGCTTTTGTTTCTCGATATGGCCAATACGAATACACCGTCATGTCCTTCGGGTTAACCAATGCCCCAGCCACCTTCTCCCGGCTAATGAATTCTATATTCATGGAGTATTTGGATAAATTCGTCGTGGTATACCTCGATGATATACTCATCTACTCCAAGAACAAGAAAGATCATGCCGAGCATCTAAGGCTGGTATTGACGAAACTTCGAGAGCACCGCCTTTATGCCAAATTCTCTAAATGTGAATTCTGGTTACCGGAAGTGACCTATCTAGGCCATGTGATCTCTGGCAAGGGTATTGCCGTCAATCCCGAGCGAGTTCAAGCCGTCCTTGATTGGACTCCCCCTGAATCGGTCAAGCAAGTTAGGAGTTTCCTTGGCTTAGCGAGCTATTGCCGACGCTTCGTCGAGAATTTCTCCAGGGTTGCTACACCTCTAACTGAACTCCTCAAGAAAGATAAAAAGTTTGAATGGAACCCACAGTGCGAGTCCAGCTTTCAGGAACTGAAAAGACGCCTGACATCTGCACCCGTACTGGTACCACCAGACTTTTCTAAGGACTTTATTATCTACTTCGACGCCTCGCGACAAGGACTAGGTTGCATACTTATGCAAGATCGTCAAGTTATCGCATACGCATCCCGGCAGTTGCGTCCACATGAGGATAACTATCCGACACATGATCTAGAGCTTGCAGCTGTAGTCCACGCACTCAAAACATAGCGACATTACCTTCTTGGTAATCGCTGTGAAATCTTCACTGATCACCAAAGTCTGAAATACATCTTCACCCAACCGGATCTAAATCTCAGGCAAAGACGTTGGGTTGAGTTGCTCACCGATTACGACTTAGGAATCACTTACACCCCTGGGAAGGTCAATGTCATGGCTGATGCACTAAGTCGTAAGTCTTATTGTAACAACTTGATGTTACAACAAGGGCAACCACTTCTCCACGAGGAATTTCGTAAGCTTAACCTTCACATTGTTCCTCGAGGATTCCTTTCCACCTTGGTGGCGAAACCTACCCTTACGGATCAGGTCATCAAAGCACAGAAGGTTGATCCGGGAATCTCCCTTATCAAGAGGAACATCAAGAAAGGAGTCGCTGGATGTTTCTCAATTGATGATCAAGGAGTCGTGCACTTTAGTAACCGCTTAGTGGTTCCTAAGGTACGGAACCTGAGACGGCCGATCCTTAAGGAGGCTCACGAGTCTCCTCTCACGATTCATCCCGGTAGTACCAAAATGTATCAGGACCTACGCCAGAGGTTCTGGTGGACTAGGATGAAGAGAGAAATCGCTCAATTCATTGCTAACTACGACGTTTGTCGTCGAGTCAAAGCAGAGCATCAACGGCCTGCTGGCACCCTTCAACCTTTAGCTATTCCTGAATGGAAATGGGACAAGATCGGTATGGACTTCATTACCGGGTTTCCTAGGACCAGGAAAGGGAATAATGCTATCTTCGTCGTTATCGACCGCCTCTGCAAAGTAGCCCACTTCCTGCCTGTTCGAGAGAGTATAACCGCTAGCCAGCTAGCAGACTTGTATATCTCTCGGATAGTATCACTTCATGGTGTGCCGTTGGAGATTAACTCAGACCGTGGAAGTCTTTTCACTTCATGATTTTGGGAAAGTTTCCAGAATGCTATGGGAACTCATCTCTCTTTCAGCACTGCCTTCCATCCTCAGTCAAGTTGTCAAGTGGAACGAGTCAATCAAAATCTGGAAGATATGCTTCGAGCCTCTGTCATCTCCTTCGGTATGGATTGGGAGAAGTGTCTTCCATTTGCCGAATTCGCTTATAACAATAGCTATCAAGCCAGCTTGGGCAAGGCTCCCTTCGAAGTTTTATATGGACGAAGATGTCGAACACCTCTTAACTAGTCAGAAACCGGGTAAAGACAATTCTTTGGTCCGGATATGATCCAGGAAGCAGAAGAGCAAGTTCGCATCGTTCGTGAGAAATTGAAAACAGCCCAGTCTCGCCAGAAGAGCCAATATGATAGTCATCATAAGGCTGTGACTTTTGAAGTCGGCGATAAGGCTTACCTTCGGGTTACTCCTCTTAAGGGAACCCATCGTTTCGGTATCAAAGGCAAATTGGCCCCTCGTTACATCGGTCCTTTTCGCATTCTAGCCAAACGAGGAGAAGTTGCCTACCAATTGGAACTACCTCCGCACCTTTCCAGAGTTCATGATGTCTTCCATGTTTCTCAACTCAGGCGTTGCTTCTCGGATCCTATCTGCGGAGTGGACCACGAAATGCTTGATCTCCAGGACAATCTCACATATCGAGAATACCCCGTTCGTATTCTTGATCAAACCGAGCGTACCACTCGACGTCACAATATCAAGTTTCTCAAGGTTCAATGGTCATATCATTCCGAGAGTGAAGCTACTTGGGAAAGGGAGGATCGTCTTCGACTTGAGTACCCCACCCTCTTTCCGGAGGAACCCGAATCTCGGGACGCGATTCTTTTGAGTGGGGGTGAGTTATCACATCCCTAGTCAGTGCTTGCATTAGGACTAGCTAGAGTGTGCATCATGTTTACTTTCCAAAGAAACTTGAAATGGGAATGACAGAAACCCCAGCACCCCTCTTCTAACAACTAGGGTTTGTTAAAATCTTTTTCAATGTACCTAAAATGCCCTTCAAAAATGTTCATCATTTCTGCCTTGGTCTTAAACCTCTGCCAAAAATGGTGCACAATTTTCTAGGACATCCAAGGTCTCCGGATTAATTCATATGGTATTTGCATTTGGGCATTTAAATGCTATAAAATATTTTATGTGCCCAAATAACCATAAACTAAAACGTTCCATACTGTTCATATTATATACAGTGGGCATGACTAGTTCTATGAGCTATAAAAATGTTCTAGCATTTTTATTAATTCAACAAAGTTGCAAAAGAAATGAAACAGAAAGTAAATAGAAAAAAATAGGAAGAAGTAGACTTACCTGAGCTCACTTACCTGCTGGCCCAGACGGCCCAGCCCACCAGGGGCATCCCCGTCTTCTTCATCGTGCCAGCGCACGAAGCTGCTTGGTGGCGAGCGCCGCCGACGTGCCGGCCACCTCCTGCCTGCCTGGCAGCCCCCTCGACGCCCTGGACGCTCCTAGTCGACGCCACGCACCCCTGGCACCTTTCCCACTCTCCCCCGTGTCTTCCCCCTCCTCTCTCCCCTCCGCTGAGCTCCACCGAGCGAGCTCGTCGCCGCCGATCGCTGCCACCGCGCCCTACGCCACTCCCTCGCCTCCCCGACACACCATTAGCTCCGCCGCATCACCCTGAAGCTCCCCACCGACGCACACGACGCCAGAAGCCCTACAACACCCTCCCCGCCGTCGTCTTCAACCTTCGACACCGGAGATCACCGCCGCCCGTACGTCGCCGTCCGACCTCCCCCAAGCTCGCTTCGACGCCCTCTGCGACCGCTGTGAGCTCACGCTTCGAACCCCTCTCTCCACGGGCTCGATTACGCCTTGTAGCCACCGCCCCCTTGCTGACCGAAGCTCACCGCCGCCAGCCAACTCGCCGCCGTGGCCACAGGCGCTGTGCCTCGTAGCAGAGCACGCCATTAGGATCAGTAGGTCACCAGCAAGCTAATGCCACCCATAACTCCTCCTCCCGTGCACCACAACACCGTCCCGGCCAACTCCGTGTGAGCGCCGCCGCGGACGAGCTCGTTGCCGTCAACTCCGGCGACCAATCGACCAACCAGTGGCACCGTTGGATGTGGTGCATCACCAGGAGCACATAGAGCCCATCCGCGCGACAAATAGTAGCCGTAACAAGGATTCCGACGAGTCACCGCCGTGCGAAATGGTCGCCGTCGGCCAAACTCCGGCGGGCTGACGTGACCTGTTAATTAGGAGCTAATAGTGATTAGATTAACCACCACAGTCACTGACAGTGGGCCCCACTGCTTAGTCAAACCCAGTCAACTCTAGTTTTGCCGGGATTAGCTCCAGAGACACTAACATGAGGGACCCACCAGTCAGGTTTGACCTAGAACAGGTCTGTTGACTTGCTGAAGTCAGCATGATGTCATGCTGATGCAGTAAAGGATTTTCTGGGATTATTTGATTTAAAACAATTCAGGAAATTCCAGAAAATGCTTTAAACTTAAAAAATCATATAAATTCAAAGTAGGTCAGATGGAAAAGATTTCTATATGAAAATTGATCAGAAAAATCCAATCTTTCCAATGGCACTGGTTTCATGCATGTTTGAGCAAGTTAACCTTGCTGTATATATGAAAACATGATAATGCACTTAAATAAATAATAGTTTGGGTTTCAATTTGAATCTTTGATTCAAATGGACTCAGACCCTTCTGTTTATAGTTGCATTAGCCCAAAACACATGCATCTTACCATATCAAGAGCATGCATCATACTGTTGCATTTGTTTGCTTATTGATTGTATCGCCGGTATTCTCCGTGTTAGGTCCTGCTCCCGAGGATACTTCTGCGTATCCAACAGAAGAGCAGTACCCGACAACCACTCTGTCAGGCAAGCAATCATTGATCATTCCGATACAAACCCATCTTCTCGCTCCTGCTCTCTTTTACTGCATTAAGGCAACATCGCATGAACTGCTACTTGCTGCGGTAGTTGAACCCTATTCCCTTGCATGACCTGTCATTGCCAAAGTAAATAGTTGAAACCCACTAGCATGTGTAGGAGTTGTTTGAGCCATGTGATGTGTGATCCACCATGCTATTTGTTTATGTTGCCTGCTATGCTTAGAGTTGTGTCAGGTCTGGTTCATCTGGGTGATGGATTAGAGTGAAATGATCATATCGGTAAAGAGAGGGAAGTGTGGAACATGTTTGGTAAAGGTAACGATGAAAGGCCATGTAGGAGTACATGGTGAGTTGTTTCATTGGAATCGTCCATAGGACCCGAGATCTGTATGTGTGGTTCAAGTTTCAGCTACTACCATGCATTGGGCCCGAAACCAATGGACCCTCTCGGCTTATTAACTGCCCTTGTACTCTGTCCAGGAGTTGCAACTAGTTTCTTGTGTTTGTAGTTTACTGGTAGTCGTGCACAGCGCTGACCCTCGGGGTGGGCTGTGATGCGACAGGTACGTGGCCGGGTGTACCGAGCGCCCGTTTGGTGACTTGAGAACCCTGTACACATCGTTTGGGGCCATGAGCGACACCCCGGCCGGATCTCCCCACGGATGGAACCCAAATAGGCGATAAACCTGGACGAGAGACTTGTGTAGTTAGTCAGGTCGTGGCCGACACCCTCGCTGGGCTTCCGCTTGAAGGTTGCCGAGTACATGTCGAGTAAACTGCGATAAGTGGTGGAAGCGTGTGTGAAGAAGTACACCCCTGCAGGGTTATCAATCTATTCGAATAGTCATTGTTCGCGGTACGGACTACTTGGTTACTCTTACAGTTCATAGACAAGTTGATGGATACTACTAAAAGCCTCAAGACAAGTGTGAGTGCCGTGGATGGCCCTTCCGTAGGATGACGGAAGAGGATCCTCGGTGGTGTATTGTTGTGGTGAGTAGAGGACTCGTGTACGTAGTATTATCTTGCAATCTGTTGAGAGTCGTAGTATAGGTTAGCCAAGAGTCAAAGCTGGCTTTCTGCTATGAACTCCACTACCCCTGTTGATAATGTTGCATGTATGATAGGTTCTATTGTAAGACTTGCTGAGTACCTTTGTACTCATGTTTGCTTAATAACTGTTGCAGAGGAGAACCCTGCCCCTTATGATGGGTTCTACATAGACGTTGACGTCGTCGAGTAGCTTGCTACCCAGACGGAGATCTGGAGCTTGTGAAGGGCCTTGTAGATAGTCAGGCTACACCAAGCCTGTTTTATTTTCTAAGTTGTCTGTACTCAGACATGTAGCTTCCGCTTATGCTTGTATGACTGTATGACTTGAGTGTTGGGTCATGTGACCCCTACCTGTATGGATATGTTATGTATGGCTCTTGGAGCCTCTTAAATAAAGTACTTTGAGTCATAGAGTTCTGTTGTGATGCAATGTTGTATTTGCACATATTGAGCATATTGTGTGTATGATTGAAATGCTTGGTATGTGTGGGATCCGACACCTAGTTGTTTTCTTTTGGTAGCCTATCTTACAGGGAAATGCCTCCTAGTGCTTCCAATGAGCCTTGGTAGCTTGCTACTGCTCGGAACACGTAGGCTGGCCGGCATGTGTCCTTCTTCGTTCCTGTGTCTGTCCCTTAGGGGAAATGTCACGCGTTGTTCCTTTAAGTCCATGTAGCTTTCTACGACTTGGGTTCATACGTTGATGACTGACACGTTCGTTGCTCGGTCATGGATGCCTGTCTCTGTAATTTAGTGCCACTTTTGGTTTATAACTAGCCATGTCGGCCCGGGTTCTCTGTCATGTGGATGCTAGCGACACAGTCATATATGTGTGCCAAAATGCGCAAACGGTCCCGGGCCAGGTAAGGTGGCACCCGTGGGGATACCGTGCGTGAGGCCGCAAAGTGATATGACGTGTTACAAGCTAGACCCGCGTGACTTAGGATCGGGGTCCTGACAATGGCTATGGAAATGCCATGATAGGTAGGTATAGTGGCTGTTTTGTGGAACAATATGGTGGCTGTTTTGAGGAAGGATATATAGTGGGTTTATGGTACCGGCGGAAGTTGCGCGGTACAAGAGAGGCTAGCAATGGTGGAATGGTGAGAGTGCGTATAATCCATGGACTCAACATTAGTCATAAGAACTCATATACTTATTGCAAAAATCTACGAGTCATCAAAACAAAGCAATCAATGCATGCTCCTAGGGGGGAGGTTGGTAGGAGTTAACCATCGCGCGCCCCCGAACTCCACACAAAGGTTGGCACTCTATAAATACCTCATGGTCTAACTTCGTCACATATCAGTTCACCATACATGCATGATACGGGAATCACTTACCTTAACACAAGTATTTCTCAATTTCATAATGACTCCACTAGCATGACTCTAGTATCACTATCCTCATGTCTCAAAACAATTATCAAGCATCCAAAATCTCGTTTTATTCAATGCACTTGGTGTGATTTTTTACTACATTGACATTGGATGTCTATCATGTGAAGACTAGCTTCTTTAGCCTAAACACATTACCATGCTGTTTTGAATATACTCTCAAAAGGATATAAGTGAAGCATGAGAGTTCAACAATGGATGTCTATCATGTGAAGACTAGCTTCTTTATCCTAAACACATTACCATGCTGTTTTGAATAGAATCTAAAAAGGATACAAGTGAAGCATTAGAGTTGAACAATTTATACAAAATATTACCACCACTGTGCTCTAAAAGATATAAGTGAAGCACTAGAGCAAAAGCTATTCCACTCAAAAGATATAAGTGAAGCACATAGAGTGTTCTAATAATTTCTAGGCCATATTTAACACTCTCAAATAGGTGTGTCCAGCAAGGATGATTGTGGCAAACTAACAAGCAAAGACTCAAATTATACAAGACGCTCCAAGCAAAACACATAACATGTTGCGAATAAAAACATAGCTCCAAGTATAGTTACCGATGGATGAAGACGAAAGAGGGGATGCCTTCCCGGGGCATCCCCAAGCTTAGGATTTTGATTATCTTGGATTTACTTGGGGTGCCATGGGCATCCCCAAGCTTAGGCCTTTGATACTTCTTGTTCCATAGTCCATCAAAGCAATACTCAAAACTTGAAAACTTCACAACACAAAACTTAGAAAAAACATTCTCGTGAGCTCCGTTAGTATAATAAAGCAAACCACTACTCAAAGGTGCAGCAATGAATTAATTCTTTGTTTATATTGGTGCTAAACCTACTGTATTCCAACTTCTCTTTTGTTTATATCCTCCAATACTACTCATAGATGCATCGGAATAAGCAAACAACACACGAAAAACAGAATTTGTCAAAAACAGAACAGTCCATAGTAATCTGCAAGTTTCTCCTACTTCTGGAACTCCAAAAAAATTCAAACTAAATTGTTAAATTTTCGCAATTTGTCTACCAATCATCTGCAAAAGGAATCAACTAAAAAGCATGCTCCAGTAAAATCTGCAGACTACTTTAGCGAGCGCCAACGATTCTGTTTTTCACAGCAAGATCACATAAACTTCACACAAGTCTTCCCAAAGGTTCTACTTGGCACAAACACTAAACAAAACATGAAACCACATCTAATCAGAGGCTAGATTCAATATTTAGTCCTTAACAGCAACAGACACAAAAACATAAAATTGGGTTGCCTCCCAACAAGCGCTATCGTTTTACGCCCCTAGCTAGGCACGATACAAGATAAATCTAGGTATTGCCATCTTTGGAAGGCAATCCATAAGTGGCTCTCATGATAGATTCATATGGTAATTTGATTTTCTTTCTAGGAAAGTGTTCCATGCCTTTCCTTAACGGAAATTGGAATCTAATATTTCCTTCCTTCATATTAATAATTGCACCAATCTTTCTAAGGAAAGGTCTACCAAGGATAATAGGACATGAAGGATTGCATTCTACTCACTCCGGTCGGAATTACTTGTCTCGGAAATGGATGTATCTAGAACTAAATTACGTCTATATAAATCCATTTCAATGACAAGTAATTCCGAACGGGGGAGTATATCAAGAACGATGAAATCTATGGGCACATAATTCCTATTGGCAACAAAAGAACATCATTAATTCTTTCCATAGGTTTCTTAATAATGGAAACCGCAAGATGCAAATTTAAAGAACAATCATCAAGCTCATGGAACCCTAGCAAATCACACACAGTTTTTGGGATAGTGGAGACACTAGCACCCAAATCAGACAAAGCATAGCATTCATGATCTTTTATTTTTATTTTTATAGTAGGTTCCCACTCATCATAAAGCTTTATAGGTATAGAAACTTCCAACTCAAGTTTTTCTTCACAAGATTGCATCAAAGCATCAACTATGTGTTTAGTGAAAGCTTTATTTTGACTATAAGAATGCGGAGAATTTAGGATGGATTGCAACAAGGAAATACAATCAATCAAAGAGCAATTGTCATAATTGAATGCCTTGAAATCCAAAGTAGTGGGTTCACCACTATGCAAAGTTTTAATCTCTTCACTCCCACTTTTAGCAATTTTAGCATCAAGATCTAAGAACTCCGAATCATTGGGATACCTTAAAGCAGAATCATCTCCAATCCTATCTTCATCAAGTTTTATACTAGAAAACAATGATCTAATAGGAGACACATCAATAACCTTCAGATCTTCATCTTTATTTTCATGATAACTAGAAGAACACGATTTAATATAATCTTCTCTTTTAGCACGCATTCTAGCGGTTCTTTCTTTGCATTCATCAATGGAAATTCTCATGGCTTTGAAAGACTCATTGATATCATGCTTAGGTGGGATATATCTAAGTTTCAAAGAATCAACGTCAAGAGTAATTCTATCCACACTTCTAGCCAATTCATCAAACTTAAGCAATTTCTCTTCAAGCAAAGCATTGAAATTCTTTTGCGAGATCATAAACTCCTTAACACTAGTTTCAAATTCAGAAGGCATCTTTCCATAAGAATTGTTGTAGGAATTATCATAATTATTAGAGGAATTACTAGGAAAAGGCCTAGGATTAAAATTACCTCTATAAGCATTGTTACCAAAATTATTCCTACCAACAAAATTCACATCCAAAGATTCATTGTTATTCTCAACCAAAGTGGACAAAGGCATATCATTAGGATCAGAAGAAGCACTCTAAGCAGCAAATTATTTCATAAGTTCCTTTCCACTCAAAACACTAATTTCTTCGATAGCATGCACTTTTTTACTAGTAGATCTTTCGGTGTGCCATTGAGAATAATTAACCATAATATTATCTAGGAGTTTGGTAGCTTCTCCTAAGGTAGTTTCCGTGAAAGTGCCTTCGGCGGCCGAATCTAAAAGATTTCTAGAAGCAAAATTCAAGCCAGCATAAAAATTATGAATAATCATCCATTGATTCAAACCATGTCTAGGGCAATTATGTATCATCATTTTCATTCTCTCCCAAGCTTGTGAGACATGCTCATGATCTTGTTGCTTAAAATTCTTAATATCGTTTTGAAGAGAGATGATCTTAGCAGGAGGGAAATACTTAGAGATAAAAGCATCTTTGCACTTATTCCACGAATCAATACTATTTCTAGGCAAAGAGGAAAACCAAGTTTTAGCACGATCTCTAAGTGAAAATTGAAATAACTTCAATTTAACAATATCGTTATCCGTATCCCTTTTCTTTTGCATATCACACAAATCAACAAAGTTGTTTAGATGGGTAGTGGCATCTTCACTAGGAAGGCCGGAGAATTTATCTTTCATGACAAGATTCAACAAAGCAGCATTGATCTCACAAGATTCAGCATCCGTAATAGGAGCAATCGGAGTGCTATTAAAATCATTGTTGTTGGTATTGGAGAAGTCACACAATTTGGTATTGTTCTGAGCCATAGTAGCAAGCAAGCAATCCAACACACACAAGCAGACAAGATGCAATCGAACGAAAAACACACGACGGAAGAAGGGCAAATAAAACGGCAAGGGTGAAGTGGGGGAGAGGAAAACGAGAGGCAAATAAATGTAATGCGAAGGATAAGGGTTTGTGATAGGTACTTGGTATATGACTTTTGCGTAAGCCTCCCCGGCAACGGCGCCAGAAATTCTTCTTGATACCTCTTGAGCTAGTGTTGTATTCCCTCGAAGAGGAAAGGGAGATGCAGCACAGTAGCGTAAGTATTTCCCTCAGTTTTTGAGAACCAAGGTATCAATCTAGTAGGAGACCACACGCGAGTCCCTCACACCTGCACAAACAAATAAGAACTTTGCAGCCAACGCGATAAGGGGTTGTCAGTCCCTTTACGGTCACTTATGAAAGTGAGATCTGATAGAGATGATAGTTTATATTTTTGGTATTTTTGGTTTATAAGAGCAGAAAATAAAAGCAAGAAAAGTAAAGTAGATGTAGATTGATATGTTGAGAATAGACCCGTGGGCCATAGTGTTCTCTAGTGGCTTCTCTCATGATAGCGATATTCTATGGCGGGTAAACAAATTACTGTCGAGCAATTGATAGAAAACGAATAATTATGATACTATCTAGTCATGATCATTGTATATAGGCATCACGTTCGAGACAAGTAGACCGAAACGATTCTGCATGTACTACTATTACTCCACACATCGACCGCTATCCAGCATGCATCTAGTGTATTGAGTTCGTAAGAACAGAGTAACGCCCTAAGAAATATGACATGATGTAGAGGGATAAACTCAAGCAATATGATATAAACCCCATCTTTTTATCCTCGATGGAGACAGTACAATACGTGCCTTGCTGCCCCTACTGTCACTGGGAAAGAACACCACAAGATTGAACCCAAATCCAAGCACTTCTCCCATTGCAAGAGCTATAGATATAGTAGGCCAAACCAAACCAATAGTTCGAAGAGACTTGCAAGGATATTATGAGCACACATAAAAAGTTCAGAGAAGAACCAAATATCTTTAAAGATAACCTTGATCATAAACTCACAATTCATTGGATCTCGACAAACACACTGCAAAAAGAGATTATATCGAATAGATCTCCTCGAAGACCGAGGAGAACTTTGTATTGAGATCCAAAGAGAGAGAAGAAGCCATATAGATACTAGCTATGGACCCGAAGGTCTGTGGTAAACTACTCACAACTCATGGTGAGGGCGATGATGATGATGATGATGAAGGACTCCGTGATAGATCCCCCTCCGGTGGAGCTCCGGGACAGGCTCCAAGATGGGCTCTCCACGGGAACAGAAGCTACGACGATGGAATTAGGGTTTTCTCTCTGTTCACGGAGTTTCTGGGGTACGTGGACTTATATAGGAAGAAGGGGGGCACCGGGGGCCACTTGAGGAGGCCTCGAGGCAGGGGGCGCGCCGCCCCCACCCTCGAGGGCAGCTCCTCGATCCCCTGACGTGGTTCTCAATATTCCTGTGCGTGATTTGCTCCAGAAATATCTCTCGCGAAGGTTTCATTCCGTTTGGACTCCGTTTGCTATTCTTTTTCTGCAAAACCCTGAAACAGGCAAAAAATAGCAATCTGGACTGGGCCTTTGGGTTAGTAGGTTAGTCCAAAAAATGATATAAAAGTGAATGATAAATCCCATTAAACATCCAAGACTTCATAAATAATAGCATGGAACAATAAAAAATTATAGATACGTTGGAGACGTATCACAGTGCACCATAGGCGGGGAGCCGGCGGGAGGCCGAGGCGCGGTGGGGGGCCACTGGGCGAGCCACGGGCGTGGTAGCAGAGGAGCTGGGAGCCGGCGCGACAGGGGCTACTGGCGAAGGCGATTACGGGCGGCGTGAGCGGCAGTAGTAGATGCAGCGGAGCGGCCATGATGACGGTAGGCATCACATGCCATGCGCGGGGCCACGGGGTCGCCAGCAGGGGTGCGAGCGGCACGACGCGCATGCATGAGTGACACAGTTGAGCATGGAAAGGCACGACGAGAGGGCGCGTACGGCTGCGGTGAGTGCCGCCGAGAGATTCTTCTCCGACGCTTGACGGCTACGTTTGGGGAGGGGGCGTCTACTGTGGTGGACTCGAAGGTGAACAGAGGAGTGGGATGAGCTCACCCATGAGCAGGGGAAGATGGGTGGCGAGGCTCGACGAGGCCGTTCGGGGAGGAGGTCGAGGACGGGGCGACATGTGATGGCGAGGACGAGCGCGGCGACGGGTGTCAACGGGGTCGAGGAGTCCAGATCCATGCAGGAGGGGAGGAAGGAGGATTCCTCGATCCAGATCGAGAAAAGGAGGGGAGGGTTGACGTGGGGTAGCTAGGGTTTGCGTCGGGGAGGCTTCTTATGCCTCTGGGTAGCCGGGGGATCACCGGCACGCGCCATGGCGCGGCTGGATGCTTGCCCCGATCCCCTAGTGAACAGAGGAAGGAGGGATGAGCGGGGTGGGCTGGGCCTGGTGCTGTGCACTTGGGCCTCAAGTGCACAGTGCGAGGCTTAGCCCTCTTTCCTTTTCTTAATTTGGTTTTTCTTTTATTCTTTTATGTTCAATTGTTTTCCTATTTTATTTTCTATTGTTTTAGTTCTATAAAATACCAAACTATTTTCTAAATTAGTATTATTACATATGCTACTGCCACAACAGTTTTGACTTCTAGACAAAATAGTTTTACATTTTATAAATCAGAAAAGGCATTTAGTTAATTGTTATTGCCACCGTTTAATTCACAAAGGGCATTTAATTACTTTATAAAAATGTTGTGTCACCACCAGAATTAGTTATGGAATATTTGCCATACTTTGAACATTTTAGTTTTATCCTTTGAAAACTTTATTTGTTTGCATTTATTTTAATTTGAATTCGAACTGGTTTCAACCAAAGTGACTTGTAGCAACAGTAAAACTGATGATGTGGCATCATTAGGAGAGGATCACTGTAGCTTAATTATCCAGGCGTTACAAATCTCGTCCACTACAAGAAATCGCGTCCCAAGATTTTAGGAGTTAGAAGGAAACAAAACGGGGTATTCATCATGAAGACGATCCTCGAGTTCCCAAGTGGCTTCATCTTCAGAAAGATTTAACCACAAACCTTTTAGAAATTTGATAGCTCTTTGTCGGTGTGACGTTCAGCTTGATGGGGAACGTGAACCAGACAGAAACTTCACACCTCGATGTTGTCTTTCCAAGCCTCACAAAAGGAGAAGCGTTGCACACATTCAAGGGTTAAATCCGTGCATCGACATTTTGAACAAGATGAGCATGGTATCTTACTATCTCATTTGAAGGATGTAGCAGATGGACGGTCTTAGTGGCGCAAATGATAGAAGCGGTATGTGTTTTCAACCATTCCATTCCCAGAATGAGGTCAATATTGGATGACTTCAAGACAACGGGAGAAACATGGAATTCCAACCCTTCAATTTCAATGGTGACATTGTGACTAACCATGGTGGTTCGACATTGTCTCGCAGGGGTATGTACCACTAGCGGATTGTCCATCTCTTCGAAATTAATGCCATGCATGAATGGAAAATTTTCTGATATGAAAGAATGTGATGGTCTTGAATCGAATAAAACAGAAGCTGTTATTGAGTGAACAAAAAGAGTACCCAACACGGTGCAGGCTGGCTTTGAGCTTCATTCAGATCAATGTGGTTAGCCTGACCATGACCATAAAGCATGGCATTGTTGTTGTGGGGCTGATTGTTACCACGACCAGTTGGAGGAAGTGCAAGCTGGTTCTGATTCTGGTAGCAATCTCTAGCACGGTGTCCTGGTTGGCCACACTTGAATCATAGCCCATCATTTGGACGAGGAGCAGGAGCTTGGGGTGGTGCAACTTGAATTCTCGGCTGCCCAGGTGGTGGAGGTGGCACGCGAGGTGCAGCATGGGACTGCCTTGTTGTAGGTGCGATTGGGTGGTACATGTTGTTGGGGATCCAGATCCCACGCTTTTGTGATGAAGGGCCCGAAGATGAACCAGTGCCATGGTTGCGCCTGAGAGATCCCTGGTGTTCCTGCAGACCAGTTTCGATGTGAATGGCCTTGTTCACCAAGGTGGCGAAGTCAGCAAAGTCATGTGCAAGGAGTGCGAGCTTGATATCTGCTTGAAGTCCATCATGAAACTTTTCTTGCCTACATGCATGAGTGGCAATGTCTTCTTCAGCATAGTGGGACAAGTCAAGGAACTCCCGCTGATAAGCATCTACAGTCTTGTTGCCTTGGGTGAGGTTACGAAACTTGTACTTCTTCCTGTCCATAATTCCCTGAGGATTGAAGCTTGCACGGAAGGCATCTTGGAAATCCGGCCAAGTGGTGACCGCTCCAGCAGGTAGTGAACGTCTGTGGTTGTCCCACCATTGAGCAGCGGGACCCTTCAGATAATATTCCGCGAAGGTGAGATAGCTGGCAGGGGCTACACTAGCAGACTCTAGCTCGAAAGTGATATCACAGAGCTAGTCATCAACATCAAGTGGTTGAGTTGAGTTGCGGTAGATGCTTGGGTTGAGATGTGCAAAGTCGTTCAGGGTCACAATTGCTGGCTGCTAGTTCAAGTTGGGGCGAGGAAACTGAGCCATCATTCCTTCCATGAACTGGCGGTTCAACTCAAACTGTTGGATCATACGAGCCATGTACTCAGGCGGTGGCGGGGCATTGCCACCATGACCACGGCCAGCGGGTCTAACCATCCTGCTAACACATAACAGGGGTAGTTCAGCATTGAGAAATTTGCAAAGACAAGAATTATTCACAATCTATCTTGTAGAATGAACGAGGTATGACAGGTACCACATAGTAGTCAGCACGACAGAGTGTGTACTATTCAAAATACTCTTCTAAGAAAAAAAATGGTTTATCCAATTTTGGGGTGAATGTGGTCATGGGATCCTAAGGTCAGAGTTAGTAAATTCGTTTAACCCGAACAAAAGAGAGTTCAGAGTCCCGGAGTAAAGATCGAGGAGTAAAAGATCCTAATACCACCCAATTGGCGACATAGGCCCGTAAGCGACACAACCATGTTAGTAAATCAGTTTTTCAAAGACTAGACTCAACTTCGGCCAAGGAGTTGGAAAGGAAAATCCTATAGGCAGTCGGCTCTGATACCAACTTGTGACGCCCCCGATTTGACCGTACACTAATCATGCACGCAAATGTGTATGACCAAGATCAGGGACTCACGGGAAGATATCACAACACAACTCTAGACAGAAATTAAAATAATACAAGATTCATATTAAAAGCCAGGGGCCTCGAGGGCTCGAATCAGAAGCTCGAAAGCAACAGAGTCAGCAGAACAAACAATATCTGAGTACCGACATAAGTTAAAAAGTTTTGCCTTAAGAAGGCCAGCACAATCATCAACGATCGAGGAGGCAAGGCCTCCTGCCTGGGACATCCTAACTACTCCTGGTCGTCATATGTCTCCAGGTAGTAGTAGGCTCCGTCGGGGTAGTAGTTGTAGTCAACTGGGGTGGCATCTGGCTCCTGGGATCCGCCATCTAGTTGCAACAACCAGAAAGAAGAAAGAAAGGGGAAAAGGGGGAGCAAAGCAACAGTGAGTACTCATCCAAAGTACTCGCAAGCATCAGATATATACTAAGTATGGATTAGTATCAAAGGAATAAGCTGTATATGTGGACTGAACTGCAGAATGCCAGAAGAGGAGGGGAAAAGCCTATCCTATCGAAGACTAGCATCTTCTGGAAACCACCATCTTCCAGTAGTAGAGTAGAGTACAAAATAGCAGTTTATATTTAACAAGCATGTTGTAGTATTAACGTCCTAGAGATCCTTCCTCGACTCTCTGCGTGAAAGTAATCTTGTAGCCAACATATCCATCACATATATCAAATATCCATTCCTAGTTATAATGGATCAGGATATAAGACTGAACGTCCGTTACCGTGGACATAGCTATTCGAATAGATAACTTCCCTGCAGGGGTGCACCACATTACCCTCACGCTCGATCATCTCTGGACGGACACACTTTTCGGGGTCAATGCCCGGCCTCGGAAGATCAACACTTCGCAGCCCTACCTAGGCTCAGCAGAGAGGTCCCCGCTGGTATACATCCTAAGCACTCCGGATCACGAGCCATCGCCCGTTGCAATCCGGGTCGTTGCGAGCAGGGCGTACCAGGCACCACCTCTGTACTGGATGGGGCCGGCCCAGCCGTGCCGCTATGCTGAACTGGACGCCTGACAAAGCTTCGGCTGATACCACGACGCCGAGGCCCATAACTATTCTCGTGTGGCGGTTAGTGCGTAAAGGCCAGAGGCCGATTCAGAACAAATACCCAAACTTGTTAGTGCATTATTAAAAGAAGCGACGGCTGTCGGTACAAGTCCGGAGCTATCATCCCTCCTGGGTGATACCGCTAAACAGCCGGCCGACACCGTAAGAACTCCGGCGGGTGCTCATCGGGCCCGCCTGCCTTTCACAAAGGTCTCAAGTAAAGTCCATGTAACCGTGTGTCCAAAACATCAAGGTGGAAAACCCGAGGAATCACCCTCGACGAATTCCACTCGATGTGTCCGTCAAGGCGAACTATGAGGAATCACCCTCAAGGTTCACACTTGAGGTGTTTCATGATAGAGTCGTACAGTAATGGTGAAAGAGGAATCACCCTTGATGACCACGACCAAATAGCTACACTACAGATTTATCATTATGAGTGCGTTATGAGGTATCACCCTCGACACTCGATAGTACCTCTGCGGAGTCGAGCAACAAAGGGGGTGTGATGTGATGTGAGGTGCAGGCTTTGGTTGTCGATCACGTTATTCGAGTCATCGATGATGAAGCAGGGGCAACAAGGACAAGGTGGGGGTCACGAATGGATCACTGGCTAACCTATACTAAGCAGCTCAGTATAAGCAGGTAAGATAAAACAGTAGGTACAAAAGCAGGCTATGCACGAGAATATGATCAATCAATAACAATAGCAAAATCTAATGCAAGCATGAGAGAGAATAGAATGGGCGATGTCGGGATGATCAAAGCGGGGGGGCTTACCTGGAAGCTCTGCTGAAACGGAAGGAGGGTCGTCGTCGACGTAGTCGATTATAGGGGCATCAGCAGTCTCGGGGTCTACCGGAGAAGAAGAGGGGGAAGAAACAATAAATACATAGCACACAGATGCAATACATATGCACGACATGAAAACACGCAGCGTTAGGGGTGCTCTAACATAGTACTACATGATACCGGCAAAGGGGAAACACCCGGGAAAGCATTCCTGGTGTTAGGCATTTTCGGACAAGCGAACCGAAGAGGGATTGTTCCATGTTCGGTATGCTAGGGATGTGTGGGACCGTGTATTCAGATTCGTCTCGAAATTCTAAGCAAATTTCATGTAGAAAACATTTTCATCCGAGCTACGGTTTAATTTATTTGATTTTTCCCAAGTTTTAATAATATTCTGTAATTATTATTTATTCGAAATTAAATAGAAAACACTAACTGTACCCGTCCATGTGCTAGCCACAGAGGCTGACTGGTGGGGGCCAGAAGGGTCCAGTAAATAGGTTGACCTGTGCATGTTTGACTGGTCAACTATTACTATTCAGTGGGGCCTAGGTGTCATAGATACATTAGTTAATTAATTAAAGTTTCAACTAATCCAGTGGTTAGGCTAATTAATCATAGGTAATTAGGTTAATTAATTACTGGATTAATTAAATATTTATTTTTAGTATTTACTTTTTTACTTTTTAATTCTTTTTAAATGGGGGCGGGCCCGACCTGTCTGTGGCCCATCTGGGCCAACCGGGCGGTGGTTTAGCAGGCGCGGGGCGGGACGAACCCGCCAGGGCTATGGGCGAACCCGCCCGAGGGAGGGCGCGACCGCGCTGGCAGGCGCCAGCCGTGGTGGCAAGCGGCGGCGCGAGGAGGCCGGTGGCCAGGGGGCGGGGCGAGGCCGGCGGGTTACAGCGGGCTACACAGGGGAAGCGCGGCGCTTGGGTAGAGTGGGCGCACAGGGCGGTTGGTGGCGGTAGGCGCGACAGGGTCAGAGCGGTGGGTGGATCGCCAGGGATGGGAGCAGCGAGCAGCGCGGCGCGTGGTGTGGCCAGGCGGAGGCCGCGGTCGGCTGCAGCAGTGCGGCGGGGGCGGCCGGCGCAGCGAGGCAGGTAGGAGGAGCTCCCGGGGCACCGTAGGCGCCGAGCCAGCTGGACGCCGAGGCAAGGTGGGGGACCATTGGGCGAGCCACGAGCGTGGGAGTAGAGGAGCTGGGCGCCAGCACGGCAGGGGCTACGGGCGAAGGCGACTATGGGTGGCATGAGCGGCGGTAGTAGATGCAGCAAAGCGGCCGCGACGACGGCAGGCATCGCACGCCACGCACAGGGCCGCCGGGTGGCCAGCAAGGGTGCGAGCGGCGCGACACACACGCAGGAGGGACGCGGTTGAGCATGGAAAGGCATGATGAGTGGGCGTGTACGACTACGGTGAGTGCGGCCAGGAGATTCTGCTCTAGCTCTTGACGACTACGTTCGGGGTGGGGCGTCTACTGTGATGGATTCGAAGGGAAATGGAGGAGTGGGATGAGCTCACCCACGAGCAAGGGAACAGGGGCGGCGAGGCTCAACGAGGCCGGTTAGGGAGGAGGTGGAGGACGGGGCGACGAGTGACGGCGAGGACGAGCGCGGCGACGGGCGTCAACGGGGGTCGAGGCATCGCGGCGTCCAGATCCATGCAGGAGCAGAGGGAGGAGGATTCCTCGGTCAAGATCGAGAAAAGGAGGGGAGAGTTGACGTGGGGTAGCTAGGGTTTGCGTCGAGGAGGCTTCTTATGGCTCTAGGTAGCCGGGGGATCGCGGGCACGCGCCATGGCGCGGCTGGATGCTTGCCACGATCCCCTAGTGAACAGAGGAAGGAGGGATGAGCGGGGTGGGCTGGGCCTAGTGTTGTGCACTTGGGCCTCAACTACACAGTGCCAGGCTTAGCCCTTTTTCATTTTCTTAATTTGGTTTTTCTTTTTATTCTTTTCTGTTCAATTGTTTTCCTGTTTTGCTTTCTATTGTTGTAGTTCTATAAAATACCAAACTATTTTGTAAATTAGTATTATTACATATGCTACTGCCACAACAGTTTTGACTTCTAGACAAAATAGTTTTACATTTTATAAATCAGAAAAGGCATTTAGTTAATTGTTATTGCCACTGTTTTATTCACAAAGGGCATTTAATTAATTAATAAAAATGTTAGGTCACCACCATAATTTGTTATGGAATATATGCCATACTTTGAACATTTTAGTTCTGTCCTTTGAAAACTTTATTTGTTTGGCTTTATTTTAATTTTAATTTGAACCGGTTTGAACCAAAGTGACTTCTAGCAATAGTAAGAGCGATGGCGTGGCATCATTAGCAGAGTATCACTGTAGCTTAATTATCTGGGAATTACACTTAGTTGCTTGGTACTTCTTGAATATTATCTTGGGGTTCCTCGGGCATCCCCAAGCTTAGCCTTTTGCTACTCCTTATTCCTTCATCCATTGCGATCTCGCCCAAAACTTGAAAACTTCAATCACACAAAACTCAACAAAACTTCATGAGACCCGTTAGTATAACAAAACCAATCTTTTCTCCAAGTACTGTAGCAAACCAATTCTTATTTTGTAATTGTATTATATCTATTGTATTCTAACTTTTCTATGGCAAAAACTCATCAAAGAAAACCATAGAATCATCAAAACAAGCACATAACAGAACAAAAACAGAATCTGTCAAAAACAGAACAATCTGTAAAGATGCGAATTTTGACCATACTTCTGTAACAATAAAAGTACTAAAAAATTAGGATAACGTGGAAAATTTGTATATTGATAGTGGCAAAAGAAATTCAAGAGTTTATAACGCTACAGTAATAGTCAAAAATTCTAACTCTAGACGCAAAAGTTTCTGAATTTTCCAACGCGATCAAATCAACCATCAACCCAATCACCCAAAGGCTTTGCTTGGCACAAACATTTATTCAAACCTCAAAAACACATCAAACCAAACATATTGCTGGGTATTTTATTGAGAACAACAAGAAAAGCAAAAAAGCAAAAAGATACAAGTTGGGTTGCCTCCCAACGAGCGTTATCGTTTTACGCCCTTAACTAGGCATAAATCAAAGATCTCATGTGTTATCATCCTTGTTGGATGTTCCATAAGTTGCCCTCATTATATATTCATAAGGCAATTTGATTTTTGTTCTAGGGAGGTGTTACATGCCCTTTCTCAAGGGAAATTGAAATTTATTATTCCCTTATTTCATATCAATCACTGCACCAATCGTGCGTAAAAACGGTCTACCAAGTATAATAGGGCAAGACAGATTGCAATCGATGTAAAGAACAATAGATTCTACGGGTACATAGTTCTTATTTGCAAGAATAAGAACATCATTGATCCTTCCGAAAGGCTTTTTAATAGTAAAATCCGCCAAATGAAAATTAAGAGAACAATCTTCAATATTGGTAAGACCAAGAACATCACAAAGAGATTCCGGAATAGTGGAAATACTAGCATCCAAATCACATAACGCATTGCACTCAGAATTTTTAATTTTAATTTTGATAGTAGGTTCCCATTCATCATGTAATTTTCTAGGAATGGACACTTCTAATTCCAACTGATCTTTTAAAGCTTTCATCATAGCATCAACAATATGTTTAGTAGAAGCTTTATTTTGTTCATAAGCATGAGGTGATTTTATCATGGATTGCATCAAGGAAATACAATCAATCAAAAAGCAATTATCATAATTCAATTCCTTGTAATCCAAAAGAGTGGGCACATCACTAGTTAAAGTTTTGACCTCTCAAAACCCACTTTTATTAATTCTCTCAACAAGATTTTCACCTTCCGAATCATCAGGGCGCCTTCTAACTAAAGTTGACTCTTCTTCTGTTGCTTAATCATTAAGTTGAACTTTACTAAACAAGAAATCGATATAAGAAACACCAATCATTTTAAGATCATCATCATTTTTATGAAAGCAATCACTAGAAAACGCTTTTTCTAAGGATTCTCTTCTAGCTCTAAGCATAGCGATCATTTTCTTACTTTCATCCATAGATACATAAAGGGCCTTAATTGCTTCCTCAACTTTAGGCAGAAAAAATTTCAACTTGAGATTTTCCACATCATGAGATATTCTATCAATACTTCTAGACATATCATCAATCTTATTCAATTTTTCTTCTATAGAAGCATTGAAAACCTTTTGAGTATTGACGATTTTAATATTGTTCTCTAGATCACCGACATTCCTATTATTGTTATTATAAGAAGAGTTATCATAGTAATTACCATAACTATTAGAGGAATTTCCCAGGAAAGGTCTAGGATTAAAATTTCTTCTATAAGCATTGTTGTTGAAATTATTTCTAGAGATAAAATTTACATCTATAGCATCACTATTTTGCTCAATCAAAGTGGACAAAGGCATATCATTAAGATCAATAGGAGCACTTTTACTAGCAACCATTTTCATAAGAGCATCAACTTTTTCACTCAAAGAATCAATTTCAACCGAATTAACTTTTTTGCTAGTAGGCGCCCTTTCGGTATGCCATTGCGAATAGTTTGCCATAATATTATCAAGCAATTTGGTGGCTTCACCCAAAGTAATGTCCATAAAAGTTCCACCCGTAGCGGAGTCCAAAAGATTTCGAGAAACAAAATTCAACCCCGCATAAAAAAATTGTATGATCATCCAAAGATTTAACCCATGAGTTGGGCAATTCCTTAGCATTGAATTTCACCCTTTCCCAAGATTGTGCAACATACTCATGTTCAAGTTGCTTGAAATTCATGATTTGGGTTCTAAGGGAAATAATTTTTGTGGGCGGAAAATACTTAGTTATAAAAGAGTCTTTGCACTTATTCCAAGAATTGATACTATTTTGAGGCAAAGACGAAAACCAAATTTTAGCATGATCGCGCAAAGAGAACGAAAATAATTTCAACTTCACGATATCGTTGTCCACATATTTTTTCTGTTCCAAATTGTATAACTCCACAAAGGTGTTAAGATGGGACGCGACATCCTCATTAGGAGTACCGGAAAATTTATCTTTCATGACAAGATTCAACAAAGTAGCATTAATATCACAAGATTCCGCACTAGTGGAGGGAGCAATCGGGGTGCTTATGAAATCATTGTTGTTGGTATTGGAAAAATCACAGAACTTAGTGTTCTTGATGCGGAGCATCCCAAGGTCATCCACATGGACCTACCGTCGACTCACCAAGTGCCCAAAGGACCAATGACACGAGCCCGTGCAAGAGCTCTCGAAGCCGAGGTGAACTCGCTCCTTTATCAATTTCCTCTCGATTCACATGGGACGTGGCTTCTACCCTCATCAGAAACTCTATGCATACTCAAGTATTTGGATGAAGGCCACGGGACATCTCTGCATAGTGGACAAGGCGGTGGGATCGACAAGTGCTTGGAACAAGAAGAAGTGCGGCTTAAGACACTACATGCACATGATGTCCCACCCCTACCGGACGACCAGTCACCCCCAGGCACCGGACGCCCGACGATCACCGGACGACCGGCGACTCCCAGACGACCAGACGACCGGAGGCCATCGGACGTCCGTGACTCCGACCACAGAACGTAATTAGCGGAAATCCGAGGATTAGCGGACGTCCGGTCCTCCCGAGCCACCGGACGTCCGGTGACCCAGCGGACGTCCGACCCGACTGTCTGCGCACAGTAAAGGGCGTCAGCCCATGTATTATATACTCGTTGACTTCCTCCTTCTGGGGCAACTTTGTGATAGCTCATCCAAAACCTTAGTGGTTCGTCTCCTACGAGACCGTGGCCTCCTCGGAGAAGATCCACCTGATTCAAGACCTCCTTTACGGAGAAGAACATCAAGACCTCCTCACGGAGATGACTACCGCCACTTGTATCGTCCTTAGTTGACCGTGTATCGTGTATCACACTTTGTGTACCCGGATCTAGCATTTGTGTGACCTAAATGTGTTGATTTGAGTGTTTTCTTCTTGTCCCTCTTGTGTTTTTCCTCGTGTATCATGTGTTCATCCTTGGGATCCCTCCTTTTCGTGAAAGATCAACCACTTAGAGTTCCACCCTACATCATTATGGTATGAAGAGCCACGGCTTCTCACGAAATTGGAGACCCTACCCGTGTTTTCTAGCTTGTTTTTGTTGTGTTCCTCCCAATTCCGAAAATTCCCCACCAAAAATAGCCCCAATTTTTTTTGTGATCTGTTGATTTGGCGAGATTTTGTTGAATTTGTTCCATAGATTTGCTGTGTTACGAGTGGATCTCGAGTTTCCCCACCTTTTCCCCAATTTTCTTCCGCAACTTCAGCCAAGTTTGACCAATTTGTCCACGGATACCTCGAACCCTAGCCCAGACCCACCGGACGACCGATGTCTTACCGGACGTCCGGACCCCCACGAAGCATCGGACGTACGTCACCCACCGGACGACTGGAACAACATATACAGAAGTATTTACCGGATTTCCGAGAACCTTCCGGACGTCCGGTGACCGGACGACCGGCGATCACCGGACGTACGCCGAACCCTGATGAAACTGAACTTACTCAGTTTTGTTCCACCTTCCGCAACCACTTACCCTTTCATACACCCACGTCTACCATACCACCACCACCATTGCCTAACCAAAATCACTACGGTCTTACCTCTTTGTGTCTTGGATCATTTGAGTTGTGGTTTTCCCGTTTCCTTATGTGTTTCGGCTATCTTGGAACGGAACTACATCGACAAGACCACCTCTCAACCTCGACAAGGATGGTAACATCGACGACACTTTGTCATTCTACCTTGCAATTGCGTTGTCACCCTATAGACCATTTTGCGTAGCTTTCCCAACGAGACTAGCCATTTGAGTATTGCCGGGCCACGACACTTGTGCACAATAGTGATAGTCATAGATATTGCATACTACAACATCATATCCCCATGTGACACAAGAGTGGTCCGCATACACAGTAGCTACCTTGATCCGAGAAGCATGCATAAGTGGCCAAAGAAAGATCTCACAAGCTTTTAAGCAAAAGAGCCACCCAAAGCTTATAAGCAACAGACAAATAGCATCATGCGCCTTGCATCAAACGAGATCATATGAGATAGCAATACATCATCTTGTGCTCAAGCATCGGCACGTCATACACTCATAGCATACTTGTGATAGGAAGTCGTTACGTTTGCCTCTTATAGGTCGTGCACAAGTGTGTATCGGCCTATTAAGCAATCGGTTAGCGTCTCTCTAGTGTTGTGCAACAAGAGCATTTTCCGTGGATTCCACATTTTCGCTCACCTTTGGTTGCACAACCACATTTATCTATCCGTGTGTGTGTTTCGTGTGCTACTTTGCTTGTGACCTACTTGTTGCATGAGCAAATTGTGAATCATTTTCAACATCATTGAGTCACTTTGACAATTGCATTGAATTTGTGTCACCATCCTAACCAAGCTCCTCTCAAAACTATACTTGTGTAGGTGTGAGAATCGACAAGAAGTGGTACCAATAGTGCTATTACCGAGCTACATTATTGAGTGATCATTGATCCATTTTCAACTTCGGTCAAGGTACATTTGGTATTGTCTTCTCGTTTCTCCCACTCACACTCTTGCTTGCAATGATGGATAGGCCAAGTACATCTTCGAACCCGCTTTTTGATGATCCTCAAGAATTGAACAACTACGTAACCAAACTACATCTCTTCGGCGTCCAACGAGCTCTACATCAAGAAAGTGAAGCTATGCGAGAGCACATTGAGCAAGTCGCCGCGGACACACGACAATTTGAAGCAAGAACAAGAGAGCAATTCGACATCATCAACACCAACATGTCTACTCAATTCGATGAGCTACGGACTTTGATAGTCAACCGACGCTCCTCATCCACTTCTTCTCAAAGACGAAGCCGCTCAAGCCATCATACCGACTACACGTCCGGCTCAAGTACACCTACATCGAACACTCTTCGTCAAGCCGCACGTCAAGCTCGATGATACGTCTCCAACGTATCTATAATTTTTGATTTTTCCATGCTACTATTTACGAAGTCTTGGATGTTTAATGGGCTTTATCATTCACTTTTATATCATTTTTGGGACTAACCTACTAACCCAAAGGCCTAGTCCAGATTGTTGTTTTTTGCCTGTTTCAGGGTTTCGCAGAAAAGGAATATCAAACGGAGTCCAAACGGAATGAAACCTTCGCGAGAGATATTTTTGGAGAAAATCACGCACGAAGAACTTGAGAACCACGTCAGAAGAGCCACGAGGGGCCCACGAGGGTGGGAGGCACGCCCCTGCCTCGTGGGGCCCCCGTGACTCCCCCGGTGCCCTCCTTCTTCCTATATAAGTCCACGTACCCCAGAAACTCCGTGAATAGAGAGAAAACCCTAATTCCACCGCCGTACCTTCTGTTCCCGTGGAGATCCCATCTTGGAGCCTGCTCCCGAGCTCCACCGGAGGTGGATCCATCACTGAGGCCTTCTTCATCATCATCATCGCCCTCACCATGAGGTGTGAGTAGTTTACCACAGACCTTCGGGTCCATATCTAGTATCTAGATGGTTTCTTCTCTCTTTTTTGATCTCAATACAAAGCTCTCCTCGGTCTTCAAGGATATCTATTCGATGTAATCTCTTTTTGTAGTGTGTTTGTCAAGATCCGGTGAATTGTGAGTTTATGAGCAGGGTTATCTATGAAAGATATTTGGTTCTTCTCTGAACTTTTTATGTGTGCTCATAATATCCTTGCAAGTCTCTTCGAATTATTGGTTTGGTTTGGCCTACTAGATCTATAGTTCTTGCAATGGGATAAGTGCTTGGCTTTGGGTTCAATCTTGCGGTGTCCTTTCCCAGTGATAGTAGGGGCAGCAAGGCACATATTGTATTGTTGCCATCGAGGATACAAAGATGGGGTTTATATCATATTGCTTGAGTTTATCCCTCTACATCATGTCATCTTGCTTAAGGCGTTACTCTGTTCTTATGAACTCAATACACTAGATGCATGCTGGATAGCGGTCGATGTGTGGAGTAATAGTAGTAGATGCAGGGAGGAGTCAGTCTACTTGTCTCGGACGTGATGCCTATATACAATGATCATGCCTAGATAGTCTCATAATTATTCGCTTTTCTATCAATTGCTCGACAGTAATTTGTTTACCCGCCGTAGAATATCGCTATCATGAGAGAAGCCACTAGAGAAAACTATGGCCCGCGGGTCTATTCTCAACATATCAATCTACATCTACTTTATTTTTATCGCTTTTATTTGCTGTTCTTATAAACTAAAAATACCGAAAATATAAACTATCATCTCTATAAGATCTCACTTTCGTAAGTGACCGTCAAGGGACTGACAACCCCTTATCGCGTTGGCTGCGAAGTTCTTATTTGTTTGTGCAGGTGCGAGGGACTCACGCGTGGTCTCCTACTGGATTGATACCTTGGTTCTCAAAAACTATGGGAAATACTTACGCTACTGTGCTGTATCTCCCTTTCCTCTTCGAGGGAATACAACGCAAGCTCAAGTGGTAGCAAGAAGAATTTCTGGCACCGTTGTCGGGGAGGCTTACGCTAAAGTCATATACCAAGTACCTATCACAAACCCTTATCCTTCGCAGTACATTTATTTGCATCTCGTTTTCCTCCCCCCCACTTTACCATTACCGTTTTATTTGCCCTTCTTCTGCCGTGTGTTTATCGTTCGCTTGCCTCTTGTTTGCTTGTGTTGCCATGTTCCTTCAATTAGCTTGCATCTTCGCTTGCTAAAAGTATGGATCCTCATCCACTTGCTAATCTCTTTAAGAGATCCAATTATGTTGAACCTATTGCTAGTGAGCTGCGTGCACTAGATTTTCTTTATGAGGTTTTGCTTGAAATTTATGAATCTGAAAATTGTGATGAATTTTTGAAAGAAAAAGTGATTCATGTTATCTCCTTAAATAAAAAGCATGATTGCAATGATACTATTATAAATGTCAATTGTGTTAATGATATGAAAAACCCTAAGCTTGGGGATGCTAGTATTGCTATGCCCACCACTTGTTGCAATGATCATGATTGGGGTGATTCTTCTTATGATCCTGGAAATTTATTTAAGCCCCATGATGAGTATGATAGTAATATTTACAATAATATTGAAGGTGGGTTTGGAAGAGTATCAAATTTAGACCCCACATACTTGGAGAATGTTCAATCTTATAAACTTTTGTTAAAAGTGGGTTTGGAGAGGTCATGACTTTAGTTAATGTTAATCCCACTATTTTGGAAGAGTGTCAACTTTGCATGCCCGTGGATCATGTTGAGAGTATGCTATGTGATAGCTATTTTGTTGAATTTGATCATGATCCTACATGCAATTATTATGAGAGAGGGAAATACGGTTGTAGAAATTTTAATGTTACTAAATTACCTCTCGTTATGTTGAGATTGCTATTGTTTCTTTCTTCTTCCTTGCATATGCTAGATCTTGCTTGTCTTGCTAATTTGTTTTCCTATAAAATGCCTAAGCATATTAAGTATGTTAGACTTAGATGTGTTTTCCATGTGCTTTGATGCTCTCTTTGTGCTTCAATTCTTGTATTCAATGATAGCATCACTAAAATCATGCCTAGCTAGGGGCGTAAAACGATAGCGCTTGTTGGGAGGCAACCCAATTTTATATTTTTTGTTTTTTTGATGTTAGGGAATAAATATTGCATCTAGCCTATGATTGGATGTGGTTTCATGTTTTGTTTAGTGTTTGTGCCAAGTAGAACCTTTGGGAAGACTTGTGTGAAGTTTATGTGATCTTGCTGTGAAAAACAGAATCGTTAGCGCTCGCTAAAGTGGTCTTAAGATTTTACTGGAGCACGCTTTTTAGTTGATTATTTTTGCAGAGGATTGGTAGACAAATTCCACAAATTTAACAATTTAGTTTGAATTTTTTTGGTGTTCCAGAAGTAGGCGAAACCTGCAGATTACTACAGACTTTTCTGTTTTTGACAGATTCTGTTTTTCGTGTGTCGTTTGCTTATTCCGATGTATCTATGAGTAGTATTGGAGGTTATGAACCATAGAGAAGTTGGAATACAGTAGGTTTAACACTAATATAAACAAATAATGAATTCATTGCTGCACCTTTGAGTAGTGGTTTGCTTTCTTATACTAACGGAGCTCACGAGAATTTTTGTCTAAGTTTTGTGTTGTGAAGTTTTCAAGTTTCGAGTATTGTTTTGATGGACTATGGAACAAGGAGTAGCAAAAGCCTAATCTTGGGGATGCCCATGGCACGCCAAGTAAATTCGAGATAATCAAAAGCCTAAGCTTGGGGATGCCCCGGGAAGGCATCCCCTCTTTCGTCTTCATCCATCGGTAACTATACTTGGAGCTATATTTTTATTCGCAACATGTTATGTGTTTTGCTTGGAGCGTCTTGTATATTTTGAGTCTTTGCTTGTTAGTTTGCCACAATCTTCCTTGCTGGACACACCTATTTGAGAGAGTTAAACATGGCCTAGAAATTGTTAGAACACTCTATGTGCTTCACTTATATCTTTGAGTTGAATAGCTTTTGCTCTAGTGCTTCACTTATATCTTTTAGAGCACGGTGGTGGTAATATTTTGTAGGAATTGTTGAACTCTCATGCTTCACTTATATCAATTTGAGAGTCTATTAAAACAGCATGGTAATGTGTTTACGCTAAAGAAACTAGTCTTCACATGATAGACATCTAATGTCAATGTAGTAAAAAAATTCACACCAAGTGCATTGAATAGGATGAGATGTTGGATGCTTGATAATTGTTTTGAGATATGAGGATAGTGATATTAGAGTCATGCTAGTGGAGTCATTATGAAATTGAGAAATACTCGTGTTAAGGTTAGTGATTCCCGTATCATGTATGTTTGGTGAACCGCTATGTCACGAAGTTAGAGCATGAGGTATTTGTAGAGTGCCAACCATTGTGTGGAGGTCGGGGGCGCGCGATGGTTAACTCCTACCAACCTCCCCCTAGGAGCACGCGTTGATTTCTTTGTTTTGATGACTCTTAGATTTTTGCAATAAGTATATGAGTTCTTATGACTAATGTTGAGTCCATGGATTATACACACTCTCACCCTTCCACCATTGCTAGCCTCTCTTATGCCGCGCAACTTTCGCCGGTACCATACACCCACTATATATCCTTCCTCAAAGCAGCCACCATACCTACCCATCATGGTATTTCCATAGCCATTCCGAGATATATTGCCATGCAACTTTCCACCGTTCCTTTCATACGACACGCATCATATTGTCATATTGCCATGCATGATCATGTAGTTGACATCGTATTTGTGGCAAGGCCACCATGCATAACTTTTCATACATGTCACTCTTGTTTCATTGCACATCCCGGTACACCCCCGAAGGCATTGATATAGAGTCATACTTTGTTGTAGTATCAAGCTGTAATATCGAGTTGTAATGAAAGTGTGATAATCTTCATTATTAGAGCATTGTCCCATGGGAGGAAAGGCTAAATCAATAAAGCCCCTCTGCAAAAAAAAAAGTGACAATTGCTACTATCTTTTTTCCACACTTGTGCTTCAAAGTAGCACCATGTTCTTCATTGTAGAGAGTCTCATGCTTAGTCACTTTTATATACTAGTGGGAATTTTAAGAAAAAAGGACAATTGCTACTATCTTTTTTCAATAAGTATATGAGTTCTTTATGACTAATGTTGAGTCCATGGATTAAACGTACTCTCACCGTTCCATCATTTCTAGCCTCTCTTGTACCGCGCAACTTTCGCCGGTACCATAAACCCACTATATATCCTTCCTCAAAACAGCCACCATATTATTCCTCAAAACAACCACCATACCTACCTATCATGGCATTTCCATAGCCATTCCGAGATATATTGCCATGCAACTTTCCACCGTTCCGTTCATATGACACGCATCATATTGTTATATTGCCATTGCATGATCATGTAGTTGACATCGTATTTGTGGCAAGGCCACCATGCATAACTTTTTATACATGTCACTCTTATTTCATTGCACATACCGGTACACCGCCGGAGGCATTCATATGGAGTCATACTTTGTTGTTGTAGTATCGACTTGTAATATCGATTTGTAATGAAAGTGTGATGATCATCATCATTAGAGCATTGTCCCATGGGAGGAAAGGCTAAATCTGTAAAGCCCCTCCGCAAAAAAAGGAAAAAAAAGAAAGGCCAAAGAAAAAAGAAAGGCCCCAAAAAAGGGACAATTGATACTATCTTTTTTCACACTTGTGCTTCAAAGTAGCACTATGTTCTTCATTGTAGAGAGTCTCATGTTTAGTCACTTTTATATACTAGTGGGAATTTTCGTTATAGAACTTGGCTGGTATATTCCAATGATGGGCTTCCTCAAATGCCCTAGGTCTTCGTGAGCAAGCAAGTTGGATGCACACCCACTAGTTTCTTTTGTTGAGCTTTCATTCATATTTAGCTCTAGTGCATCCGTTGCATGGCAATCCCTGCTCACTCACATTGATATCTATTGATGGGCATCTCCATAGCCCGTTGATACGCCTAGTCAATGTGAGACTATCTCCCTCTTTTTGTCTTCTCCACAACCACCTCTATTCCACCCATAGTGCTATATCCATGGCTCACGCTCATGTATTGCGTGAAAGTTGAAAGGTTTGAAAAGATAGAGTATGAAAACAAATGCTTGGCTGAAATCGGGGTTGTGCATGATATGAATATTTTTGTGTGATAATGAGGGAGCATAGCCAACACTATATGATTTTGTTGGGCTAACTTTCTTTAGCCATAGTATTTTGAGAAGACATGATTGCTTTGTCAGTATGCTTGAAGTATCGTTATTTCTTATGTCATTATAGACTTTTATCTTGAATCTTTTAGATCTGAACATTCATGCCACAATTAAGAGAATTACATTGAAAAACTATATTGGTTAGAAATCCACATCAAAAATTCTTTTTTTATCATTTACCTACTCGAGGACGAGCCGAAATTAAGCTTGGGGATGCATGATACGTCTCCAATGTATCTATAATTTTTTATTGCTCCATGCTATTATTTATGAAGTCTTGGATGTATAATGGGCTTTATCATTCACTTTTATATAATTTTTGGGACTAACCTACTAACCCAAAGGCCCAGTCCAGATTGTTATTTTTTTGCCTATTTCAGGGTTTCGCAGAAAAAGAATTTCAAACGGAGTCCAAACGGAATGAAACCTTCGCGAGAGATATTTTTGGAGAAAACCACGCACGAAGAACTTGAGAACCACATCAGAAGAGCCACGAGGGGCCCACAAGGGTGGGGGGCGCGCCACCCTTCCTAGGGCGCGCCCCCTGCCTTGTGGGGCCCCCGTGACTCCCCCTGTGCCCTCCTTCTTCCTATATAAGTCCACGTACCCTAGAAACTTCGTGAATAGAGAGAAAACCTAATTCCACTGCCGTACCTTCTGTTCCCGTGGAGATCCCATCTTGGAGCCTGTTCTGGAGCTCCACCGGAGGGGGATCCATCACGGAGGCCTTCATCATCATCATCATCATCATCGCCCTCACCATGATTTGTGAGTAGTTTACCACAGACCTTCGGGTCCATAGCTAGTATCTAGATGGCTTCTTCTCTCTCTCTGTATCTCAATACAAAGTTCTCCTCGGTCTTCGAGGAGATCTATTTGATGTAATCTCTTTATGCCGTGTGTTTGTCGAGATCCGATGAATTGTGAGTTTATGATCAAGGTTATCTAAGAAAGATATTTGGTTCTTCTCCGAATTTTTTATGTGTGCTCATAATATCCTTGCAAGTCTCGTCGAATTATTGGTTTGGTTTTGCCTACTAGATCTATAGTTCTTGCAATGGGAGAAGTGCTTGGCTTTGGGTCTAATCTTGCGGTGTCCTTTCCCAGTGACAGTAGGGGCAGCAAGGCACGTATTGTATTGTTGCCATCGAGGATAAAAAGATGGGGTTTATATCATATTGCTTGAGTTTATCCCTCTACATCATGTCATCTTGCTTAAGGCGTTACTCTTTTCTTATGAACTCAATACACTAGATGCATGCTGGATAGCGGTCGATGTGTGGAGTAATAGTAGTAGATGCATGCAGGAGTCGGTCTACTTGTCTCGGACGTGATGCCTATATACAATGATCATGGCTAGATAGTCTCATAATTATTCGCTTTTCTATCAATTGCTCAATAGTAATGTGTTTACCCGCCGTAGAATATCGCTATCATGAGAGAAGCCACTAGAGAAAACTATCGCCCCCGGGTCTATTCTCAACATATCAATCTACATCTACTTTATTTTTATCTCTTTTATTTGCTGTTCTTATAAACTAAAAATACCAAAAATGTAAACTATCATCTCTATCAGGTCTCACTTTCATAAGTGACCGTAAAGGGATTGACAACCCCTTATCACGTTGGCTGCGAAGTTCTTATTTGTTTGTGCAGGTGCGAGGGACTCGCGCGTGGTCTCCTACTGGATTGATACCTTGGTTCTCAAAAACTGATGGAAATATTTACGCTACTATGCTGCATCTCCCTTTCCTCTTCGAGGGAATACAACGCAAGCTCAAGAGGTAGCACTCGACATGACAACCGGAATCCACTTCATGACAAGAGCTCCCAAGGGCTATTTGAAGAGAAAGAAAGTCGACATCGTCAAAACCAAGCTACACTTGAACAAGTGCAAGAACGACAACGACAACAACAACAACAACAACAACAACAATAACAACAACAACAACAACAACAAAAAACAACAACAAGAGCAAGAACGTCGACATCAAGAAGAACAAGATGCCGAGGCTAATCGTCAAGCACAACAACGCCGAGAAGCTCAAGCTCTTGAGGCGCAATGAGCATTACGTGATTCACATTGCAATGTGGCAACTCGCAATCGACATACTCGTTAAGAAGAGGATTTCGTTCGTGATGAGATGCAAGAGAGGCGCCATCAAGCACGAATGCAAGAAGAAGTTCCTCCTCAAGCACAACAAGAGCAACAAGCTCCACAAGAACCACAAGCTCGGCAAGTACACCATGACAATGAACATCTACTCCGCCAAGAGCAACATGAGATTGACATTCGTCCCAATTAAGAATGCCCTAACAATAGGCAAGCAAACAATGAAGAGCATCGCTATGGCAAGCTTAAGTTCACCATGCCAAAGTTTTCCGGAAGCATTGATCCTGAAGACTACCTCTCATGGGCATTGAAAGTTGATAAGATCTTCCGCTTATACAACTTTGATGAAGAGAAGAAAATTGCAATGGCCTCCCTTGAGTTCCAAGACTATGTTCTCATTTGGTGGGAGCAAATGATAGAGAGAAGAGAAGCAAAAGGCGAACCTCCTATCACTACTTGGGCTCAAATGAAGGAAGTCATGAGAGCACGTTTCGTGCCAACACACTACAACCGTGACTTGTTCAAGAAGCTACAACTCCTCAAGCAAGGTACCAAGTCCATTGAAGAGTACTACAAGGAGATGGAGATTGCCATGATAAGAGCAAACATCACAGAAGATGAAGAATAGACGATGGCGAGATTCTTGAATGGACTCAACTATCCTATCAAGAAGATTGCAGACTTGCAACCCTACACGACCCTTATCGAGCTAGTACACCAAGCAACAAAAGCGGAGCGACAAGTTCAAGAGGACTACAAGTAATCCAAGTTCAACTACAAGAATTTCGGCTCCTACAAACAAGCTTCAACAACTTCGGCTCCTCCTACCTCTACCAAGCCATCTACAAACTTCGGTGACAAGTCAACCTACAAGAATGCAACTACATCGAGTCGTCCACCTTTTACGAACAACTTCAAGCCAAGAGCTTCTTCATCCACAACTCCTACCGATGACAACTCAAAGTCAAGTTCCATCAAATGTTTCAAGTGCCAAGGGCGAGGCCACAAGTCATTTGAGTGTAAGACCGTTTGAACAATGATCATTAATGATGACGGATCATATGACTCAATGAGCGACGATGAGATGGAAGCCCTTGAGCATGTAGCTATGCATCGACAAGTGAATGAAGATGAATACCATCAAGTGTTTTGCGACAATGATTCGAGTCCCAATCTCGTTGTCTCCAAGGTCTTGACGCTCCAACATCAACAAGATGACGACCAACGATGTCACATTTTCCATACCAAGGCCGGCATCAATGGACGCTCCGTCAAGGTTATCATTGATGGAGGAAGTTGTCATAACTTGGCAAGCGAAGAGCTATGCGACAAGCTCCAATTGGTCAAGACGAAGCACCCTCATCCCTACAAGGTCCAATGGCTTAACGACGCCAGAATTCTTCGAGTCGAGCACACCGTGCAAGTTTCCTTCAAGATAGGTGCCTACAAGGACACACTTGAGTGTGATGTGGTCCCTATGTCAGTGTGCCACCTTATTCTTGGATGACCATGGTAATACGATCGTGGAGTCACACACAATGGACAGACCAACCACTATAGCTTCAAGATGAAGGGCAAGGAATTCGTGCTACGTCTAATGTCACCAAGTCAAGTTGCCGCCGGTAAACACTTACCTACCAACCATCTTGGAGAGAATGGTGAGAGAGTGAGCCACCAAAAGGAGAGTGAGAGCCACAAGCCAAATATGAGCAACACCACAATGAGTGAAAAGAAATAACTAGAGCTATTCGCCACCAAAAGTGAGCTGAGAGAAGTGTGTGAGAACCCCTCGGGTGTCTTTCACCTTGTGATTTTATGCAAAGGGGAAGCCAAACCTACTAACACTTCACCACCTCTACCTTTAGTGTTGTCTAAATTTTTGCAAGAATTCTCAGACGTCTTTCCCAATGAGCTACCTCCGGGTCTACCTCCACTTCACGGAATCAAACACCGCATCGACCTCATACCCTGTGCACCACTTCCAAACAAGGCTCCTTACCATGTCAACCCCGAGGAAACCAAGGAAATACAATGGCAAGTGCAACAACTCATCGACAAAGGTCATGTACATGAAAGCTTGAGCCCTTATGCCGTTCCGGTTATTCTTGTGCCTAAGAAAGATGGAAGTTTTCGCATGTGTTCCGACTGTCGCCTGATAAATGCTATCACCGTTAGATACCGTCACCCTATTCCACGCTTAGACGACATGCTTGATAAATTATGTGGTGCCACCATCTTTTCAAAAATTGATCTTAAAAGTGGCTACTACCAAATTCGCATTCAAGAGGGTGATGAGTGGAAAACGGCTTTTAAAACCAAGTTTGGGTTATATGAGTGGTTGGTCATTCCAATGGGTTTATCGGAAGCGCCAGGTTAATTTATGTGTCTCATGCATTTCGTCCTCCGACCTTACATAGGCGTCTTTGTAGTGGTTTAGTTTGACGACATCCTCGTTTTTAGCAAGACGCTTGAGGACCATGTGACACACATCCATATGGTTTTACAAACCCTTTGGAAAGAGCGCTTATATGCTAACTTGGATAAATGCACTTTTGGCGTTGAAAAGGTCATTTTCCTAGGATTTGTCGTTTCTTCCCAAGGTGTTCACGTTGATGAAACTAAAATTGAAGCAATTAAAACTTGGCCACAACCAACGAATCTCCTACAAGTGCGTAGTTTCCTTGGTTTAGCCGGTTTCTACCGATGTTTTATGAAGGACTTTAGCACAATTGCTATGCCTCTACACGCCTTGAGTAAGAAGAACGCACCCTTTATTTGGGGTACTTCGCAAGACACCGCGTTCAATGAGCTAAAAGTACTTACACACGCACCACTTCTTGGCCTACCAAACTTTTGACAAAACTTTTGAGATTCATTGTGACGCTAGCGGTACCGGCATAGGTGGCGTGCTAATGCAAGAAAAGCTCCCAATTGCGTACTTTAGCGAGAAGCTATCCGGAGCGCAACTTAACTACCCCATCTATGATAAAGATCTCTATGCCTTGGTGAGAGTTTTGCGTGTTTGGGAACATTATCTTAGATCTCATGAATTCATTCTTCATACGGACGATGAGACGCTCAAGTATCTCAAGGGTTAAACTAAGTTGAACAAGCATCATGCTAAATGGAGTGAGTTCATTGAGTGTTTTCCCTATGTCATCAAATACATCAAAGGCACAGAGAATGTTGTGGCGGATGCGCTTTCCTGCAAATGCATGCTTGTTACAAAACTTGAGTTGAATGTTATTGGCTTTGAGCACATAAAAAATTTATATGAGCATGATCCTTTCTTTGCAAATATGTATGATAAGTGTTTGACTCACACTTCTTGGGAACGTTACTACATAAAGGATGGATATCTTATGAGAGCTAGCAAACTTTGCATTCCCGAGTCTTCGCTTATTTTGCTCCTTTTGCAGGAATCTCATGGAGGAGGACTCATGGGACACTTTGGACGTGACAAGACATTTGCTACGCTCTCCAAGAACTACTTTTGGCCCAAGATGATTCATGACGTCTCACGCCTCACCAACCGATGCTCTACATGTCGCAAAGCTAAGTCAAAAGCTCAATCTCATGGTCTTTACATACCACTTCCTAGTCCATACCATCCATGGGAAGACATAAGCATGGATTTTATACTTGGATTGCCTAGGACTCAACATGGCAAAGATTCTGTGTTTGTTGTCGTGGATAGATTCTCTAAAATGGCTCATTTCATTCCTTGTAACAAGATCGACGATGCTTCACATGTTTTGAATCTCTTTTGTAGGGAAATCATTCGTCTACATGGAGTACCCAAGACGATCGTGTCGGATCGGGACGTCAAGTTCTTGAGCTACTTTTGGAAGACTCTATGCGCCAAACTCGGCATGAAGCTCCTCTTCTCTTCGACATATCATCCACAAACTGACGGCCAAACGGAGGTGACGAACTGCACACTTTCGACTCTTCTTCGCGTGTTGATCAAGAAGAACATCAAGGAATGGGAGCAATGCTTGCCCATCGCCGAGTACGCCTACAACCGCGCAATACATTCGACTACAGGGAAGTCCCCCTTCGAGGTCGTCTACGGCTTCAACCTGTTGTCCCCATTGGACATCCTACCTCTACCTCTACAAGAACGCGTCAACATGGACGCAAGTGCATGAGCAAGCTATCTCAAGAAGGTGCACGAAGATACAATGGCAACGATCGAGCGACCAGTGCAACGCATAGCCACCAAGTGCAACGTCGACAAGGCACCAATGGTGTTCCAACCGGGAGATCTCGTATGGCTTCATCTTTGAAAGGACCGCTTCCCCAACGAACGCAAGTCCAAACTACTACCTCGAGCCGACGGACCTTTCAAGGTGCTAGCACGCTACAACAACAATGCTTACAAGATTGACATTCCACGAGACAAGTACAATGTGAGCAATACCTTCAATATCAAGGACCTATCTCCTTTCCATGGTGATGAAGATTTCGATCTGAGGTCGGATCTTTCCCAAGGGAGGGGAGATGATGCGGAGCATCCCAAGGTCATCCCCATGGACCTACCGTCGACTCACCAAGTGCCCAAAGGACCAATGACACGAGCTCGTGCAAGAGCTCTCGAAGCCGAGGTGAACTCGCTCCTTTATCAATTTCCTCTCGATTCACATGGTACATGGCTTCTATCCTCATTACAAACTCTATTCATACTCAGGTATTTGGATGAAGGCCACGGGACAACTCTGCACAGTGGACAAGTGTAGTGACCACGATCCGAATGGACCGAAGCCTCTGTGTTTCAGTGTCATCCCTGGATCGGTAATGCCGACACACACAGTACTTGAAGGATTTATAACAGAGTGGCAATCACACACTTATTACATCGAATGTCTCCAAAGAGAACTTATTACAGAAGTCTATGGCTTAAGGACATCTAACAAACTAACAGCGGAAGGCTTGGAAGATAAGTGAGTCCATCAACTCCAACGGCATAGCTGAGTGCATGACAAACGACCTAGAACGTCTTACTCCTCGTCTGAAAAGTCTGCAACGTAACATGTTGTAGCCCGAAACGGGTCAACACATGGAATATGCTCGCAAGATAACACAGAAGATGCAAGTAACAGAATAAAGGCTAACACAACATGCATATTTGGCTGGTGGAGGCTCTAAGGTAAAGCCAATTTTTCCCTACAACAAAGGAATACATTTTATTTTAACTATCATGGTAGTTGAAACATCATTGAGAAGGTACCTCCAACTCAATCCCAATTAAAGTAATCATTAACCAAACAAATTAACTTTAGAGTGATGAAATCAACCAATAATTCAAGTACCAGATACTCAAGATTGCCCATAACCGGGGACACGGCTAATCATGATCAGTTTGTACACTCTGCAGAGGTTTGTGCACTTTTCCCCACAAGACTCGATCTCCTCCGTTGAATTTCTCGCACTACATGGTGTTTGAGAAACGGATGACCGAGACACAGTCTTTCAGAAGCATTTACTCTTTACCCCGGGTGGACCCGTACACCTACTTTCCCCTACATCTGCTAGTCCACCACTGAAAGAGCTCACACAACTTACTCATACTATGCCAGAGCCCATAATGGCATTGTGGCTGCACACGGAAGTTTCTAGCATGAATAGTTTTATGATCCCTTTGAGCCTGGGTGGCTTTCCATAGGACAATCACACGGAATCCTGGGATTTCCTAGAACAACACTGGATTCTCCTGGTGCCCTGCAACCAATCCACCCAGATGTGTATTCAAGTAGCCACCTTAAGTTGAACCATTAATTAACAACTCACATCTGTCATGGATTTTACTCAAACCCAAACCACGTCTACGAGCATAGCATGATAACCTAAGCATAGCGTAGAAGTAACCCCCAAGGGTTTGAAAATAATGCAGGTAATAGGTTCTACCTCAATCTACTTCTCAGTCCCACAAATTAAGAGAACCTACTCATGCAATGTGTGAGGGTTTGATCTAATGCATAAAAACTGGGTAATAAAGGGGTATGATCAAAGTGTTACTTGCCTTGCTGATGATTCGCAAAACCTAGAGACTCGTAGTAGCACGCTTCACTGTCCGGGTATTCTATCGCAAGCAAACAATAGCATACATACGCAATCAAGCAATGATGCACAAACAAAACTCGAAATAAGAAGATCTAACCAGAAAGTTCAACTTAAGAACTCCGGTTTCTAAAAGGAATCAAAACAAACGAAGCAACGAAACTCAAACTACGAAAGAAACGAGATCTTTTTACTAGTTTGAGCTAGGGTCAAATTTCACAGTAACGAAACCTTCTTCAAGTTGGTTAAACAGAAAGAGGGCGTCAAGACGAAGATCTGGGATTTTGAATCACCCGATTCTCACTCTCGAGCGAAAAGAAAAACGAAAAATAAGATTAGGGCAGAAATCACGATCAAAAATAATCGCGGATAAATACCCCGAAAAAGAAAACTAACGAACAGATTAACGAACGAATGTTCGTTAACTGAAACTAAACAACGATTTCGTTCGTTAAAACGAACGAACGGGCGAACGCTCGCTAAACAGATAAACAAAAAAAAAAACGATCTAAGCTTAAAAAAAACGAAACTAGGGTTTTTTTTCTAAAAAAAAACGGATCGATTTTTCTTTAGAAAACCGGGACAGCGGGGCGGCTACCTCGGCTCGGCTCCGGCGGTGCTCCGGCGCGGTGGCGTAGGGAGGCGGGGCTGCAGCGGCGGTGGTAGTAGGCGGCGGCTGCTGTGGGTCGGGTGGCAGGGTGGCTAGGGGCGACGGCAATGGCTATTTA
>LR738709.1:325059923-325081525 GCA_902687465.1 Secale cereale
CTGCGGTCCTCCAAGCTACGTCATAAGTATAATGTGGCTCTGTCTTCCGAGCTCTGCCACAAATACAACGTAGCTTGGAATCATCTAAGTTACAAACATCCATTCCGAGTGAAGAGCAACCCTCTCACTCGAGGGCTTAGCTGCGACCCCGCGACTCGCCTAAGTTTCAAACCCTTACTCCGAGTGAAGAGCAACCCTCTCACTCGGGGGCTTAGCTGCTATCCTCTGAGCTACGTCACAAGTATGATGTGGCTCTGTCTTCCGAGCTCCGCCACAAATACAACGTAGCTTGGAATCGCCTAAGTTACAAACAGTCACTCCGAGCGAAGAGCAACCCTCTCAATCGGGGGCTTAGCTGCGACCTCGTGACTCGCCTAAGTTTCTAACGCTTACTCCGAGTGAAGAGTAACCTTCTCACTCGGAGGCTTAGCTGCAGACGTCGATTCAAAGATTCAAGCAATCAAAGAAGAGCCGCAAACCGAAAGATCAAAATCAGATAAAAGTCCCGCAAGATTCGAGCAAGAGTACTTGGGCCACAAGCCCACCAGAGTTTAATGATTACAAGACCACACGACATTCCGTGGCAAATGGGATTAAAGTATCAAAGTCATTCCTCAGGGGGAGGCGGGCTTGCGGGTGCGACAAACTCGTCCAGGTCGATCCCGTCGGCGATGCGGGTGGCGGCTTCCAGGAAAGTCTCCATAAACGACTGGAATTGGAGCTCCTTCGTATTGGCAACCTTAAGCGCCGCAAGCCTTCTCTCCTTCACCTCCTTGTAGTGAACGCGGACCAAGGACAGGGCCACGTCGGCTCCACCCCGGGCGGCCGACTTCTTCCACTCCTGCACTCGGTTGGGGATCTCGTTGAGTTGAGTCATCAGGGACTCGAGGTCGTTCTCCTACACGACCCCCCTCCAGAGCGCAGTGTCGATTCGAGCCATCACCGCTTTCAGCCGTCCCAGATAATCCATGGCCGTAGTAAGGCGGGACTCCTGCCTCAAGATGTTCATGGCAACCTCATCCTTCACGATGGAATTGGCTGGGTCCAAGCCGGGCTCGACCCATCCAGTCTCCTCTTCAAAGTTACGACAGAACTCTGCGCCGAAAATAGCAAGTCGAGTCAGCAGACAAGATATGGGTCGACCGATCCAGCCTAAACCGGGTCGAAAGGGACATACCTTCGAGCACGAGGTACCATTTATTGGTGAGGTCACCCAGATAGGCCTCAAGATCAACCCTCTTTCGGAAAAGAGCCTCGTACTTGTCGTTCAAGACAGTCTTGGAGTTCTTCAGCCGAGTCACCTCTTGGTTAGATGCGTCGAGCGAGCCTCTCAGCCTGATGATCTCCGCCTCGAGCGCACCTACAGAAGTGTGATGGCCTGGCTTATTAGGGATGATAGACTACTCATATCAATAAGGAATTCCTTCTTTTCCGGGAGCCCATTTGGATAGAACTCCAAAGTTAAGTGTGCTTAGCTTGGAGTAGTTTCAGGATGGGTGACCGACCGGGAAGTTGCTCCCGGGTGCGCACGAGTGAGGACAAAGTGCGCAGAAAAGACTAGTATTGATATGTGGGACCAGTCTAGATCCCGCCAGGAGTAACGACCACCGACGGGTGTGTTCGGGGCGTTACATGCCCAGGATGGGGCTATACCTCCTACGTTTCGAGGCACGACTTAAAGGTATAAGCCCATCCTAGAATGATCTCAAGTTTGGTATCTTTACACGACTCATGTAGAAGAGGGATTAAATTGCAAAAGGAGATAGTTGGCTTACACTCGCCACTTCACACAATACATTACATAAGCAATCATCATTCAAAACATCACAACCCGACTACGGGCGAAGATCAAAAGAAAGATACCAAAACAACATAAAGCCACAGGTCAGGATCGAATCCTAGTAGAAACCACTACTGATCGACGAAACGTCACAAGCATACTGCCAAACTCTTCAACGAACTCCAAGTGAAGTACTTGAACCATCTCCTGCATCAAACTCGGCTGAACCTGCATCTGGTGTGGTGAAGTAACTGTGAGCCACAGAGGACTCAGCAATCCCGTTCCCGGGTAACATGACTATTTAAGCCTTGGGTGAGGACAAGGCTGAAGAAAGAACGAGAGGTGAAGGAACAACAAGAGTCTGCAGCAGCAACTAGCACTAACTTACGTAAAAGAGAGCGAGAAGAGAAGTGCCTCGGTCAAGAGATGATCACGAAGTGATCCTAACTAAAGCCAGTCAAACATAACCCCACCGTGTTCAACTCCCGAATCCCTATTCGGAAATTGACAGTCACGGTACACACGCTGGTAGTGTATTGGAACATGATGTCAAGTTTTCTACAACAGGATATTAACAAGCTCCCATCTGCCACATAACCGCGGGCACGACTTTCGAAAGTTCAAACCCTGCAGGGGTGTTCCAACTTGGCCCATCACAAGCCCAAGATCCGCGAAGTCGCAACTCCATAGGTGGGAAGACCCGAGTATTCTCGGAATCCCGTGCTCAAGATACTCCGAACTAAGGTAAGGCTAATCCAGCAAATCCTCCCGGCGTGTCGACACCCTGATAGTTGTTGGGGAACGTAGTATTTTAAAATTTTCCTACGATCACGCAAGATCTATCTACCAGATGCATAGCAACGAGAGGGAAGAGTGTGTCTACGTACCCTCGTAGACCGGGAGCGGAAGCGTCAAGTGACGCGGTTGATGTTGTCGAACTTCTTCGCGATCCAACCGATCAAGCACCGAACGTACGGCACCTCCGCGTTCAGCACATGTTCAGCTTGATGACGTCCCACGAGCTCTTGATCCAGTTGAGCTTCACGGGGGAGTTTCGTCAGCACGACGGCGTGGTGACGGATATGATGTGTTCACCGGCGCAGGGCTTCGCCTAAGCTCCGCAACGGTATGACCGAGGTGTGATTCTGTGGAGGGGGGCACCGCACACGGCTAAAACAATTCAACTTTTGTGTCTTTGGGTGCCCCCCTGCCCCCGTATATAAAGGAGCAAGGGAGGGAGGCCGGCCGGCCCTTCATGGTGCGGCTAGGGAGTGGACTCCTACTAGGAATAGGATTGCAATCCTATTCCTAGTAGGATTCACCAAAAGAAGGAAGAGGGAAAGGAATAGGAGAGGTGGCGCCCCCCCCAATCCTAGTCCAACTAGGAACCCTAGGTGGGGGCGCCGGCCAGCCCTATGGGCTGCCTCTCTCTTTCCCTTTAGGCCCACTATGGACCATCCCCTCTCATAGGGGGTTCCGGTAACCCCCTCCGGCATTCCCGATAAATCCGAAACTTTTCCGGAACACTTCCGGTGTCCGAATATAGTCATCCAATATATCAATCTTTATGTCTCGGACATTCTGAGACTCCTCGTCATGTCCGTGATCTCATCCGGGACTCCGAACTACCTTCGGTACATCAATACTCATAAACTCATAATACCGATCGTCATCAAACGTTAAGCGTGCGGACCCTACGGGTTCGAGAACTATGTAGACATGACCGAGACTCATCTCCGGTCAATAACCAATAGCGGAACCTGGATGTTCATATTGGCTCCTACATATTCTACGAAGATCTTTTATCGGTCAGAACCGCATAACAACATACGTTGTTCCTTTTGTCAAACGGTATGTTACTTGCCCGAGATTCGATCGTCGGTATCTCTATACCTAGTTCAATCTCGTTACCGGCAAGTCTCTTTACTCGTTCCGTAACACATCATCTTGTGACTAACTCATTAGTCTTTTGCTTGCAAGGCTTATTGTGATGTGTGTTACCGAGAGGGCCCAGAGATACCTCTCCGACACTCGGAGTGACAAATCCTAATCTTGATCTATGCCAACACCACGAATACTTTCGGAGACACCTGTAGAGCATCTTTATGATCACCCAGTTACGTTGTGACGTTTGATAGCAGACAAGGTGTTCCTACGGTATTCGGGAGTTGCATAATCTCATAGTCATAGGAACATGTATAAGTCATGAAGAAAGCAATAGCAGAAAAACTAAACGATCATAGTGCTATGCTAACGGATGGGTCTTGTCCATCACATCATTCTCCTAATGATGTGATCCCGTTGATCAAATGACAACTCATGTCTATGGCTAGGAAACATAACCATCTTTGATCAATGAGCTAGTCTAGTAGAGGCATACTAGGGACATATTGTTTTGTCTATGTATCCACACATGTACTAAGTTTCCGGTTAATACAATTCTAGCATGAATAAAAGACATTTATCATGATATAAGGAAATACAAATAACAACGTTTATTATTGCCTCTAGGGCATATTTCCTTTAATAGTAGCCGTGCGTATCTAAGTCTCAGGACACGACCGGATGGGTGATGCTACAGGTTTTTACCAGACCTTGAGTTTCCTCGAGGTGGCCCTGCAGGACCCCCGTTTCGGACCAACACTCATGTGGAGCACTGGCCCGGGGTTGTTGAATTAAAATAAAAGAGGGTTTGCAAGACCCTTATGCAAGTTTTATTAGTTATTAGGCGAATAGTACCAATGTTGGGGCTTGCTGGAAAAGACTTAGCACTTAGCGGTTTATCGAGGGGGTCCCATACACCCCAACCGTGTTAGGAACGCATAATCAAGGAACATAACACCGGTTTATACGGTTCCTAACGACATGAGTGGAACAAATCACCAAGCAAAAGGCTTAGCCTTCCACCCTTGCCAATATATAGATGATTTCATTTAAGCATTTATATAGTGTGATATAACCCAACCAAACTTCAACATGAAGCAAGGATCTTCAATCTTCACCTGCAACTAACAATGCTATAAGAGGGGCTGAGCGAGCCTACGTATAGCCAGTCAAAGGTTTGCATAGGTAGGGTGGTTAAACAGGTTCATGGTTACAATAGGAGGCGGACAGGAAAACATGGGCATCGAGGCAAAACTATAGATCGAGACTACTAGCAATAGGCAAAGATAGTAATGTTATCGGGGTTCGGTCATCTTGCCTGGGATTCCACAAGGGAGAAGAACAAGTCCACGAAGTAGACGAAGCAACACAGTCGAGCGAAACCTCACAACTCCGGAACGGAACCAAAGCTAGCAAGAGAAGCAACCGGAAAGAAGCAAACAACACGGTAAACACACAAGCATAAACATGGCATACGATGCACATCCAAGTATGATGCATGTCCGGTTTAAATATGCATGGCATGGCAAAGTGCACAAACAAATACTACAAGTTAAGTGGAGATCAATATGCAACGAGTTGCATATTGACGAAACACCACATTTAATTATTTAATTGACTCTCATTTAATTACAAGACAAGATTAATTGTTTTTAACATAGCAAGAGGTGAAGCATAATAAAACTACACTATTTACGCATTTTAAATGAGGCCGGAAAATAACAACAACAATTCCCGGAAAATCCCCATGAGCATGCTTAGTAAATATAAACAAACAACAATTCACACATATTAATGTTGTTAACATGATGCGGATGACATGATCAAGTTTATGCAATTAATAAAAGGGTTGACAAGAAGATGATATGAAGCATCGTCACCGTGGTGGAAGGAAAAGGGTGCCACGGCAACAATTCCGAAAATGATGCCATGGCAACATATCGGTTCCGGTATCTCGTTGAGAGACCGGTGCAAAAGGAAAGAGGGCGTGAGCGAGTCAACGAGATGAAAGGTGGGGCGATCCCGTTACCGGGTTCCCACGGGTCGGTGACGAGGCAACCGAGGAACACGACCAAAGATGAAACGGCACAACGGGCGCGGAGCACACAAGGGAGACATTTCATACAACCACAACAAGCATCCACGTGGTCGTCTCGTTATACCTTTGAAGCGTGCGTTTCGGGGCGGTTCGGAACGTAGAGGAAGAAGGTGTTCACGTTCGGAGATGAAGTAGTTGTTCACGTTTCCGAAGAGGAAGTAGTCGTTCACGGGGTCTTCGATGGTCGACGGTAGTCGTTCGGGCGTCGAGTTCGTAGATGTACTAGCGGTCTCGGCGACGGTAGTGGTACACGGTGACGGTAGTTGTTCACAGAGCTCGTAGCCGTAGAGGTACACGGGGCGACGGTAGACGTTCGGGCGACGGTAGTTGTACACGGATCCAAAAGTAGATATACTTGCTGTTACATGGTTACTTGAGATAACAATAACAACAACAAAACAACAAAAAGGAAAAAAATGGCTGCGGGCGACGACGATCTGGAAAAAGGACGGGGCCTTCGCGGCTGGAGCTGTTCGTGGCCGCGGCCTTGGCGATGCAGGCGCGGGCAGAAGAATTACCACGGCGCAACTGGAGGAGGTCAGCGGCGCTGCTCGGGGTCGGGGCGAGGTGCTGGCCGGGGCGGCCGTTGCCTGCGCGGAGGAGGCCGCGGGCTGGTGGCGCGGTCGCTCGCAGGGAGAGAGAACGGCGCTGCGGCCTTGCTCCTCTGGCGCGGAGGACGGGCGCTGGAAGGTTGATGGAGAGAGAGTATCGGCTCAGGGCGCCGGGCTTCTGGAGGCGAGGGCCTGGCCGGCGGGAGGAACGAGGCTGGGCACTGAACGCGGGCGCGGGCTGCCGCGGCTTGAGGACGCATCGCCCGGACGCGCAGGGAGAGGCCGACCTTGGCGCGCTGGACGGGACGGCGGAGGAAGCGGGCGCCACGGCGAGGCAAGGTGGGGGAGCTCCTGGCCGCGGGCTACTCGAGGGCGATGGCTCGGCGAGAGGAGCGAGAGGACCGGGGTGCGGGGTCGAGAGGATGGGTGGCTCGGGAGGTCGAAGGGAGAGGGAGGCGAGCGAAGGGAACGGGAGAGATCGGGAATCAGGGGGAGATGGGGCTGGCGGCGGCTGAGGGAAAGAGGGAGCGACGGGAGAAGGAGAGCTGCGGGCTAGGGTTTTCGGGGATGGAGTGGGCCTTGGAGGGGAGATGGGCCGGAGGGATGAGGGGCGCGCCGGCTGGGCCTGGAGGCCTGGGCCTCGGCTAGAGTGGGAGGAGAGGGAGGCTGGAAGGAGATGGGCCTGGCTGCGGCTTGGCCCTCTTCTGCCTCTATTTTAATCTTTAGCAGAAAAAAATAGAGATAGTACAAAAATTAAGGAAAAGGCCATGAACAAGAAATAAAATATGGAACAATTTTGAAAGGCTTTATGGAATAATTCCAACCCCACAAAAATAGTTCCAACAAAATAGGGAAGTGCAAACTAAAAATAATTAGTTTGACTTAAAGGAGTTCAAAAGGAGTCTAGATTTTTGGAGGAGCCTCGATAATTGAGAAAAGAATATGGGGAAGGTTTTTGAAGGAGAACTCGAAGTAGGAAAAGCATGGGGAAATTATGCACATGTGTTGGTTAATTCCAAACAAATGGAATATTATTATATAGCTCCCTAAATATTGAGAGGCTTTTATATGTTTTAAAGAGAAGACATCTTCCCTCGATTTAAATGGACCGAAGGTCCACACAATTTATTTAGGTGAGATGCAAAATAAAAATGACATGATGGCACGATGATATGATGCAATGCAAAAATAAATAACACAAGCAAAATAAAACACACGGGAGAACCCGGAACATCTGGAATCTTCTGGAATCTTCTGGAATCTTCTGGGACGTCGGTCTTCGGGCGTTGACAGACGAGTGAAACCACGAACCTTGAGAGGTTGGCCAAAATGAAAGAAGAATAGAATGGAAATGAACGAAGTTAAGAGCACTTCGTTAGAAAAGAGGAACAAGGAACACCACGAGAACCTTGCAGGTTGAAAGACAAGAAACAAGAGCTCACGGACCAAAAGAATATGAAACCGCAATGGTATAGCCAAGGAATAAGAATGACATAATTTGGACAGCACTCCGTCTGAAAATGGAAAAAAATAACAAGAACTTTAGGAGATGGAATGAGACTTGATGAAAACAACAACACACAGCCTCCGAAACAATTGAAAGAATGGCACAAGGGGTAAGAAAGACTCAGACAGCACTCCGGTTGAAAAGAGCGGCAAAACTCGATAAGATGAGGGAACTTGAATGAAGAATACAACACTCCGGTTAAATGATAAGCAAGGGAAAGAACAAGATCTCGATAAACGAGATGATGGTTTGTAGAGAGCAACATTACAAAGCCTCCGGAACGAAAGAATAGATGCTAGATCGTTGGGAAGAAAGAACGGAGAAGAAAATTACAACTTCTCTCAAAATTGAATTTGAAAGAGTATCCTTACGAAGAAGGGTTGAAAAGAATTGTTGGAAAAATCAACAACGAAACGAATAAGCTTGATGTGGGCTTATGGAATTCATCTCAAAATTATGAGGTGACAATTCTGCCACTAACTTAAATAATTGATTTGATTGAGATCAACAAGGAGATGAAAAACTTATTTCACCGGAATGATAAATGAAGAACTTGGGTCATTTATAAGCACCATAATTAGCAACAATCCTTAGGGAAAGCTTTAGGTGAAATATAACCCAAATCACTCCAACAAATAAATTGAAGAGTTAAAAAGATCTCCTGAACAAGGAAAAATGATGGTTTTAATTATCTCCTTCCTGACAACTCGTCAATCATAAAACATGAAGGAATTATCAAGAATGACATAACACCATCTAGAAAGACAAGGTAGAACGGATTGTAATTGGAGTGCAAGATGTAGAATGCTTGAGCTCCAACAAGAATCTTGATGAAGACTTCAAGGATGAATTAAAACATGATGAACCACCATGAAGAACTCCGGTAATGAAAGCATGAGAAGTGAAAGATGAAAAGAATAAGATTCAAGGCCTGCGATGAATTAGATGGAGCTTTGAAATGATATAATAGAAATAACTTGTAGCTCCGGAAAAAAAACAAGATGGAGAACTAGAACCGAGAATATGATATGATGAACAAGCTCCAAACAAAGAATTAAATAACCTTGAAGGAATAAGAATAAGAATTATGTCATGCATCTCCTTCACCAATAAAATTGATGACAACCAAAGGATTTGGCATACTACTTATTCTCATTGGAAAGAATTAAGAGAGATCTCACACAAGCTTGGGTAATGTTCAACGAACCACCGGTAGGATTATGAAAAGAACAAATGAATTAAAACGATAACAATGGAATGGTAATCTTGGATGAACCACCGTAAAAATTGGAGACGAACGAAGAGACATCAATGAAGAATATTTGGAGGACGAAGTTGAAAAATGAGAACGAAGAATCTTCTGAAAAGATGGCCTTCGGAGGAACACAAAGAAAAGAATTCATGAAATGCTCCGGACGGGTATGAGAAGAATTCCTCACAAACGGAACAATAATGAGGATGGCATGAAGCTAGAATCACAACTCATCAAGAGAACGGGTCAAAATTTAAGAGAAACTCTACTCCGATCTTGAAATGTTGAGAATGAAGACGAGAAAGGCCATAAGAATTGTTGAGCACTCCGGAATGAAGAATTAAAAAGGTTGAACCAACGCTGGAAAGAATTTGAAAGCGATCTTGGAGAAGGCATGTGACTGATGGAAATCATTCTTACGTCACAATTTGAAAAGAATTCTCCGGAAAAGAAGAGTCAGGTAAGATCCTGGGAAAAGACCTGTGGGTTATGGGCCTACTTAAAGAAATCACCGTTGAAAAGATTGCTTAAGAGATATTGCACCAGTTGAATTAAATGGCTTGAATAAGAAGACAATGCTCAAAATAATTTGAACGGAATAAGAATTGAAACACGAATCTTCTAAGATATCATCAGCACTCCGGATATGAATAGCAAGAGGAGAATGATTAATTGGTGCACCGGAATAAGAAAGCATTGTGAAAAAAGGAAAAGGATAAGATCAACAAGGAAATCTTGAATTACATCCACCGGCAGAATTGAGAACAAAAGAATGATGAGCTTGAAGCTCTTGAGCATCTTCACGACAAATCACCGGATAAGAACATTGAAGGAAAATAATGAAGGAATGTCACATGAATAAATGGATACTTCATCTGAGAATTTCTTGCTCCGAGAAGAAGAAGGGTGGGAGGGTGGGGAAAACAAAGACAACTTGGGATGAATGAAACATACAAATCGTCGGATTTCTCAACGACGTCCGTATTGAATAACTTGAAGAGAAAGCACACCGGTTGAAAAAGGATTAACATGAAAATCTCGATGGTCAAGAAGAATTAGCACTCCCATAGAAATATGAGAACACCGATTAGGAAAGGTACGGAATCAACATTTGACATCGAAGCAACTCGAATACCAGAATCAAAACAAAACAAAGGATAGATATCTCGCAGCATCATCTTCACAATATCATCCGAGCAAAGAATTGAACGAATGAATTCCGCAGGTACATCAACTTGTCGAGAAGCCACTTGGAGAACAAAAGGTAAATAATAATAAAAAAAAGGAACAAGGATCAGATAGAACAAATACAAGATAGAAGCTTCGTTCGACATCTTTGTGCTGAAAGCTCATGGAACGTGTTACAAAAGGGTTTTGCAATCCCCGGATCAGCATAGCCAAGGACCCTTTAAGATGCAACTCCTGATCAGAACAAGTCCATAAAACCACTTCACTCAATGTAGAACCCCGAACTTCATATCAAGCATCCGTTGGAAGAATGCCTAGAACTACTGGATGAACCCACCTATTAATTTCCGAAAGTTTCCAGTTATGCAATCAGGTGTTGGGGATACACGGGAAGCACCGCGCAATCAACTCTAAACCTACATCCAGGTGTATCCATCCTTCAACACATAACCAGTTATCTCCGGAAACCGTTTACCTCGGACCTTCGAAACGCATCCACTATACAAGCTATGGCAATACTCCCGAACTACCTCCCCAGTACTGGGTGATGTCGGGGTTATCTTGCCACTAACCGCATAGGAGAGTTTTTGATGTTGGCCGTCTTAAGTATTCTAGTACTGCCGCGATGGATTTGTGATGACAACACCTCGGAGCTCAACTCCCCGGGACACTGCCACAACCCCTAATGACATGAGGCATCGAGAACAATGTTCTCGTCACAAAGACATCAGAACAATCCAAACAATACTCGCGAGATCCTAAAAAAATTTGGTGCAATTTTTGAAAGTAGAAGAGGCAAGAGTAATCGCCAGGAGTCCTCACCAGAGAGAAAGGAGATGAGAAGCAAAGAAATCCTACTCTCCGATAGAATATAGGACTCAAAAAGTTTTCAGTGTGTGCCTAGACTCAACCGTCAACGATTTGATCAACCAGTGGGGGCTTCTAGGTCGGAGAAGGCTCTGAATACCAACTTGTAATGCCCAGGATGGGGCTATACCTCCTACGTGTCGAGGCACGACTTAAAGGTATAAGCCCATCCTAGAATGATCTCAAGTTTGGTATCTTTGCACGACTCATGTAAAAGAGGGATTAAATTGCAAAAGGAGATAGTTGGCTTACACTCGCCACTTCACACAATACGTTACATAAGCAATCATCATTCAAAACATCACAACCCGACTATGGGCGAAGATCAAAAGAAAGATACCAAAACAACATAAAGCCACAGGTCAGGATCGAATCCTAGTAGAAACCACTACTGATCAACGAAACGTCACAAGCATACGGCCAAACTCTTCAACGAACTCCAAGTGAAGTACTTGAACCATCTCCTGCATCAAACTCGGCTGAACCTGCATCTGGTGTGGTGAAGTAACTGTGAGCCACAAAGGACTTAGCAATCCCGTTCCCGGGTAACATGACTATTTAAGCCTTGGGTAAGGACAAGGCTGAAGAAAGAACGAGAGGTGAAGGAACACCAAGAGTCTGCAGCAGCAACTAGCACTAACTTACGTAAAAGAGAGCGAGAAGAGAAGTGCCTCGGTCGAGAGATGATCACGAAGTGATTCTAACTAAAGCCAGTCAAACATAACCCCACCGTGTTCAACTCCCGAATCCCTATTCGGAAATTGACATTCACGGTACACACGCTGGTAGTGTATTGGAACATGGTGTCAAGTTTTCTACAACCGGATATTAACAAGCTCCCATCTGCCACATAACCGCGGGCACGGCTTTCGAAAGTTCAAACCCTGCAGGGGTGTTCCAACTTGGCCCATCACAAGCCCACGATCCACGAAGTCGCAACTCCATAGGTGGGAAGACCCGAGTATTCTCAGAATCCCGTGCTCAAGATACTCCGAACTAAGGTAAGGCTAATCCAGCAAATCCTCCCGGCGTGTCGACACCCTGATAGTAGCCGCGCGTATCTAAGTCTCAGGACACGACCGGATGGGTGATGCTACAGGTTTTTACCAGACCTTGAGTTTCCTCGAGGTGGCCCTGCAGGACCCCCGTTTCGGACCAACACTCATGTGGAGCACTGGCCTGGGGTTGTTGAATTAAAATAAAAGAGGGTTTGCAAGACCCTTATGCAAGTTTTATTAGTTATTAGGCGAATAGTACCAATGTTGGGACTTGCTGGAAAAGACTTAGCACTTAGCGGTTTATCGAGGGGGTCCCATACACCCCAACCGTGTTAGGAATGCATAATCAAGGAACATAACACCGGTTTATACGGTTCCTAACGGCATGAGTGGAACAAATCACCAAGCAAAAGGCTTAGCCTTCCACCCTTGCCAATATATAGATGATTTCATTTAAGCATTTATATAGTGTGATATAACCCAACCAAACTTCAACATGAAGCAAGCATCTTCAATCTTCACCTGCAACTAACAATGCTATAAGAGGGGCTGAGCGAGCCTACGTATAGCCAGTCAAAGATTTGCATAGGTAGGGTGGTTAAACAGGTTCATGGTTACAATAGGAGGCTGACAGGAAAACATGGGCATCGAGGCAAAACTATAGATCGAGACTACTAGCAATAGGCAAAGATAGTAATGTTATCGGGGTTCGGTCATCTTGCCTGGGATTCCACAAGGGAGAAGAACAAGTCCACGAAGTAGACGAAGCAACACAGTCGAGCGAAACCTCACAACTCCGGAACGGAACCGAACCTAGCAAGAGAAGCAACCGGAAAGAAGCAAACAACACGGTAAACACACAAGCATAAACATGGCATACGATGCACATCCAAGTATGATGCATGTCCGGTTTAAATATGCATGGCATGGCAAAGTGCACAAACAAATACTACAAGTTAAGTGGAGATCAATATGCAACGAGTTGCATATTGACGAAACACCACATTTAATTATTTAATTGACTCTCATTTAATTACAAGACAAGATTAATTGTTTTTAACATAGCAAGAGGTGAAGCATAATAAAACTACACTATTTAGGCATTTTAAATGAGGCCGGAAAATAACAACAACAATTCCCGGAAAATCCCCATGAGCATGCTTAGTAAATATAAACAAACAACAATTCACACATAATAATGTTGTTAACATGATGCGGATGACATGATCAAGTTTATGCAATTAATAAAAGGGTTGACAAGAAGATGATATGAAGCATCGTCACCGTGGTGGAAGGAAAAGGGTGCCACGGTAACAATTTCGAAAATGATGCCATGGCAACATATCGGTTCCGGTATCTCGTTGAGAGACCGGTGCAAAAGGAAAGAGGGCGTGAGCGAGTCAACAAGATGAAAGGTGGGGCGATCCCGTTACCGGGTTCCCACGGGTCGGCGACGAGGCAACCGAGGAACACGACCAAAGATGAAACGGCACAACAGGCACGGAGCACACAAGGGAGACATTTCATACAACCACAACAAGCATCCACGGGGTCGTCTCGTTATACCTTTGAAGCGTGCGTTTCGGGGCGGTTCGGGACGTAGAGGAAGAAGGCGTTCACGTTCGGAGAGGAAGTAGTTGTTCATGTTTCCGAAGAGGAAGTAGTCGTTCACGGGGTCTTCGATGGTCGACGATAGTCGTTCAGGCGTCGAGTTCGTAGATGTACTAGCGGTCTCGGCGACGGTAGTGGTACACGGCGACGGTAGTTGTTCACGGAGCTCGTAGCCGTAGAGGTACACGGGGCGACGGTAGACGTTCGGGCGACGGTAGACGTTCGGGCGACGGTAGTTGTACACGGATCCAAAAGTAGATATACTTGCTGTTACATGGTTACTTGAGATAACAATAACAGCAAGAAAACAACAAAAAGGAAAAAAAAAGGCTGCGGGCGACGACGATCTGGAAAAAGGACGGGGCCTTCGCGGTTGGAGCTGTTCGTGTCCGCGGCCTTGGCGATGCAGGCGCGGGCAGAAGAAGTACCGCGGCGCAACTGGAGGAGGTCAGCGGCGCTGCTCGGGGTCGGGGCGACGTGCTGGCCGGGGCGGCCGTTGCCTGCGCGGAGGAGGCCGCGGGCCGGTGGCACGGTCGCTCGCAGGGAGAGAGAACGGCGCTGCGGCCTTGCTCCTCTGGCACGGAGGACGGGCGCTGGAAGGTCGATGGAGAGAGAGGATCGGCTCGGGGCGTCGGGCTTCTGGAGGCGAGGGCCTGGCCGGCGGGAGGAAAGAGGCCGCGCGCTGAACGCATGCGCGGGCTGCCGCGGCTTGAGGACGCGTCGCCCGGACGCGCAGGGAGAGGCCGACCTTGGCGCGCTGGACGGGGCGGCGGAGGAAGCGGGCGCCACGGCGAGGCGAGGTGGGGGAGCTCCTGGCCACGGGCTACTCGAGGGCGATGGCTCGGCGAGAGGAGCGAGAGGACCGGGGTGCGGGGTCGTGAGGATGGGTGGCTCGGGAGGTCGAAGGGAGAGGGAGGCGAGCGAAGGGAATGGGAAAGATCGGGAATCGGGGGGAGATGGGGCTGGCGGCGGCTGAGGGAAAGAGGGAGCGACGGGAGAAGGAGAGCTGCGGGCTAGGGTTTTCGGGGATGGAGTGGGCCTTGGAGGGGAGATGGGCCGGTGGGATGAGGGGCGCGCCGGCTGGGCCTGGAGGCCTGGGTCTCGGCTAGAGTGGGAGGAGAGGGAGGCTGGAAGGAGATGGGCCTGGCTGCGGCTTGGCCCTCTTCTGCCTCTATATTAATCTTTAGCAGAAAAAATAGAGATAGTACAAAAATTAAGGAAAAGGCCACAAACAAGAAATAAAATATGGAACTATTTTGAAAGGCTTTATGGAATAATTCCAACCCCACAAAAATAGTTCCAACAAAATAGGGAAGTGCAAACTAAAAATAATTAGCTTGCCTTAAAGGAGTTCAAAAGGAGTCTAGATTTTTGGAGGAGCCTCGATAATTGAGAAAAGAATATGGGGAAGGTTTTTGAAGGAGAACTCGAAGTAGGAAAAGCATGGGGAAATTATGCACGTGTGTTGGTTAATTCCAAACAAATGGAATATTATTATATAGCTCCCTAAATATTGAGAGGCTTTTATATGTTTTAAAGAGAAGACATCTTCCCTCGATTTAAATGGACCGAAGGTCCACACAATTTATTTAGGTGAGATGCAAAATAAATATGACATGATGGCATGATGACATGATGCAATGCAAAAATAAATAACACAAGCAAAATAAAACACACGGGAGAACCCGGAACATCTGGAATCTTCTGGAATCTTCTGGAATCTTCTGGGACGTCGGTCTTCGGGCGTCACAAGAAGCCAACTTCTGCACCACAAGTTCCGCCTTCTCTTGAGCCGCCTGCTGCGTCGCTGCCAAGTCGAGATCTTTTTGCTCCAAGGCGGCTTTTAGTTGACCTACCAAAGCCACGACTGAACAGATGAACATGAGGGAACACAAGGCATATCTATCAAAAGTCAGTCGACAGAAGGTCGGTGTCGGTTACCAGCCGCATCATCATGCGTCTTCTTCAGGTGGTCCCGAGCCAACTGCAAGTCGAGATTGAGCTGGACTTGCTTCTTCTCAAGGTTTGCAAATATGGCCCCAAACTCGCAAGATTTCTGCATCAACACAACAAAACAAGATTCTAAGACTACAGTCGAGTCAAAACACTCAACCGCAGTCTCGGGGACTACACCTAGTGGGTGCACTGAGCGTGCCCCCACTGGTTTCACTCGGCCAAGATCATTCCGGCTCGAGCTCAAAAAAAACAGAAAGGAAGAAAAGTTCTATAGTAAGACCATGGCCGACCGCCAGCAGTCGACCACGGTCTCGGCGACTACACCCAGTGGGTGCACTAAGCGTGCCCCCACTGGTTTCACTCGGCCAAGATCATTCCGGCTCGAGCTAAATAAACGAAAGCAAGCACATCAAGAACTCACCCAGTGGGTGTGGCGTCATCTCACGAACAAAGCAGCAGATTCTCTCGAAGCCAAAGACTATTTCAGTGGAGATAACGAACCTGGACGTTGGCCCGAAGAGCAAAACTAGCGTCATAAGCGGCCATGCTGGCCTCGTACGCCGCCTTCGTCCTCTCCATCATCACCCCCGCCTGGCGAACGACTTCTTGAGCCGCTCCCATAGGATCCTCCGGGAGGCGGTAGGAGGAGAAGAGAACAGACGAAGTGGCAGGCGTAGGGTCGACGGAAGGTACGGGTGCTGGGTCGACGGCAGGAGCGGGCACTGGGTCGACGGCTGGAGTAGACGCCGGGTCGACGACTGAAGCAGATGCTGGGTCGACGACTGAAGCAGGCGCTGGGTCGACGGCTATCGAAGCAAGGCGCACGGTCGACACAGGGTCAGCAAAGGAGACCGTGGCTCGGGTTGCGTCTTCCTGTTGCTGGGCCTCCGAGCCAGAAAGCGCCTTCCGGCCCTTCCTCCCTGTGCGTCGTCGGTCTCCTCCCAAGCGCTTCTCATCATAATCGTCATCTGGGAGCTCTATGACGAGGCGCGGCACTTCGAGTCAAGCAACAAGCAAAGTTCAGTCGACCATCACCCATGACCGACGAAAGAAAACAAAAACAAGACACGATCCATAGAACCCGCACCTGCGCGGGATGTCGCGGCATCCGCGGTCTCCTCGTCGTCTTGGCCCTTGTCGATGTCCATCAAGGTCGTGGAAGCAGCGGCGCTGAAAGGATCACTCGAAGATGAGTCGACAGAAGATACGGTCGACCTCCAAAAAAACAGAAAGAAACAAGACCAAGCGATACTTACGTGGAGGCGATGGGAACATCCACCTTGATCCTGGGCAGGGCCTTCCCGGGCTTGGTGGTGGTAACCTTGGGCTGCTTGGGCACCTTCTCAGAAGGGTCAGGTGTGGCCGTCCGAGTGCGCTTGGGCGTCCGAGAGCCTGAAGGACCCGTCCGAGGGCGTGCGGCCCCTGGGTCGTGCTTCTCCTTGGACCGCCGCTCATCACGGGGAGGTGACTCGACCTCCTCCCCGCTGATGTAGTCCTCGCTCTCCTCCTCGGTCTCCTCCTCCGACTTCCACTCGGCGGCGTCGCCCACGCCCTCCTCGCCCTCCTGGACCAAGTCCCCGTTGGGCAGCGAGTACATCTCAGTGTAGATCTTCAAAGGGAGAAGTTTGGCCAAATTTCAGTCGGATCTGTCAATACAAATCGCAAGCCAATGGCAGAAACATCACTCGGGAGCAGAAGACTAACCTTATCGGGTAGATGGTCATCATCGAATGGGATGACCCTCCCAGACCCCCTGGGAAATTCTTTGTTCCCCGTGATGCACTTCAGGCACTGCGCCACGTACTTCACGTCGGCCGCCTCCCGGTGGACTCGCGACGAGTCATCGGTGCCGGAGTACAACCACATCGGGTGGTCCCGAGCCTGGAGCGGCTGGATCCTCCGCGTGAGGTACACCTCAAACAGATCCATCCCTATTACACCCTCGCGGACCAACTGGACGACCCGCTCCACCAACATATTCATTTCGGCCCTCTCGGCCTTACCCACTATCATTGAAGGAGGCTGGCTGGCTCGACCCAGAGTGAAAGGAGGAAGACCAGTCGACTGCCCCGGGGTCGGATTGTCCTAGTAATAAAACCAGCTCGACTGCCAGCCCCAAATCGACTCCGGAAAGATCATGGGGGGAAAGGCGCTCCTATTCCTAAGTTGGATTCCAAGCCCGCCGCACGCCTGGAGGATGTGCGTCTTATCATCGCTCGGATTTGCCCTCTTGACAGTTTGCGAGCGGCAGGTAAAAATGTGTTTGAACAAGCCCTAGTGCGGCCGGCAACCGAGGAAGTTCTCGCACATGGAAACGAAGGCGGAAAGTAAAGCGATGGAGTTGGGCGTGAAGTAATGCAACTGGGCGCCGAAGAAGATCAAGAAAGCGCGAAAGAAGGGATGCAGAGGCATGGAAAAACCTCGGTCGACGTGGGTCGCGAGGAGGACGCACTCGCCCTCCCGCGGCCGGGGCTCGAGTTCTCCCTCTGGCACCCGCCAGGAACCGCGGGCGATCAGTCCTTCCTCCTCCAGCTCCTCCAGATCCTCCGCCACGACGGTGGACCAGATCCAATCCCCCTGGATCCAGCCAGCGGGGAGTCCAGACCTCGACGACGATCCGCTCCGGCCAGACCGCCTCCCCTTCCCCATCGCCGCCTTCTTCGAGCGCTCCATTGCCGCGGTCCTGTCCTTGCCCATGGCTCGCGCGCCGGCGGTCGCTGTGGAGAGGGGCGAGAAGAAGCAAAGGCGCAGTAAAGAAGCAGAGGCGGAGGAAGAGAGATTGGGCGCACAGTGCCCCCGCTTCGGGCTCGGCGCGCTTTTATAGCGGCCCGGTCGAGTGGCTGACCGATGGCCCCGAGTAATCTTATCAAATCCCGTAACAGGCGCGGGCGCGATACGTGGCAAAAAAGGTGACGCGAGGATCGAGGCGTCTCAAGTGTATCCCTCCGATTGCTGCGGCACGTTCCGCCCCGCGCGCTTTCCCAAATTTCGAAACCCCGCAGAATCCGGCGACCAAAGGGCAACCAACCCTGCCGAAAACTGCATGCGCTAACGGTGCCCGACTCCTAGCGCAAAGTTCAGTCGACGCAAGAAGCAACTAACACACTCGACGACTCCAGAATCGATCAAGGCGACCAAGACGAGACTGAGGAAAACTGCCCAGTCTGCAAGCTCAGAAGCAATCTACCCCAGAGACGTTGAGCCAGAACCAGAGCTTCCCTCAGCACTCTCTTGCTCGAGCCTCAATCCATTCGGGGGCTACTGACGAGGTTACAGACCTAGGGTAGGGTCACAGGCCCGACCAAGGTACCCCACCCAAGGTCACTACCCTAGAAGATGAAAAGACAAAACTTATGACGATAGAGACAGTCGACTGAGACAGTCCAAGAGGACACTCCACTTGACTGAGCCTCATCCACAAGACAACTCAACCCCACTCGACCAACCCAAGGCACTCGACCCCCGAAGGTCAAGTGTCACTTGGGACAGCAATGATTTGGTATTTACTCAGCGTAGTAAACACCTTAATTACTCTTTACTATGGGCGTTATCAGTAACGCCTGCCTTAATGTACATTGAACCCTTGGTAACGTGGTGCATGGCTGGGGTCCCGGCGTACTATATAAGCCACCCCCTCCTCCAGTTCAAGGGTTCGCACCTCTGTAACTCACATACACACATACCAGTCGACCAGCCTCCGGGCACCGAGACGTAGGGCTGTTACTTCCTCCGAGAAGGGCCTGAACTCACAAACACCTTGTGTACAACTCCACCATAGCTAGGGCCTTGCCTCTCCATTCGTACCCCCTACTCGTACTGTCAGACTTAGAACCACGACAGGTGGTCCTTGCGTAGATCATCTTCTCGTTCCCAGGTGGCTTCTTCCTCGGTGTGGTGACTCCACCGAACTTTGCAAAACTTGATAACCTTACTGCGGGTGACTCTACTCGAAAATTCGAGAATCTTGACGGGTTTCTCCTCATAAGTCAGATCACTATCCAACTGAATTGCTTCAAGGGGTACTGTGTCTCTTAGCGGGATATCGGCCATCTCCGCATGGCACTTCTTGAGTTGCGAAACATGGAACACATCGTGCACTCCTGACAATCCTTTGGGTAACTCTAACTTATAGGCAACCTCTCCCATGCATTGAAAAACACGGTAAGGTCCCACAAATCTCGGGGCTAGCTTTCCCTTAACTCCGAAACATTTAACTCCTCGTAGAGGCAATACTCTCAGGTACGCTCTGTCTCCGATTTCATAGGCTACTTCCTTGCGCTTCGAGTCTGCATAACTCTTCAGCCTGGACTGAGCTACCTTCAGTCTATCCCGAATCAACTTAACCTTCTCTTCGGACTCTTTGATCAAGTCTGGTCCAAACAACTGACGGTCTCCAACTTCATCCCACATCAACGGTGTTCGGCATCTCCTTCCGTACAATGCCTTGAACGGTGCCATCTTCAAACTGGCCTGGTAACTGTTGTGGTACGAGAACTCAGCGTAGGGTAAATTGTCATCCCAACTAGATCCATAATCTAGCGCATAGGCTCTCAACATGTCCTCTAGAATCTGATTGACTCTCTCGATCTGTTCATCTGTTTGCGGATGAAAAGTTGTACTGAATTCCACCGTCGTTCCCAAAGTTTGGTGTAGCTGATGCCAAAACTTTGAGGTGAACTGTGTTCCTCTATATGATACAATGGTCCTCGGAACTCCGTGCAGACATACGATCCTGGTCATGTATATCATGGCCAACTTTGCACTGGTGTACATGGTTTTCACGGGGATAAAGTGGGCTACTTTGGTCAAGCGATCCACTACTACCCAGATTGAGTCATATCCTGATTTGGTCTTGGGCAATCCGGTGATAATATCCCTGCCAAGTTTATCCCACTTCCATTCGGGTATCAGCATAGGCTGTAGCAATCCTGCTGGCTTCGGATGTTCCGCTTTTACTCTCTGTCAGACATCACATAGGGCTACATACTCGGCAATATCCTTCTTCATTCCTGTCCACCAGAAATGCTCCTTCAAATCCAAATACATCTTGGTGTTTCCGGGGTGTATCGAGTATGGCTAATCATGTGCTTCCTGCAGTATCTACTTCCTGATCTCCGTGTTGTTGGGCACATAGATTCGATCCTCAAACCACAAAGTGTCATGTTCGTCCTCACGAAATCCCTTGGCTTTCCCTTCACTCATCCTCTCCTTTATCTCAGCAATCTCTTTGTCCTCCTTCTGGGCTTCGCGTATCTTTCCGAGCAATGTTGATTGAACCTCTAATCAGAACGTTCAACTTAACAACTCCGATTTGCAAAAGGAATTAAAACAAACGAAGCAATGAAACTCAAAATGCGAAAGAAACGAGATCCGTTTACTAGTTTGAGCTAGGGAAACCTTGTTCAAGTTGGTTAAACGGAAAGAGGGCGTCGAGACAGAGATCTGGGATTTTGAATCACCTGATTCCGACTCTCGAGCAAAAAGAAAAACGAAAAACAAGATCAGGGCAGAAATCGTGATCGAAAATAATCGCGGATAAATACCACGAAAAAGAAAACATGATGAACAGATTAACGAACGAACGTTCATTAACTGAAACTAAACAACGAATTAGTTCGTTAAAACGAACGAACGGGCGAACGCTCGCTAAACAGGTAAACCGAAAAAACGATCTAAACTTAAAAAAACGAAACTAGGGTTTTTTTTCTAAAAAAACAGATCAATTTTTCTTTAGAAAACCGGGACGGCGGGGCGGCTACCTGGGCTCGGCTCTGGCGGTGCTCCGGTGCGGCGGTGGGGTGGCGTAGGGAGGCGGGGCTGCGGCAGCGATGGTAGTAGGCGGCGGCGGCGCAAACGACGGCGGCGGCGGCTGCGGCTGCTACGGGTCGGGTGGCGGGGTGGCTAGGGGCG
>LR738709.1:325081644-325099175 GCA_902687465.1 Secale cereale
TTAAGAGGGGGGGGGGGCTGGAGGCTTGGGGGAGGGGCAAGGCGGCGGCGGGAGTCCGGCTCGGACTCTACGGCGGCGCGGCGTGGGGAAGGAGGCTGCGGCTGTGGGCCGGCCTGGCTCGGCTGGGCCTTCGGCCTAGTCGGGCGCGGGAACTTTTTTTATATATAAAACCGTCGGAACTTAGAAAAATTCTAGAAAATAAAATAAAATTCTAAAAATGCCAAAACAATTTTTAACCGTCTAAATAAAATATTTAGAACAAGATGAACATTTTCTTGGCCCTAAAATGCAGTTTTGAAAATGTGCAACTTTTCCTATGCAAATAAATCCGAATAAAAGCCAAAAGTGATTTTAATATTTTTCCTCCAATATCTCTTTTATTTTGGAGAAGCCATTTTATCTCCGCTCATATATATTATTTAGAAATATTTTTAGGAGAGAAAATAATTAAACCAATGCTATCCTCGTACCGGTATTCGAGAAAACTCAAATACGAAAACGGTAGAATTCCCAACTCTCTCCGTAGGTCCTTGAGTTGCTTAGAATTTTCGAGGATCGCCACGCACAAAATGCAAAGAAATATGAATGCAGTATGATCTATGTATAACATTCCAAATTGAAAATTTGGGATGTTACAACAAGGCGGCGGGATCGGCAAGTGCTTGGAACAAGAAGAAGTGCAGCTGAAGACGCTACACGCACCGGACGTCCGACCCCTACCGGACGACCGGTCACCCCCAGGAACCGGACGCCGGACGAGCACCGGACGACCGGCAACTCCCAGATAACCGGACGACCGGAGGCCACCGGACGTCCGTGACTCCGACCACATAACGTAATTAGCGGAAATCCGAGGATTACCGGACGTCCGGTCCCTCCCGAGCCACCAGACATCCGGTGACCCAGCGGACGTCCGACCCGACTGTCTGCGCACAGTAAAGGGCGTCGGCCCATGTATTGTATACTCGTTGACTTCCTCCTTCCGGGGCAGCTTTGCGATAGCTCATCCAAAACCTTAGTGGTTCCTCTCCTACGAGACTGTGGCCTCCTCGGAGAAGATCCACCGGATTCAAGACCTCCTTTACGGAGAAGAACATCAAGATCTCCTCACGGAGATGACTACCGCCACTTGTATCGTCCTTAGTAGATCGTGTATCATGTATCGCACTTTGTGTACCCGGATCTAGCATTTGTGTGACCTAAACGTGTTGATTTGAGTGCTTTCTTCTTGTCCCTCTTGTGTTTTTCCTCGTGTATCACGTGTTCATCCTTGGGATCCCTCCTTTTCGTGAAAGATCGGCCACTTAGGGTTCCACCCTACATCAGTTTTCTTGCGTCATCTTGAGCAATTGTAAACAATAACACAAGTAGGCAACAGATCCAACCGGAAAACGGCGAATGAAAAAGAGGGTGAATAAACACGACAAACTTTTGTGAAGTGGGGGAGACGAAAACGAGAGGCAAATGGCAAATAATGTAAATTGCAAGGAGATGATATTTGTGATTAGGAACCTCATAGATGTTGGTGATGTCTCCCCGGCAACGGCGCCAGAAAGTTCCTTTGATATCTCTTAGATCCGTCCATGTTTCCCCAAGGAATAAGGGAGGATGCGGCACAACAATGGTAAGGTATTTCTCTCAGTGATGACACCAAGGTTATCGAACCAGTAGGAGAACCACGCAACACTACCGGTACCAGCACACAAATAGCAACCACTTGCAAACCGACGCGTTAAAGGGGTTGTCAATCTCTTTCGGGTAGCGATGCCAAAAACTGACGTAAGGATAGGATAAATTTGTTGTAGATTGATAGATTCAAATAAAAGCAAATAAAATGCAACAAGGTATTTTTGGGTTTTTGATAGTATAGAACAGAAAATAAAAGAAGCAAATAAACGAAAAGGCAATTGGAAAAATAGATCTGAAAGTATATGATAGGAAAATAGACCCGGGGGCCGTAGATTTCACTAGTGGCTTCTCTCGAGAAAATAGCATGCGGTGGGTAGACAAATTACTGTTGGGTAGTTGATAGAAAATAAAATAATTATGATGATATCCAAGGCAATGATCATGTATATAGGCATCACGTCCAAGATTAGTGGACCGACTCCTGCCTGCATCTACTACTATTACTCGACACATCGTCCGCTATCCAGCATGCATCTAGTGTATTAGGTTCATGGAAAAACGGAGCCAGGGGTGGTGAGCTCGGCTATGGCGTGGGAGGACCGCGAGGCATGGGAGCGCATCGAGGCCAAGGCCGCCGACAAAGCCTACATGCAAGAGCTCCGCCGCCAGCACCCGGAGCTCGTGGAGGCAGAGCGAGCGATCTTTGCCAGCATGGACGTCGGCGAGGTTATCACGCTCTCTTCCGATGACGAGGGAGAAGGCGGCGAGGATGGCGGCGCGCAAGGAGGTGAGGTTATCGCGCTCTCCACTGATGATGAGGTCGAAGGCGGCGGTGGCGGTGGCGCGGAGGGCGTCGAGGTGGGCCCCGAGGACGAGGAGATGGATGTCGACGAGTGGAGGAGTGCCTTCCCCAACGACCCTGACGACGGTACTGGCCCGGACCCGGCTAGCGGCACACCGTACATGACGAGGAAGGATTGGCTCGACGTCTACTTTGACCGAAAGTAGTTCTGCTTAGTTAAATTTATGTTTTATGTTCGGTTATGCAAAACTATCTATGTTTATGTTTGAATGCATGCTACTTTCGGTTGAACCTGCTTTGAACTTGATCAAATTGAAGTTTACAACCTTAAGTTTAGGGGGTCGACTAGAAAAGGCCAGAAATTGCTAGAGTATATATATATCCACTAAGGATTTTAGTCCTTTAACTTTTTAAGGATCGCCTAGAGATGTGATGACCCACAAGTGTAGGGGATCTATCGCCGTCCTTTCGATAAGTAAGAGTGTCGAACCCAACGAGGAGCAGAAGGAAATGATAGGCAGTTTTCAGTAAGGTATTTTTTGCAAGCACTGAAATTATCGGTAACTGATAGTTTTGTGATAAGGTAACTGGTAGCAAGTAACAAATAGTAAAAGTAAATAAGGTGCAGCAAGATGGCCCAATCCTTTTTGTAGCAAATGACAAGCCTGGACAAACTCTTATATGAAGGAAAACGCTCCCAAGGACACATGGGAATTATTGTCAGTCTAGTTTTCATCATGTTCATATGATTCACGTTCGGTACTTTGATAATTTGGTATGTGGGTGGACCGGTGCTTGGGTGCTGTCCTTACATGGACAAGCATCCCACTTATGATTAACCTCTATTGCAAGCATCCGCAACTACAAAAGAAGTATTAAGGTAAACCTAACCATAGCATGAAACATATGGATCCAAATCAGCCCCTTACGAAGCAACGCATAAACTAGGGTTTAAGCTTCTATCACTCTAGCAACCCATCATCTACTTATTACTTCCCAATGCCTTCCCCTAGGCCCAAACAATGGTGACGTGTCATGTAGTCGACGTTCACATGACACCACTAGAGGAAAGACAACATACATCTCATCAAAATATCGAACAAATACCAAATTCACATGACTACTTATAGCAAGACTTCTCCTGTGTCCTCAGGAACAAAAGTAACTACTCACAAGACATAATATTGTTCATGATTAGAGGGGTATTAATATGCATAATGGATCTGAACATATGATCTTCCACCAAGTAAACCAACTAGCATCAACTACAAGGAGTAATCAACACTACTAGCAGCCCATAGGTGCCAATCTGAGGTTTGGGCACAAAGATTGGATACAAGATATGAACTAGGGTTTGAGAGGAGATGGTGCTGGTGAAGATGTTGATGAAGATAACACTCCCCAAGATGGGAGAGTTGTTGGTGATGACGGCGGTGACGATTTCCCCCTCCCGGAGGGAAGTATCCCCGGCAGAACAGCTCCGCCGGAGCCCTAGATTGGTTCCGCCTCGAGACGGCGGCGTCTGGTCCCAAAAGCCTCCTTCTGATTTTTTCCAGGTCAAAACACCTCATATAGGAGAAGATGGACATCGGGGGGTCAACAGCTGGGCCATGAGGCAGGAGGCACGCCCAGGGGGGCGCCTCCACCCTTGTGGACAAGTGGTGGCCCCCCTGGCAGACCTCTTTTGCCAGATATTTTTTATATTTTCTGAAACGGTGTTTCGTGGAGTTTCAGAGCTTTTTGAGTTGTGCATAATAGGTCTCCAATGTTTGCTCCTTTTCCAGCCCAGAATTCTAGCTGCCAGCACTCTCCCTCTTCATGTAAACCTTGTAAAATAAGAGAGAAAAGGCATAAGTATGGTGACATAACGTGTAATAACAGCCCAAAGTGCAATAAATATCAACATAAAAGCCTGATGCAAAATGGACGTATCAACTCCCCCAAGCTTAGACCTCGCTTGTCCTCAATTGAAAGCTGATATCGAAAAATATGTCCACATGTTTAGAGATAGAGGTGTCGATGAAAATAAAATACGGACATGAGGGCATCATGATCATTCTCATAACAGCAACACACACACACACACACACACACACACACACACACACACACACACACACACACACATATATATATTGTCATATAACTCTTATGCTAAAGTAACAATTCATTCACAATGTCAAGTATGAATCAGAAACTTCATTGAAAACCAACAAACTATGATCTCAGTCATTGAAGTAATTGTAATTTATCATAACTTCGGAAAGAGTCATTATAAGAGCTTTTCAGCAAGTCCACATACTCAACTATCATATAGTCTTTCACAATTGCTCACACTCACACAATACTTATGGGTATGGAGTTTTAATCGTACACAGAGAAAGATAGGGGCTTATAGTATTGCCTCCCATCCTTTTACCTCAAGGGTAATGTCAACAGCAATAGACCATGATAACTTACATCCAATTGGGTATATATATGTCAGGATCTTTCCAACACAATGTGCTTTCCAAAGGATAAAATGTAAAATGGAAAGGTGATTATCACCTTGACTCTTATAAGGCAAGAATAATAGATAAGCCCTTCGCAGAGGGAAGCAGAGGTTGTCATGTGCTTTTATGGTTGGAGGCACAAAATCTTAGCGCAAAAGAACATCACTTTATATTGCCACTTGTGATAAGGTCCTTTATTATGCACTCAGTCGCTTTTATTACTTCCATATCACAAGATCGTATAAAGCTTATTTCCTCCACACTAATAAATCATACATATTCTAGAGAGTTTGCAACAATGACAACTTACTTAAAGGATCTTACTCAATCCATAGGTAGGTATAGTGGACTCTCATGCCAAAAATGGGTTTAAGGATGTATGGAAGCATAAGTAGTATCTCTACTTGGTGCAAGGAGTTTGGCTAGCATGAGGGGGAAATGCAAGCTCAACATGTTGGATGATCCATGACAATATACTTTATTTTGAATATAAGAAAAGTTAACCCATTATGTTGTCTTCCTTTTCCAACATCAACTCTTTAGCATGTCATATTTTAATGAGTGCTCACAATCATAAAAGATGTCCAAGATAGTATATTTGTATGTTAAACCTCTCTTTCTTTATTACTTCCTATTAATTGCAACAATGACCAAAACTATGTTTGTCAACTCTCAAAAACTTTTATTCATCATACTCTTTATATGTGAAGTCATTACCTTCCATAAGATCAATATGATCTCTTTGATACTTTTTTTATATTTTCTTGTATTCTCTCATGACCAAAGTGAGGAAATCAAGCCCTTGACTCAACACTCATCTTTATTATATAGCTCACAAACTCGATTACAAAGGTAAAGATCAAAAAGAAAAATCTCACAACTAGATCATGCTAACTTTATTCTACTAGATCAAGATATTACCAAAATGATCGAACTAAGAAAAACGGTAAAGGTAGGAGTGTGATGGTGATACGATACCGGGGCACCTCCCGCATGCTTGGCAGTTTCCAAGGGGAGTGCCCATACCCATATGATTAAGTCTCCTTCTTCGGAGTTGGTGACGATGGGGTTGTTGATGACGTAGGCTTGTCGTCCATCTTCCAAGGCATGGGCTCACCATCGTAGAAGGATGATCGAGTCTCCGGGATACTCAAATCTGCAGCCAAACTCATCTTCTTGAATCTATATTCATACTCACAGTTTTGGTTTTGCAGGTCATAGATCTGGGCCTGGAGGTGTTCAATTTTCTCTTGGAGATTGGAGATGGCTTCCCCAAAGATCTTGACGTCCATCTTGTGGTTGTTGGCGAGATCCGTGATCATCATGTGGTTGGCGTTGAGTCCTCATTCCACCATACCTTGCCACTTGAAAACTTACTGCTCCATTGCTTCGAGTCTCGTCTCCACGCTTCCGGTCCTCCTTGGCCCCTCAACATCGCGGATGTGCAGCACCCCTTCATGCAACTTCATGGTTTGAGGGTGATGCAGCACCTCCGCGAAGTAGGGGTTGATGAACTTCTCGAAGAACTTGTCCTTGGGTGTGCTGGAAGACGCCATGATGATCTAGATCTGTCAGAAACAACAGCTCAAAACAAAAACAGAGGATTTTTGCGTGATACGGTGGTCAAAACCTTTGGGAGGATATATAATGAATTTTTACCGACCAAAAGAAGTAAAGTGCAAGAAATCGGAGTCAGGGAGGCGCACGAGGTGACCATGAGGTAGGGGGCGCGCCGAGAGGGGGGGGGGGGGGCGTGCCCTCCACCCTCGTGGACGCCTCATGTCTCTTCCGGACTGCCTCTTATTTTTCTATTTTTCTAAATATTCCAAAATGGTGAAAAATTTCCATTAGAACTGTTTTGGAGTCGGTTTACTTACCGTACCACATACCTCTTCCTTTTCGGAGTCTGAATCATTCTGGAAAGTGCCCCTTATGTATTCCTTTGGGGTTACGGTTTCAATAACATTGGTTTCAACATTTATAGGGTTACCTGAGATATAATGTTTGATTCTTTGACCGTTCACCACCTTCAGATTCGTGTCTTTGAAATTGTCGATTTTTATGCCACCGGAACGATAGAACTCCTTGATAACGTCAGGACCCTCCCATTTAGAGAGAAGTTTTCCCGCAAAAAATCTTAAACGAGAGTTGTATAACAAGACATAATCACCTACGGTAAACTCATGCTTTTGTATCCTTTTGTCATGCCATCTTTTAACCTTTTCTTTGAACAGCTTGGCATTCTCGTAAGCTTGGGTTCTCCATTCATCAAGAGAGCTAATGTCAAATAACCTCTTCTCACCGGCAAGTTCATAATCATAATTGAGCTCTTTAGAAGCCCAATATGCCTTATGTTCTAGCTCAAGAGGTAAGTGACAAGCTTTTCCATAAACTATCTTATATGGAGACATACCCATAGGATTTTTATATGCAGTTCTATAGGCCCATAATGCATCATCAAGTTTCTTGGACCAATTCTTTCTAGACCTATTAACTGTCTTTTGCAAAATGAATTTCAGCTCTCTATTACTTAGTTCTACTTGATCACTAGACTGTGGGTGATAAGGGGATGCAATTCTACGGTTAACATCATACTTAGCAAGCATTTTACGGAAAGCACCATGAATAAAGTGTGGACCACCATCAGTCATTAAGTATCTAGGGACTCCAAACCTTGGAAAAATAACTTCTTTAAGCATCTTAATAGAGGTGTTGTGATCAACACTACTAGTTGGAATAGCGTCTACCCACTTAGTAACGTAATCAACAACAACTAAAACATGTGTATACCCATTAGAGGAAGGAAACAGTCCCATATAATCAAAGCCCCAGACATCAAAGGGTTCAATAACAAGTGAATAATTCATAGGCATTTCTTGACGTCTACTAATATTACCAATTCTTTGACAATCATCACAAGATAAGACAAACTTACGAGCATCCTTGAAGAGAGTAGGCCAATAAAAACCAGATTGCAATACCTTATGTGCAGTTCTATCTCCAGCATGGTGTCCTCCATAAGCTTCGGAGTGGCACTTGCGTAGGATCAATTCCTGTTCATGCTTAGGTACACAACATCTAATAATACCATCTACTCATTCTTTATAAAGGCGTGGGTCATCCCAGAAGTAATGTCTCAAATCATAGAAGAACTTTTTCTTTTGCTGATATGTGAAACTAGGTGGTATAAACTTAGCAACAATGTAATTAGCATAATCGGCATACCACAGAGCAGTATGAGAAGTATTTATGACAGCTAATTGTTCATCAGGAAAGCTATCATCAATAGGTTGTGGGTCATCAAGAATATTCTCTAGCCTAGACAAGTTGTCTGCAATGGGGTTCTCAGCTCCCTCTGTATCAATAATATGCAAATCAAATTCTTGCAGCAGGAGAATCCATCTAATAAGTCTAGGTTTAGCATCTTTCTTTTCCATAAGGTATTTGATAGCAGCATGATCAGTGTGAATAATTACTGTAGAATCAACAATGTAAGGTCTAAACTTATCACATGCAAATACAACAGCTAAAAACTCCTTCTCAGTAGTAGCGTAATTTCTCTGGGCACTGTCTAGAGTTTTACTAGCATACAGGATAACATTCAATTTCTTATCAACTCTTTGTCCTTGAACAACACCTACAGCATAATCACTAGCATCACACATAATCTCAAAGGGTAAATTCCAGTCAGGAGGCTGGACAATAGGTGCAGATATCAATGCATTCTTAAGTATTTCAAATGCTTCTAAACAATCATCATCAAAGACAAAAGGAAAATTTGTTTGTAAGAGATTAGTCAGAGGCCTGGAGATTTTGGAGAAGTCCTTATTGAACCTCCTATAAAACCCGGCATGACCAAGGAAACTTCGTATACCTTTGATGTCCTTGGGACACGGCAGCTTTTCAATAGCATCAACCTTAGCCTCGTCAACTTCAATACCTCTTTCAGAAATTTTATGTCCCAGGACAATGCCTTCATTCACCATAAAGTGGCACTTTTCCCAATTCAAGACAAGATTCGTGTCTTCACATCTCTGCAAAACTCCATCAAGGTTGCTCAAGCAATCATCAAAGGAAGTTCCGTAAACGGAAAAATCATCCATGAAAACCTCAACAATCTTTTCACAAAAATCAGAGAATATAGCCATCATGCATCTTTGAAAAGTAGCAGGTGCATTACATAAACCAAAAGGCATACGTCTATAAGCAAAGGTACCGAAAGGATAAATAAAAGTTGTGTTTTCTTGATCCCATTTTGGCACATGTATTTGAGAGAAACCAGAATAACCATCTAGAAAGAAAAAATGAGTATGTTTGGATAACCTTTCTAGCATCTGATCAATAAAAGGCAAAGGGTAATGATCTTTCTTAGTAGCTTTATTTAATTTGCAGAAATCAATTATCATCCTATAACCTGTAACAATTCTTTGGGGGATCAGTTCATCTTTATCATTAGGATCAATAGTCATACCTCCCTTCTTAGGGACATACTGGATATGACTTACCCACTGGCTATCAGCAACTGGATAGATAATACCTGCCTCTAGAAGCTTTAGTATTTCCTTCCTTACCACTTCTTTCATCTTAGGATTTAACCATCGTTGATGATCAATAACCGGTTTAGCGTCCTCTTCCAATTTTATCTTGTGTTCGTATAAAGTGGGAGTAATGCCCTTAAGATCATCCAGAGTATATCCAATAGCATGTAACACCCCATATGTGATACCTTCCATTTATGGCAATATATGAAACGTTGACTTCATCAATTCCATTCTGGGCTCTTCTTTCATTTTGGGTTTCTTCTTTTTGTCGCGTGCATGTGTGCATTCATCCATGTCAGGTTGTCATGTGCATTGCATTGCATTCATGTTGTCACTTGCACCCGGTCCCACTCATCTCTTCCTGTTGTCAGTTTTGATTTCAGACACTCACACACGTGCCCGTGGCACCCCCGAGTCCTTCTTTCGTATGTGGCCGTGTAACGTTCTCTGAATGTGGTGAGACTTGTCGTGCGTTGTTGTTTTGGTACGTGTAGGCCGTCTGTCAAGTTTCGCCGCATTTGGAGTTCGTTTGGTACTCCAATGGTTAACCTAGTGGGCTAGAAGCTCCTCTTCCTTTTGGCCCAAGACCCCCTCCACAACAGCCCACTAACCCAGCACAACCACTCCCATCCTCTCGGTCGTCGGATCGTGATCGTGTGGGCGAAAACCACACCCCATTTGGACCTTATCGAGGTTACAGACCCAGGGTAGGGTCACAGGCCTGACCGAGGTACCCCACCCAAGGTCACTCCTCCAGAAGATCAAAAGACAAAACCTATGATGACAAAGACAGTCGATTGAGACAGCCCAAGAGGACATCCCACTCGACTGGACAACACCTACAAGACGACTCAACCCCACTCGACCAATCCAAGGCACTCGACCCCCGAAGGTCAAAGGTCCCTTAGGACAATCACAGTCAGGTATTTACTCGCCATAGTGAATGCCTTTATTACTCTTTACTGTAGACGTTATCAGTAACACCTGCCTTAATGTACATTGAACCCTGGGTAACGTGGAGCATGGCTGGGGTCCTGGCACACTATATAAGCCACCCCTCCTCCTGTACAAGGGTTCGCATCTCTGTAACTCACACATATACACATATTAGTCGACATCCTCCAGGCACCGAGACGTAGGGCTGTTACTTCCTCCGAGAAGGGCATGAACTCGTAAAAACACCTCGTGTACAACTTCACCATAGCTAGGGCCTTGCCTCCTCATTCGTACCCCCTACTCGTACTGTCAGGCTTAGAACCACGACAGGTAGTGCCCACCTTGGGGCAAGGCGTCTTAGCGACATCTGGTGAAGTTGCAATCTTTTCCCCGACCTCCTTCATCATGGTGTCAGGTGGTGGGCTAGCGTTGGGCCGCGAGATCCGGCTCGGCGCGCTCGTCTTCATCGCCGACGAATCCACATGGCTCCTGGAGGCCCCTCTCGACGTCGAGGCTCTGCCCATCCGCTAGGCTACGCACTTCCGCGCCAGCGCCTGCGGCGTCCTCCTTCGGCAGCCGTCGACTTGGTATTTGTCGATCCCTACATCGTCCCCCATCCCCGCTGGACGCCGTCGCAAGCGATCCGGTTGCTCATAGCTCCAGCGATGGGTGAAAGACGCGGTGGCCCGCCAGACGGCCACCCCTCAATTCGCGGCCATCGAGCCCGACGGTTACCTCTACGAGCCAGTCGATCCGTCGATCGAGCTCGTAGATTCTGTTTCCGAGTGCGGGAGCAACGATCCCGCAACGGAGGTCCTCATGGTCGACTCGCGCCGCAGCCCGCCGGGTTTTCCTCATGGTGGTGACGGCGGCAGCGGCAGCGGCCGTTCATACGACAACAACGGGTACATTCCTCAGCCCCTCACTGCCGAGCAGAGGGATGACCTCTGTCGCCACAACAAAGACGCGCTCTTCACTCCCATCGTGGGAGATTCTCCAAAGGCTCTAGACCTAGAAGCCACGCGCTTGGCCACCGTGGCGGAGCGCGCGCTTGGAAAATATCCAGCGCGCACTCGACGAACATGCCCGCCGACTGGTCCCCGAGTCCAGTCGACGACCGCGGCAATCGCACCCGCGCGAGACTCAGGTGTTCGGCACACCAGTCCAGAACCTCAAAGCCGCTGCTCGCATTGCAGAGACAATTCAACCTTCTCAGTCGGAGGCTGGGAGAGGCCTTCAGCAGATCCGAGCTTTGCTTTGAACGGCTAAAGAGCAAAACGCGGTTGTTTCACAGTCACGCAACAGGATCCACAGCAGATCGGTGGCTGCGAACACCGTTTGGTCAGCCCACAGTCCAAGATGGCCCCCAAGGCGTGAGGGACGTGGCCCGCGGCAAGACCGACATCTTGGTCGGAATGACGAGCAACACGACCGTCGACCCGGTCATCATGACCGCCGTCGAGTGCCTACGCCTCCTCCGGGAAGCGGATCGTTCTCGCCCCGGCGGCACGAGGGCAGGCGCCTGCGCGACGACGAGCGGAGGGTTCCCCCAGGCCCCCGGAGGCCGGGTTTTGACGCAAGGTCTATCCTTGTGCAGGGACAGGTCGACCGAAACAGGGCATTCAGAGAATAGCAAGGCAGAGATCATCCGAGCGGAAGCCGAGCGCCTGTCTCTAGACCCGACTATTTCTGCAGCGCCATCAGAGCCGCTGATATCCCCCCGAACTTCAGGTTGGCGGCGGGGGTAAGTAAATTCACCGGCGAGTCAAAACCAGACACCTGGCTAGAAGACTACCGAGTGGCTGTACGGATTGGAGGCGGCAACGACGATGTGGCCATGAAGCACCTTCCTCTGATGTTGGGCGGTTCGGCTCGGGCGTGGCTCAATCAATTGGCCCCCGGGAGTATTTACAGTTGGGAAGAGCTCGCACGAGTGTTCATTCGGACCTTCTAAGGCACCTGCAAGCGGCCTGCTGGCCTCGCGGAGCTTCAACACTGCGCGCAGAAGTTGAATGAAACTTTGAGGGATTACATCCAGTGATGGACCACCTTGCATCACACGGTGGAAAATGTGTCTAAGCACTAGGTAGTTTGCGCCTTCAAGGAATGCGTACGTAACCGAGAGCTGAATCTGAAGTTTGGTCGAACAGGTGATATGTCCGTGTCACGGATGATGGAGATTGCCAGTCGGTACGCCAACGGCCAAGAGGCCGATCGGCTCCGCAGTGGCAAGAAACTAGTCGGGCAGGATGATCAGAATTCCAATCGGAAGAACAAGGGTAAGGCCGAGCCAGCTGCTCAGGGTGAAGCTGCTGTGGTCAATCATGGAAAGGGCAAAGGACAGCCGAAGGAGTCCTCAGCCCGCAAGAAAGTGAAAGATCAAGCTGGGAATGATGTACTCGACCAGCCGTGTCCCATTCACATGAAGAAAGATGAAGAGGGAAACTTGGTATATCCCAAGCACACCACTCGACAGTGCCGGCTCCTGATCTAGAACTTCTAGAAAGATCAGTCGACTGAGAAGGAAAAGGAATCGGAGGAGTCCGAGGACAAGGAAGGGGATGGAGGATACCCCCAGATCAACTCCACTTTGGTGATCTTCGCAGACGTCGAGAGCTAAAGTCGACTGAAAGTCATCAATAGAGAAGTCAACATGGTTGCCCCGGCAACCACCACGTTTTTGAAATGGTCCAAGACCCCCATCACATTCGACCAGTCTGATCACCCTGCGCACATTGCCACCCCAGGGCGGGAGGCACTGGTGGTCGACCCAGTGGTGGAGGGCACACGTCTGACCAGAGTCCTGATGGATGGAGGCAGCGGCTTGAATATCTTGTATGCAGCAACCCTCCGGGATATGGGCATTCCAATGTCCAAGCTGAACGAAACTAACATGAAGTTCCACGGGGTCATCCCCGAGAAGAAGGCCGACTCACTTGGCCAAATCACACTCGACGTGGTCTTTGGCGAGTCGAAGAATTATCGCAAAGAGAAGCTGACGTTCGAAGTGGTAGACTTCAACAACGCTTATCACGCCATCCTGGGAAGGCCCGCCTACGGCAAGTTCATGGCTCGGCCATGTTATGTTTACCTCAAGCTGAAGATGTAGGGACCCAACGGCGTTATAACCGTCACGGGGAACCGTCAGAAAGTGGAAGAGTGCTTTCAGAAAGGCTCGAAGATCGCTGACGAGCACATGGAAGCAGTAGAGATGGAGGAGTACCTGAAGAACGTGGATCCGAGTGATCTGCTGAGGGCAAAGAAGCCGGCTTCCGAGTCAGCTTTCCAGTCGGCCGGGGAGACGAAACCCGTGCACATCCACCCAACTGACCCCAATGCAGGTCCGACCCACATTTCCACTACACTCGACATCAAATAGGAAGAAGCGCTCATCCAGTTCCTCCGTGAGAACTGAGACATCTTCGCATGGAAACCATCAGACATGCCGGGTGTGCCCAGGGGACTGGCTGAGCACCATTTGCGAGTCGACCCAAAGGTGAAGCCTGTGAAGGAACATCTCCGTCGGTTCGCTGCGGAGAAGCAAAAGGCAATTGCCGAGGATGTGGCTTGTCTACTGCCAGCTGAGTTTATCCGCGAGATCTACCACTCCGAGTGGCTCGCCAATGTCGTCATGGTCCCCAAGAAGGACAAGTCTCTCCGCATGTGCATCGATTTCAAGCACATCAATCGGGCCTGCCCGAAGGATCATTTTCCGCTCCCTCGCATCGATCAGATAGTTGACTCGACTGCGGGATGCGAACATTTGTCCTTTTTGGATGCGTATTCTGGGTACCATCAGATCCGTCTGTTCGGACCCGATGAAATCAAGACAACTTTCATCACCCCCTTCGGGTGTTTCTGTTATGTCACCATGCCTTTCGGTCTCAAAAATGCTGGCGCTACCTTCATGCGCATGATCCAGAAGTGCTTAATAAAGCAAATCAGTCGGAACGTCGAGGCATACATGGATGACATTATGGTTAAGTCACGGAAAGGTTCCGACCTGCTGACCGACCTCGCTGAGACATTCGCAAACTAAAGAAGCTATGATATCAAGCTCAATCCGTCGAAGTGTACATTTGGAGTTCCTGGCGGCAAGTCGCTCGGCTTCCTCGTTTCCGAATGAGGAATCGACGCCAATCCAGAGAAGGTCAGCACCATCCTCCAAATGAAACGCCCCGAGCGTATACACGACATCCAGAAGCTTACTCGTTGCTTGGCCGCATTGAGTCGATTCATTTCTCGCCTCGGTGAGAAGGCATTGGCTCTCTACCGACTCATGAAGAAATCGGACAAGTTCGAGTGGAATTCTGAAGCCGAAGCAGCGTTTGAAGAGCTCAAAGCCTTGCTGTCCACCCAGTCGGTGCTTGCTGCCCCAGTCAACAGAGAGCCTCTCTTACTATACATTGCAGCCGCCGAACAAGTTGACAGCACTATACTCACGGTCGAGCGGGAAGAAGAGGGCAAGGCATACAAGGTCCAGCGCCCGATCTACTACATATCCAAAGTTTTGACTCCCTCCAAGCAAAGGTACCCGCATTACCATAAGCTCGTGTACGGGATTTACTTGACTGCAAAAAAGGTTGCCCATTAGTTCTCGGACCATACAATCTCAGTCGTCAGCGATGCCCCGCTGTCAGAGATCCTGAACAACCGAGACGCAACTGATCGAGTGGCAAAATGGGCGATTGAACTTCTTCCGTTAGATATCAAGTTTGAAGCGAAGAAAGTCATCAAGTCTCAGGCTATTGCAGATTTTGTGGCCGAGTGGATAGAACAAGAGTTGCCGACTCAAGTTCAGTCGGATCACTGGACTATGTTGTTCGATGGATCCAAGGTGCTGAACGGATCCGGCGTAGGCGTGGTCCTGGTTTCTCCCAGGGGCGACAAGCTCAGTTACGTCCTTCAGATCCACTTTGACTCATCGAACAACGAAGCTGAGTACGAAGCACTTTTGTACGGGTTGCACATGGCCATCTCACTCGGCGTCCGTCGCCTGGTGGTTTATGGAGACTCTGACTTAGTGGTAAACAAAGTGATGAAGGAATGGGACGTTAGGAGCTCGGCAATGACCAGTTATTGCAGTGCAGTGCGGAAGCTTGAAAAGAAGTTTGAAGGTTTAGACCTCCATCACGTGCCGAGAGCCAAGAATCAGCTGGCTGATGACCTCGCAAAAATTGGGTCGACTCGGAGGCCTATACCCAAGAATGTGTTTCTGGAGCATCTGCACACCCCTTCTATCAAAGAAGACCCCTTCACGGAAGAACCCCCGCAGCAAGTCGGCGCGTCAGATCCGACTGAAGTTGAAGTGCCTGCAGTGGTCGACCTGATCATGGAGGTCCTAGTGATTACGCCGGACTGGATTGTGCCATACATATCATATCTGCTCAGGCAAGAACTCTCGGAAGATGAGGAAGAAGCGCGCCAGATCGTCCATCGATCCAAGGCGTTCACTATCATTCAGGGTCAACTCTATAGAGAAAGCGTCACCAGAGTCGCTCTGTGCTGCATCACCCCAGAGGAAGGTCGATTGATCCTGGATGAGATTCACTCGGGAACTTGTGGCCACCACGCTTCCTCTCGGACTATAGTGGCCAAAGCATACCGATCCGGGTTTTACTGGCCCCGTGCCAACGAGATGGCCAAGGATATTGTGGACAAGTGTGCAGGTTGCCAGTTCTACTCCAACATGTCCCACAAGCCGGCGGCTGCTTTGAAGACCATTCCGCTAGTCTGGCCCTTTGCCGTTTGGGGCTTGGACATGGTTGTCCCCTTCAGAACGGGCAGAAGCGAATTCACTCACCTACTCGTGGCAGCCGACAAGTTCACCAAATGGATTGAGGCCAAGCCCATCAAGAACCTCGAGTCGACCACCGCCATCAGCTTCATGAGGGAATTGATGTTCAGATATGGAGTTCCCCACAGGATCATCATAGACAACGGCTCCAACTTTGACTCGGATGAATTTAGAGCTTTCTGTGCTTCTCAAGGAACACGAGTCGACTACGCCTCCGTGGCACATCCGCAGTTGAATGGACAGGCAGAACGAGCAAATGGTTTGATTCTCCAAGGCCTAAAGCCACGGCTCATGCGTGATCTTAAGCATGCCGCTGGAGCTTGGGTAACCGAACTACCATATGTCCTATGGTGTCTGAGGACAACTCCAAACCGGTCGACTGGCCGTACCCCTTTCTTCATGGTCTATGGAGCCGAAGCTGTGTTGCCGAGCAACTTGTTGCACAACGCCCCCAGTGTGGAACTCTTCTCTGAAGTCGAGGCAGAGCAGGCTCGTATGGATGCAGTCGACCTTTTGGAAGAGGAACGAGAGATGGCCTTGATCCGGTCGACCATCTATCAGCAAGACTTGCGTCGATTCCATGCTCGCAACGTCCGAAGCCGAGCATTCCAGGAAGGAGACCTGGTCCTTCGAGTGCATCAGAAACGACCACACAAGCTCGCCCCGGCCTGGGAAGGCCCATTCATCATCACCAAGGTGCTGCACAACGGAGCGTACCACCTTTACAATGTTGCCAAGAAGAAAGACGAACCTCGTTCGTGGAACGCGGACCTGCTCCGCCGCTTCTACAGTTGAGACACTCGACAGTCGAGTTGTAATAAAGATTTTCCGAATTGTTTCAAAGACAAGTTTGCAGTGATCCTTTAATGATTGTTGTTTTCTAAAACGTTGGTCTTCAAAAATCCCCCAGGGGGTGCTTAGCCGCGAACCCGATTCGCCTAAGTTTCAAAAAATTACTCCGAGTGAAGAGCAACCCTCTCACTCGGGGGCTTAGCCGCGAACCCGATTCGCCTAAGTTACAAACACTCACTCCGAGTGAAGAGCAACCCTCTCACTCGGAGGCTTAGCTGCGGTCCTCCGAGCTGCGTCATAAGTATAATGTGGCTTTGTCTTCCGAGCTCCGCCACAAATACAACGTAGCTTGGAATCGCCTAAGTTACAAAAACCACTCCGAGTGAAGAGCAACCCTCTCACTCGGGGGTTTAGCTGCGGTCCTTCGAGCTGCGTCATAAGTATAATGTGGCTCTGTCTTCCGAGCTCCGCCACAAATACAACGTAGCTTGGGAATCGCCTAAGTTAGAAAAATCACTCTGAGTGAAGAGCAACCCTCTCAC
>LR738709.1:325099350-325148406 GCA_902687465.1 Secale cereale
CGGGGGCTTAGCTGCGTTCCTCCGAGCTGCGTCACAAGTATAATGTGGCTCTGTCTTTCGAGCTCCGCCACAAATACAACATAGCTTGGAATCGCCTAAGTTACAAACACTCACTCCGAATGAAGAGCAACCCTCTCACTCGGAGGCTTAGCTACGGTCCTCCGAGCTGCGTCACAAGTATAATGTGGCTCTGTCTTCCGAGCTCCGCCACAAATACAACGTAGCTTGGAATTACCTAAGTTACAAAGACCACTCCGAGTGAAGAGCAATCCTCTTACTCGGGGGCTTAGCTGCGACCCCGTGACTCACCTAAGTTACAAACACTTACTCCAAGTGAAGAGCAACCCTCTCACTCGGGGGCTTAGCCGCGGTCCTCCGAGCTGTGTCACAAGTATAATGTGGCTCTGTCTTCCGAGCTCCGCCACAAATACAACATAGCTTGGAATCGCCTAAGTTACAAAGACCATTCAGAGTGAAGAGCAATCCTCTCACTCGGGGACTTAGCTGCGACCCCATGACTCGCCTAAGTTACAAACACCCACCCCGAGTGAAGAGCGATTCGCTCACTCGGGAGACTCCACCGCGGTCCTCCGAGCTCCGCCACGAGCACAACGTCACCATCAAGGCGTCGACTCAAAATCCAAGCGATCAAAAAGAGTCACAGGCAAAGGAATCGAATCCAGATAAAGTCCCACAAGATTCGGGCAAGAGTACTTGGGACTTGGGCCCACCAGAGTTTAACGATTACAAGATCACTTGGCATTCCGAGGCAAATTGAATTAGTGTATCAAAGTTCACTCATTCCTCAGGAGGAGGCGTGCTCGCAGGTGCAACAAACTGGTCCAGGTCGATCCCATCGGTGATGTGGGTGGCGGCTTCCAAGAAAGTCTCCATGAACGACTGGAATTGGAAGTCCTTCGTATTGGCGACCTTGAGCGCCGCGAGCCTTCTACCCTTCACCTCCTTGCAGTGCACACAGACCAAGGATAGCGCCACGTCGGCTCCACCCCGGGAGGACGACTTCTTCCACTCCTGCACTCGGCTGGGGATCTCATTGAGTCGAGTCATCAGAGACTCGAGGTCGTTCTCCTGCACGACTCCCCTCTAGAGCGTGGTGTCAATCCGGGCCATCACCGCTTTCAGCCGTCCCAGATAGTCCGTGGCAGCAGTAAGACGGGACTCCAGCCTCAAGAAATTTGTCACACCCTGCATTTTGTAACATGTCTTTTGCATCAATGAAGCATGAAAATTTGGACCAACAAATTTTTTTGGCATCATTTGGCTTTTATTTGGAATTGAGTTTTTCTTCCTATGCTTTTCATGTGCTCATTAAAGTCAACTGTTACCTCTAGTAGAATTCATATCCTTACCCAAAACTTCTGCCCAATGATCATACCAAGTGTTTATAGCAGTATAGTATTTTCTTATAAAATTAATTTGACCAAAATGTATTTTATAAATTTAGTATTCAAAAAACCCCTGAATTGAGGTTTGCACTGCAAGTGCTTGATTTAGGGTGAGAAAATTATTTCAAAAAGTATATTTGATACCTAGTAGTCATAGGACTCCCAGAAACCACAAAAGTATAATTTCAAAAGTTATTTTCCTATTTTATTTAAAAGATTTTTCTTAAGGCCAGAAATGGTCTTCAATAGGAAAAAATTATTTAAGTATTTCAAAAATATTTGCCAAAATTCAGGGAGACTCATAGGACATATATTGTCCATATATAAGAGTTTCAACACTTGGTCATGTTCAAAATAATGGGCTAATCCCTCTAAAACCCTTTCTGGATATTTCAAGCTTTTGAAATATTTACAAAGCAAATATTCTCCAAAAATTCCAGGGAAATTCTATCATATCATATTTGACATATTTGATGATCTTGCCAAGCCCCATGCCTTGGGAAGCAAGATAACATCCTCAAAACCCTTCAAAACCATTTTGCCCATATCTGAACTTTGAGCAACTATACATTGCCAAACTTGTCCAAATGCTCTCAAACTTGGTGCACATGCTGGAATGGCCTAATAAGGCATTTAGACCAAATGGCACAAGATTTGGAGTAGGGTAACTTGATCAGAATACCCCAAAACCCTTTCTGTTCAAATGCAAATTTGAACAACTTTACATTACCAACTTTTTACCTGGAGCTTCAAACTTCGTGGACATAATCATAACCCCAAATGATGAAACTACACCAAGTGGTGCATCAAGGGGAGATGATTAGCTTAACTTAAACAAGATGAAGCCATTTTTGTTGATTTCTAGGGTTCACCAAAGTTACATTGGCTAGTTTCTTCAAATGAGCCCAAATTTGGTGAAACACCATATTTTCATGTGACATTCAATCATGTTAAGTGTCATGGCTGGTGGAAATCATTTGCTTGCCCAAAACTTGATCAAACACCTTCTACCAAATTACCAAAACCATCTTCTTGACCTCTTTTACTATTTACTTTTGCCTCAACTTTCTACCACAGCTTCATCTAGTTACATTCTACCTCTAGTAACTTGCCCATGTCCACAGCTCCATGATTGAGGGGTGAAAACCCTAATTCACCTTGGTGGACAACCAAATTCTACCTGTTTACCAACTTCACTCCTCTCTCACTGATCTCCCAGAGCATCCAAAGCCACAGCTGAGTTATCTACTTCGTGCTGGACCCCCCAGACACGATGGACACGCCCAGAGGGCCAATGGCATGCCATGGCATGCGATAAGCTCGCTGCAGAGCGCGCTACAGTGCGCACCCGCACTGTAGCTTCGCCCAATCGCTCGCCCCCGACCACCTCGTGCTCCCCCTTGCGCCAGTCGATGCGCCTCGACGTCTGCGACCTCCCCCGGCGCTGTCCCCCTCCTCCTCCTCCCTCCAGTGGCCGCCCTCGCACGCGCGCTGGCCGCCCGCAAGCTCCACTCGTCGGCCTCACACGCGCACACCCTCTGGAGCATCCCCCGCTCCCCACCCTGGAATTCGTCCAGCAACGCCACAGACGCATCCCCATCGCATCCCGTGCACTGTGGCGTCGAGCAGAAGCTCACCGGCGCACAGGTCCACGGGACCTCGCCGCTCCCCTATAAATAGGGCCTCCGAGCCCCTCCTCTCTTCACCAACAGCCTTCCCACACTCCCAGTAGCACTCCAGCACCACCCATTCGCCCTCAGAGGGCCTCAGTGCTCGGGATCGACCGGAGCTCCGCCGCGTCGCGCGACCGGAGATCTCGCAGTACAGCCCCTCTCAGCCCCAACTCTAGCTCGATCTGGCACCACCGTACCTCACTGACCCGTTCCCCTCCTTCTCCCACTCCTATTGCAGCCCTTAGCGAGCTAGCCAGCAACCTCCCGACGCTCCTCCGCCGTCCCACCTCGCCGCCGACGAACCAGGCCTCTCCGGCGGGCCGCACCACCACCACTGGAACGACGACTCACTGCTGAGCCCGTTCCTACGCTCAGCTTGCCCCGCCGTGCCCGGAATCGCCGCCGGTGAGCTCGCCGTCGCTCTGGCCATCAGGTTGAAGATGTCAGGCGGGCCCCGCCTGTCATCCTCACCGCTCTCTCTCCCCTCGCAGCCACTAACCGCCGGGCCCCGCCCGTCAGGTTTGAAAACCCTGACGCGCGCGCGCTGGCGCCCGTGCGGTGGGCTATTAGTCCTGGGCCGTGCACTGTGGCCGTTCTGGCCCAGTGGCACAGTGCCTTTTCTCTTTTTCTTTTATGTGACTATTTCAAATAATTTCACAGAAATAAATATTTGTCCAAATGAATTAATTCCAACTCCTAAAATCTTGTAAAATTCCAACCTATTTAATGGTGTCACTTTCACACATATCCATGAACCTTTTCTGTTCTGTTTAAATTCAAATTCATATTTGAATAATAAAACTTCTGTTCAAATATTCCTAGACTCCATTCTGCCACTCCAAAACTCAAACTAAGAATTTTTTCCATCTTAGTTTTCCCTCTAGTATTTAACTAAAATAAGTTGACATTTTTTTGGGCACTTTGATTTTTCTGTTTTTATTATGGTCTTATTTTCCCGTTGTTATTTTGCGACGATTAGATACCGTATTTGACGAGGTTGCTGAGGAAGAAGGTGGAGAAGGATTTGAAGACTCTGAAGACCAAGCCAATCCAGGCAAGCACCCCTTTGACCATGATACACTTGTGTTCTTCGGAACCCGTTTGTTTCCGAATGCATGATGATAAAGTTACGGTGGTGACCTAGCTAAGAACCACCACATGATGCATGCTTATTCATGATCTTGCTATGTGCTAGATGTCATGCAAATGGTTAGTAGTGATGCTTAGTGATGCATGTGTGTCATGAAACCTTCGAGGTTGCATTCTTTTCAAAAAACCCGTCGGGTGCCCCTAATGCCCGAGGGTGATATTGAGTTAGGTCATCACTTGAGAAAGAAGTGATGTGCCGGTAAAGATCTTGTGCATGGGTGAAATGATGGATTAGATTTATGTGTGACTACCGTCCCAACCAAACATGTGCAACCACTCTACCCCTTATGGGACGGGGCTTTATTGATTACTTAGGCCGATACTAGCATGGTGCCCGCATTACTAGTGACGGGAAGACTTGAGGTCTTTCCCGGGACGGGGTCGTGCTTGGATAGACGACCATGACTATTTTTACAGGGCACCGGACACACCGTTGGTCCCTTCGGGTATGCGTGACATTGAAATTAGGGCAAGTCCCATGAACTATTGTGTGTACTCGAGGGCCGTGTACCAACGAGTGGACTCTATGTTAGTGTCGTCTAAGGAAAGATAATGACCGGGTGCTTCCCCCGAGTACTTGAGGTACTGCGGGATCGTGGGTGACACGAAAGCTTCCCGGATCTTGTGGGTAAAGTGCGCAACCTCTGCAGAGTGTAAAACTATTCGAATAGACATGTCCACCGTCATGGACAGTTGGGTGGTGCTACTTAAACTATGTCCAGAATTTTACTACATCGGTGAATGTATGTGTGTGTGTTGAGTCAAGTTGGTGACTTGACTCGTTGAGATGAATCCTATTCATGATGATATCGGTAACCTGTTCTCGAGGTTACGTGAAGTCGTTGATGCATATACTTGATGATAGAAAATTTGTTCTAGCTCGTAGCTAGATCGCTCATTTTTGTTCAATTGCATTGTTACTTGAACCAAATCATGGGTTGCTTGCGAGTACATTCAAAGTACTCATTGGCTTGCCACTTGTTATTTAATTGGCCAGGCATGGAGGAACATGAATATGAAGAAGAGTTCTATGGAGACGAACATGCGAACTAGGACGCTATCCCAGTCAGAATGCCTGTAGGGTTAAGGCAGATGGCATGGGTTCTACTTATCATCGAAGACTTCCGCTATTTGAGTTATTTGCTATTCAGCCCTTGAGGCTTTATCTTTGTAAGACTCGGCCATAATGGCCTTAATTTGTGTAAGACGGTATGTATGGATGTAAGACTCTTGTTATTCAGCTTCTGTGTGTTCAGTGAGCATTGATCTCTGGGATCACTGTACACGTGCATTCGGTGATCTCGACTTCTAAGTCGGGGTCCCCACAATATTCATGGCAACCTCGACCTTGACGATGGAATTGGCTGGGTCTAGGCCGGACTCGACCCGCCCAGTCTCTTCTTCGAAGTTGCGGCAGAATTCTGCACCACAAAAAACAAGTCGAGTTAGCAAGCCTGAGCCAAAGCACGGGTCGACCGATCCAACTTAGCCTGAGCCAAAGGGACATACCATCGAGCACGAGGTACCACTTCTTGGTAAGGTCGCCCAGATAAGCCTCTAGATCAATCCTCTTCTGGAAGAGGGCCTCGTACTTGTCGTTCAGAACGCTCTTGGCATTCTTCAGCCGAGTCACCTCTTGGTTAGCTGCGTCGAGTGAACCCTTCAGCCTGGTGATCTCCGCCTCGAGCGCGCATATGGAGGCCAGCTTCTGCGCTGCCAGTTCTGCCTTCTCTTGAGCCGCCTGCTGTGCCGCCGCCAAGTCGAGGTCTTTCTGCTCCAAGGCCGCTTTCAGTTGACCTGCAAAAGACATCACTGGACAGATGAACATGAGGAGACACGAGGCATATTTATCAAAAGTCAGTCGACAAATGGTTAGTGTCAGTTACCGGCCGCGTCGTCCTGCATCTTCTTCAGGTGGTCCAGAGCCAGCTGCAAGTCGAGATTGAGCTGGATCTACTTCTTCTCAAGGTCTGCAAATTTGGCTCCAAACGCAAGATCTCTGTATCAACAAAACAAAACAAGATTCTAAGACTACAGTCGAGTCAAACACTCAACCGCAGTCTCGGGGACTACACCAAGTGGGTGCACTGAGCGTGCCCCCACTGGTTCTCAGTCGGCCAAGATCAATCTGGCTCGAGCTCAAAAAAAACAAGGAGGAAAAGTTCTATCACCAGACCATGGTCGACTGCCAGCAGTCGACCACGGTCTCGGGGACTACACCCAAAGGGTGCACTGAGCGTGCCCCCACTAGTTCTCACTCGGCCAAGATCAGTCTGGCTCGAGCTCAAAAAAAACAACAAGGAGGAAAAGTTCTATTACCAGACCATGGCCGACTGCCAGCAGTCGACAACGGTCTCGGGGACTACACCAAGTGGGTGCACTGAGCGTGCCCCCACCGGTTCTCACTCGGCCAAGATCAGTCTGGCTCGAGCTCAAGGGAAGTTGAAAGCAAACGTTAAAAGACCACACATCAAGACTCTCACCCAGTGGGCATGGCACCATCTTACGAACAAAGCAGCAAGTCAATCAGTGGAGAAAACAAACCTGGACGTTGGTCCGAAGGGCAGAACTAGCGTCATCAGCAGCCATGCTGGCCTCGTACGCCACCTTCGTCTTCTCCATCATCAAGACCGCCTGGCGAACGGCTTCTTGAGCTGCGCCCACAGGATCCTCCGGGAGGCGATAGGAGGAGAAGAGAACGGACGACGGAGCAGGCGCTGGGTCGACGACCGGAGCGAGCGCCGGGTCGACGGCCGGAGCGGGCGTTGGTTCGACAGCTGGGACAAGCACTGGGTCGACGGCCCCTCCAGCTGGCGAAGTAGGACGTTCGGTCGACACTGGGACGGCGAAGGAGACCGTGGCTCGGACCGCGTCTTCCTGTTGCTGGGCCTCCGGGCCAGAAGGCACCTTCCGGCCTTTCTTCCCCGTGCGTCGTCGAGCCCCTCCCAAGCACTCCTCATCAACATCATCATCGCCTGGGAGCTCTATGACGTGGTGCGGCACTTCAAAACAAACAATTGTGAAGTTCAGTCGACCGTCAGCCTTAACCGACGAAAAGTAAGACACGATCTACAACTCGCACCTGCGCGGGATGTTGCGGCATCTGTGGTCTCCTCGTCGTCCCGGCCCTTGTCGATGTCCATCGAGGTCGTGGAGGCTGCAACACAGAAGAATTCCCTCGAAGATGAGTCGACAAAGACATGGTCGACCTCCAAAAGGCAGAAAGGAACCAAACTAAATAGTACTTAAGTGGAGGCGATGGGAACATCCACCTTAATCTTGGGCACAGCCTTCCGGGGCTTGGCAGTGATAACCTTGGGATGCTCGGGCGCCTTCTCAGATGGGTCGGGAGTGGCCATGCGAGCTTGCTTGGGCGTTTGGGAGCTGGAAGGACCTGTCCGAGGGTGCACAGCCCCTGGGTCGTGCTTCCCTTTGGACCGCTTCTCATCACGGGGAGGTGACTTGACCTCCTCCCCGCTGTTGTAGTCCTCACTTTCCTCTTCGGTCTCCTCCTCCGACTTCCACTCGGAGACGTCGCCCATGTCCTCCTCGCCCTCCTGGACCAGATCCCCATTGTGCAGCGAGTACATTTCAGTATAGATCTGCAAAAAGGAAGATTGGCCAAACATCAGTCAGACTCGTCAAGACAATTACAAGCCAACAACAAGAAAACCACTCGGGAGCCGGAGTAGATCTTGTCAGGCAGATGGTCAGCGTCGAATGGAAGGACCCTCCCGGACCCCCTGGGGCTGTCTTTGTTCCCCGTGACGCACTTCAGACACTGCGCCACGTACTTCGCGTCGGCCGCCTCCGGGTGGACTTGCGATGAGTCGTCGGTGCCGGAGTACAACCACATCGGGTGGTCCCGAGCCTGGAGCGGCTGGATCCTCCGCGTGAGGTACACCTCAAGCAGATCCAACCCTGTTACGCCCTCGCGGACCAACTGGTTGACCCGTTCCACCAACATGTTCACTTCGATCCTCTAGGCTTTACCCACGATCATTGAAGGAGGCTGGCTGGCTCGACCAAGAGAGAAAGGAGGGAGACCAGTCGACTGACCCGGAGTCGGACCGTCCTTGTAGTGGAACCAAGTCGACTGCCAGCCCCGAATCGACTCCGGAAGGATCATAGGGGGAAAGGCGCTCCTATTCCTAAGTTGGATGCTGAGCCCGCCGCACGCCTGGGGGACGAGCGTCTCTTCGTCGCTCGGGTTCGCCTTATTGACGGTTTGCGAGCGGCAAGTAAAGATGTGTTTGAACAAACCCAGTGCGGCCGGCAGCCGAGGAAGTTCTCGCACATGGAGACGAACGCGGCGAGGAAAGCGATGGAATTGGGCATGAAGTAATGCAGTTGGGCGCCGAAGAATATCAAGAGAGCACAAAAAAGGGGTGCGGAGGCATGGAGAAACCTCGGTCGACGTGGGTCGCGAGAAGGACGCACTCGCCCTCCCGCGGCCGAGGCTCGAGCTCGCCCTGCGGCACCCGCCAGGAGCCGTGAGCGACCAGTCCCTCCACCTCCAACTCCTCCAAATCCTCCGCCGTGACGGTGGACCGGATCCAATCCCCCTGGATCCTACCAGGAGGGAGCCCGAACCTTGACGACAATCCGCTTCGGCCAGACCGCCTCCCCTTCCCCATCGCCGCCTTCTTCGAACGCTCCATCGACGCGGTCTTGTCCTTGCCCATGGCACGCGGGCCGGCGGTTGCTGTGGAGAAAGCGAGAAGGAGCAGAAGCACATCGGAGAGGCAGGGCGAAAGAGCAAGGAATGGGCGCACATTGCCCCGCTTCTGGCTCGGCGCGCACTTATAGCGCCCCGGTCGAGTGGCTGACCGGTGGCCCTAGGAGATCTTATCAAATCCCGCAACAGGAACGGACGCGATACGTGGCGAAAAAGGTGGCGCAAGGATCAATGCATCCCGAGCATATCCGTCCGATTGCTGCGGCACGTCCCGTCCCGCGCGCTTCCCTAAATTTCGAAATCCCGTGGAATCCGGCGACCAAAGAGCAACCAACCCCGCCGAAAACTGCGCACGCCAACGACACCTGGCGCCTAGCGCAAAGTTCAGTCGACGGAAGACGCAACCGACGCACTCGACGGTTCCAGAATCGATCAAGGGGACCAAGACGAGATTGGGGAGGACAGCCTAGTCCGCGAGCTCAGAGAAGACTACCCCAGAGGTGTCGAGCCAGAACCGGGGCTTTCCTCAGCACTCTCTCCTGCTCAAGCCTCAATCCATTCGGGGCTACTGACGAGGTTATAGACCTAGGGTAGGGTCACAGGCCTAACCGAGGTACCCCACCCAAGGTCACTACCCCAGAAGATCAAAAGACAAAACCTATGATGACAAAGACAGTCGACTGAGACGGCCCAAGAGGACATCCCACTCGACTGGACATCACCTACAAGATGACTCAACCCCACTCGACCAATCCAAGGCACTCGACCCCCAAAGGTCAAAGATCCCTTAGGACAATAACGGTCTGGTATTTACTCGCCATAGTGAATGCCTTTATTACTCTTTACTGTAGACGTTATCAGTAACGCCTACCTTAATGTACATTGAACCCTTGGTAACGTGCAGCATGGCTGGGGTCCTGGCACACTATATAAGCCACCCCCTCCTCCTGTACAAGGGTTCGCATCTCTGTAACTCACACATATACACATATCAGTCGACAGCCTCCGGGCACCGAGACGTAGGGCTGTTACTTCCTCCGAGAAGGGCCTGAACTCGTAAAAACACCTCGTGTACAACTTCACCATAGCTAGGGCCTTGCCTCCTCATTCGTACCCCCTACTCGTACTATCAGGCTTACAACCACGACCGACCTTCCTAGCTCCCTATGCCTATAAAAAAGGCCCCATCCCCTCCATTTTCGGGCGAAACCCTAGTCCTCCTATTTTTTTTTCATTTTCCCCCGTGCCCTACAGCTCCACAGCGCGCTGGACGTGTCCGCTGGTATCGGATGTGTCCGCCGCCGCGCCCGGACGAACCGGGTCGTGACACGTGGCGCCCGCCGGCCTCTCCACCCGCGCGCGCCGCCGGTCCTCTGGGGCCCGGGTCGGGCCCCCCAGCCCACGTCGCCTCCGCCGCCTTCGGTCGCGTCCGCCGCGTCACCCGTCCCCGCCGCTGGCGCGCCACTGCGCCATCGCCGCCGATCGGTCCCGCTCGGCTCCGCGCGCAGCCCGCACCTCGCCGCCCGCCGCCTCCTGTGCCGGCGCGCCTCGCCGCCGCCGCCGCCGACCGCCTCTCCGTCCTCTTCCCCGCCTCCGACCGCCGCCTCCGGTCGAGCTCCGGCGAGAGCTCCGGTCAGATCTGGTTAGGTCGACCAGATCCACTAAGTCACCCAACCAAACGCCCCGTCCCGCGAGCCGGATCTCCTCGTCCTGGGACATCCCCGTCCCGTTGACTTTTCTCGGAGAATATAATTTTTCTCCAAGTCCACAGAATCTGTAAATTTCTTGCCTCTTTTGCCATGCAATAACTTCGTGCTCATAGCTCCGATTTGCGCGTATGATATGTCGAAACGTTTGTCTCGTCGTGCTCTACATGTTAATACCAGTTTCATGCATGTTAGAGTTCATCTTGTTTACTTAATCTTCGTGGAAAGAGTGCATGTTGCTGTAACTGGTTGTCTGTGTAAATTTGTTGCCATGTTTGAGATGTGATAACTTTGTGCATGTTGGTCCGAATGGAGTAAATGATATGTCCAGATGTTCGTTGTGTTATGCTCTTCATTTTGTTCCACTATGACATGCTTATTTGAGTTCATCTTGATGACCTAATCATCGTTGTAAGAGTGCTATATGTTTAACACTGTTGTTATCTGTAATTTTGTTGCATGCTTGTGGTGTTGATAACTTTGTGCATGTTGGTCCAAATGGAGCATATGATATGTCAAAATGTTCATTGTGAAGTTCTCTACATGATAGTTGCTGTAGCATTCATGTTAGGTGTCATATTGACATGTTAATATCTGTTGCAAAAGTGCATGTGGCTGTTAAGTGCTGAAACTTGTTGTGAGATGCTGTTTTGACTTGCTCATTGATATTGATGTGTTTGTCTTCATGTCACATGACAATATGTTTTTGAAGCTCATTCATATGGTCTTTACTGTGGTGCAATCCATTTTCCATGATATGCCTTGAGGTGACTTAAACAAGCTTGTAAACATGCCATGCCAATGTTGCTGTTTTATACTTAGTGAAAAAACTGCTAAGTCTGGAATCTGTTAAACCTGATGCTATGTTTGCTTGATGCCTCACTCAAATCCATGCATGTTTTAGTATGTCAAATGATCATTCCATGTTGTCCATGTTATGATCTATCCATCCATGCCCTTATTTGCATATATGGCCTGCTGTAGCTTATTTATTTCTTGCTCTCAAGTTGCTATAAACTTACCTGTCAGATTTTTATCAGCATGATCAATTTGGTGAAGCTTGTTGTTATAGATCCATGCCTCCTATGGAGTTGCTCCAATGGAGTTGTTTGATGTATACTATGTCTATTACATGTCCATGATCTTTATATACTTAGTGGAGTTGATATGCTTGTTGTTTTGTGCCTCCGAAGGCAGCATCGTGATGATGTTTTAGCCTTCCCAGATTTTGACTAAGTCCGGATTAATTTATTGCAACTTGCCATGCTTGGTTAATTGTGTTCCAGTAGGTTTTTGGTTGTGTCTAAGTTCATGCTTGTTAAGTATCATGTCTACTTCACATCCATGCCCTTTATCTCCATGTTTGGGTGCTATAGCATAGCTATTTCTTGCTCCAAAGATGCCATGTTGCTGTAAACTGCAGTTTTGTGTGAATATTGTTTTGCTTGCCATTTGCAAACCGTGCGTCCGTTTCCGGTGAGCTTTATATCGATTTCAACCGAAATCTTCCCCTCTATCCAGTGGCTTGCTTGGTTTTCCAAGATGAGGCCTTTTGCATCATCTTTTCCTTAGGCTCAAGTGCTTCAACGTGCATACGCACATCATACTCGCGTCCCTCGTTATGACTTGCATCATGTTGATTGTGCATTGCACCGTGTTTGATGTTGTGCCGTGTTGTGTTCTTGTGTTGAGTAGAGCCGGGAGCCGATTCGGAGTTCGAGGTTTCTACCGAGGCTGAGTTTGAGGAGCAAGGTTATGATCCCTCCGTGGAATCAACAGGCAAGACGACCATACCCAGATATCACTACTATCTTTGCCTATGCTAGATGTCTCGCTCTTTAGATATTGCCTCGATGCCTATGTCTGTTTGTCAGCCTCCTATTGTTGCCATGAAACTCTCTAACCACCCACCTAGCAAACCGTTGTTTGGCTACGTAAGCTTTTCTCAGCCCCTCTTATAGCGTTGTTAGTTGCAGGTGAAGACTTGAAGATTCTTGCTTCATGATGAAGTTATTGTTGGGTTATCACAATATATAATCTGTTAAACTAAATCATCTATATATTGTTAATGGGTGGAAGGCTAAGCCTCTTGCTTGGTGTTTTGTCCCACTCATGCCACCCTAGGAACCGTTTAAACCGGTGTTATGTTCCTTGATTTTGCGTCCCTAACACGGTTGGGGTTTATGGGCCCCCCTTGATAACCCGCTTAGCACTAAAGCTTTTCTAGCAAGGCCCACTTTGCTTTTACATTTGCCTAATAACTAAAACTTGCATAGGGACTAGCTATCCCGAGGACTTAATTAACAACCCCCGGGCCAGTGCTCCTCATGAGTGTTGGTCCAAACTAGAGCCACTTGCGGTGCCACCCAGCTTGTTGGGATCTTCGGTATCTATACGTAGTGCTCATCCGGTCGTGACCTGAGACTAGATACGCGCGGCTACTGTCAGGGTGTCGGCACGCCGGGAGGTCTTGCTGGATTAGTTTTACCTTTGTCGGAATATCTTGAGCACGGGATTCCGAGAATACTCGGGTCTTCCCACCTAGGAGTTGCGACTCCGCAGATCGTGAGCTTGTGATGGGCTAAGTTGGGACACCCCTTGTGGGGACCCCGACTTAAGAGTCGAGATCACCGAATGCACGTGTACAGTGATCCCAGAGATCAATGCTCACTGAACACACAGAAGCTGAATAACAAGAGTCATACATACCGTCTTACACAAATTATGGCCATTATGGCCAAGTCTTACATAGATAAAGCCTCAAGGGCTGAATAGCAAATAACTTGAATAGCGGAAGTCTTCGAAGGTAAGTAGAACCCATGCCATCTACCTTAACCCTACAGGAATTCTGACTGGGATAGCGTCCTAGTTCGCATGTTCTTCTCCATAGAATTCTTCTTCATATTCATGTTCCTCCATGCCTGGCCAATTAAATAACCAGTGGCAAGCCAATGAGTACTTTGAATGTACTTGCAAGCAACCCATGTTTTGGTTCAAGATAATAATGAAATTATACAACAATGAGCAAACTAGATACAAGCTAGTACAAATATTCTACCATCAAGTATATGCATCAATAAGTTCAAGTAACCTCGAGGACAGGTTACCGATATCAACATGAATAGGATTCAACTCAACGAGTCAAGTCACCACCTTGACTCAACACTCACACACACCGGGTTTCGCAAACATTGGACGTAGCCCAAGAGAGGTTACCCAACTGTCCTTGACCGTGGACACGGCTATTCGAATAGTTTTACACTGTGCAGAGGTTGCGCACTTTACCCACAAGATCCGGGAAGCTTTCGTGTCACCCATGATCCCGCAGTACCTCAAGTACTCGGGGGAAGCACCCGGTCATTATCTTTCCCTAGACGACACTAACATAGGGTCCACTCATTGGTGCACAGCCCTCGAGTACAAACAATAGATCATGGGACTTGCCCTATTTTCAATGTCACGCGTACACGAAGGGATCAACGGTGTGTCCGGTGCCCAGTGAAAACAGTCATGGTCGCCTATCCGAGCACGACCCCGTCCCGGGAAAGACCTCAAGTCTTCCCGTCACTAGTAATGTGGGCACCATGCTAGTAACGGCCTAAGTAATCAATAATGCCCCGTCCCATAAGGGGTAGAGTGGTTGCACATGTTTGGTTGGAATAACGGTCGCAACTTAAACCAACCCGTTTGAAAAACACCACACACACTTGTCTTGGTACACCACTTCGTCATCAAGTGGTTACCCATCTCATCTTTTTTCCCCGGGCATAAGTGGAACCCGATGGGGTCTTAAAAAGAATGCAACCACGAAGGTATCACGGCACACATGCATCTCTAAGCATCACTACTAGTCATTTGCAATGCATCTAGTACATAGCAATATTATGAGTAAAGCATGCATCATGTGGTGGTTCCTAACTAGGTCACCACCGCCATTCTAATCATCATGCATTCGGAAGTAAATGGGTTCTGAAGAACACAAGTGTATCATGGTCAAAGGGCTGCTTGCCTGGATTGGCTTGGTCTTCAAAGTCTTCAAATCCTTCCCCTCCTTCTTCTTCAGCAACCTCGTCAAATACGGTATCTAATCGTCGCAATAAACAACGGGAAAAATAAGACCACAATAAAAACAGAAAAATCAAAGTGCTCACAAAAATGTCAACTTATTTTTGTTAAATACCAGAGGGAAAACTAAGATGGAAGAAAATTCTTAGTCTGAGTTTTGGAGTGGCAGAATGAGGTACATGAATATTTGAACAGAAGTTTTAATGTTCAAATATGAATTTAAATTTGAACAGAATAGAAAAGGTCCATGGACATGTGTGAAAGTGACATCATTAAATAGGTTGGATTTTTACAAGTTTTTAGGAACTGGAATTAATTCATTTGGATATATATTTAATTCTGTGGAATTATTTGAAAATCCACAGAAAAGAAAATGAAAAAGGGCTCTCTACCACTGGGCCAGAACGGCCACAATGCAACGACCCAGGGCGAAAACAGCCCACCGCACGGCGCCAGCGCGCGCCAGGGTTTTTCAAACCTGACGGGCGGGGCCCGGCATCAGTGAGAGGAGAGAGGAGCGAGGGGCGAGGGGGGGCTGACAGGCGGGGCCCGCCTGTCATTCCTAACCCTCCGACAGAGAGCCGGCGAGCTCACCGGCGACGTTTCCGGGCACGGCGGGTCGAGCTAAGGGCAGGAATGGATCCATCGGAGAGTCACCGATCTGGTGGAGGTGGTGCGGGTCGCCGGACGGGCCTGGTTCGCCGGCGGCGAGGACACGCGGTGGAGGAGCTTCGAGTGGATGCTGCTCCGGTCGATTCCGGCAGCTGCAGAGAGGGGAAAGATGTGGAATCACGTTAGTGTGGTGCTGTGGTGCTAGATCAAGTGAGAGGAGAGGCTGGGGCGGCCTGTACCGAGCAGGTGACGGGGAGCCGCCGCGGCGGAGCTCGAGCTCGATCTCGAGCTCGGGCTGGTTTGGAATGGGGCGAGTGGCTCTGGGGGTAGATTGAGAGAGGGAGAGTGCGACTGGTGAGGAGAGGAGGGGCTCGGGGGCCTATTTATAGGCGGACGGTGAGGTGCCGTGGACCTGTGCGCCGGCGAGCCTCTGCTCGTCACCACAGTGCACGGGAGGCGCTGGGAAAGTGTCTGCGGTGTTGCTGGACTAGTTCTAGGGCAGAGGAGAGGAAGAGAGGGAGCGGAGGAAGCTTCCGGAGCTGCGCGCGTGCGAGACCGACGACTGGAGCTTGCGGGCGGCCGGCGCGCGTGTGAGGGCGTCCACTGAACGGAGAAGGAGGAGGGGGACAGCGCCGGGGAACGTTGCGGACGCCGAGGCGCATTGAACGGCGCGATGGGGAAGCACGAGGTGGTCGGGGGCGACGGATTGGGCGAGGCTACGGTGCGGGTGCGCACTGTAGCGTGCTCTGGAGCGTGCTTACTGCATGCCATGGCATGCCGTTGGCTAGCTGGGCGCGTCCGCCGTGTCTGGGGGTCCAGCATGAAGTATACAATCTGGCTGTGGCCTTGGATGCCTTGGATGTCCAGTGAGAGAGGAGGGAATCTGGTAGATGGTAAGAACTGGGCTGTCCAGCAAGGTAAATTGGGGTTTTCACCCTTCAATCATGGAGCTCTGGTCCTGGGGAAGTTACTGGGGGAAGAAGGTGACTAGGTGAGGCTGTGGTAAAAAGTTGAAGCAAAAGTAAATAGTAAAAGGGGTCAGAACAAGGATTTGGGTAAAATGACAGAAGGTGTTTGATTATGTTTTGGGCAAGCAAATGATCTCCACTGGCCATGACACTTAACAGGATTAAATGGCATATGGAATTAGGGTGTTTCACCAAATTTGGGCTCATTCGAAGAAACTTGCCAATGTATCTTTGGTGAACCCTAGAAATCAACATAAATGGTTTCACCATGTTTAAGTCAAGCTAATCATCTCCCCTTGATGCACCACTTGGTGTAGTGTCATCATTTGGGGTTATGATCATGCCCACAAAGTTTGAAGCCCCAGGTAAAAAGTTGGTAATGTAAAGTTGTTCAAATTTGAGTTTGAACAGAAATGGTTTTGGGGTATTCTGATCAAGTATCCTTCTCCAAAGCTTGTGCCATTTGGTCTAGATGCCTTATTAGCCCATTTTAGCATGTGCACAAAGTTTGAGAGCATTTGGACAAGTTTGGCAATGTAAAGTTGCTCAAATTTCAGATATGGACAAAGTGGTCTTGAAGGGTTTTGATGATGTTTTCTTGCTTCTCAAGGCATGGGGCTTGGCAAGATCATCAAATATGTCATATATGACATGATAGAATTTCCCTGGAATTTTTAGAGAGTATATCATTTGTAAATATTTCAAAAGCTTGAAATATCCAGAAAGGGTTTCTAAGGGATTAGCCCATTATTTTGAACATGACCAAGTGTTGAAACTCTTATATATGGACAATATATGTCCTATGAGTCTCCCTGAATTTTGGCAAATATTTTTGAAATAATTAAATAATTTTTCCCTATTAAAGTCCATTTCTGGCCTTAAGAAAAAGCTTTTAAATAAAATACGAAAATAACTTTTAAAATTACACTTTTGTGGTTTCTGGGAGTCCTATGACTACTAGGTCTCAAATATACTTTTTGAAATAATTCTGTCACCCTGAATCAAGCACTTGAAGTGCAAGCCTCAATTCAGGGGTTTTTGGAATACTAATTTTTGAAAATACATTTTTGCCAAATTAATTTTATAAGAAAATACTATACTGCTATAAACACTTGGCATGATCATTGGGCAAAAGTTTTGGGTCAGGAGATGAATTCTACAAGAGGTAGTAGTTGACTTTAATGAGCACTTGAAAAAACACAGGAAGAAAAACTCAATTCCAAATAAAAGCCAAATGATGCCAAAAATTTTTGCTAGTCCAAATTTTCATGCTTCATTGATGCAAATGACATGTTACAAAATGCAGGGTGTGACAGACCTACCCTACTTACAAGAATCTCGTCCCCGAGATTCCTAAACTAGGTCTCAAAAGAGATCGGGATACTCGGATCTAAGATAGTCTTCACGTTCCCAGGTTGCTTCTGCTTTCGTGTGGATTGCTCCACTGGACCTTGAAGTACTTGATGGTGCGGCTTCGCCTCCGTCGCTGTGCTTCATCCAGAATGCGAATGGGCTTCTCGCGGTAGGTCAAATCAGGCTGGAGATCAATGTCTTGGTGATCAACATCCTTGTAGAGGTCAGGCTTGTTTGGAACTTGGAGACATTTTCGGAGTTGTGACACATGGAATACGTTGTGCACATCGGATAGTTCAGGTGGTAGTTCCAACTGGTAAGCCACTTCTCCTCGTCGGTCGATGATCTGGAAAGGGCCAATAAATCTTGGTGCAAGTTTCCCCTTAACGTGGAAACGCTTGGTTCCCTTCAGAGCAGTTACTCGTAGGTACACATGGTCTCCAACACGGAAACTCATGTCTCGGCGACGAGTGTCAGCATAACTCTTCTGCCTTGACTTGGCGGCCTTCAAACGTTCTCTGACTAGTTGGACTTGCTCTTCTGCTTCGTGGAGAATATCTGGTCCAAAGACTAGCCCTTCTCCAGTCTCTGACCAGTTGAGGGGTGTGCGACATCTGCGTCCGTACAACACCTCAAATGGTGCCATCCGAAGGCTCGACTGATAACTGTTGTTATAGGAGAACTCGACAAAAGGGAGGCAATCTTCCCACTTGGCTCCATACGCCAAGACACAGGCTCGGAGCATGTCTTTGAGAATTTGATTTACTCGTTCTGTCTGACCTCCGGTCTATGGGTGGAAAGCTGTGCTGAAAGACAACTTGGTTCCCAAGGCTTCTTGGAATCTTTTCCAGAACCTTGAAGTAAACTGGGTGCCTCGATCTGACACAATTTCTTGTGGAACACCATGGAGGCTCACGATTCGGTTGATATAGAGAGTTGCCAACTGGTTGCCTGTATAGGTAGTCTTAACAGGAATGAAATGGGCCACTTTGGTCAAATGGTCGACTATGACCCAGATGGAGTGATGTCCTCTATTCGACCTTGGTAATCCAGTGATGAAGTCCATTCCGACTTTATCCCACTTCCACTCTGGAACCTTGAGTGGTTGGAGCAATCCAGCGGGTCACTGATATTCAACCTTGACCCTTTGGCACACATCACACTTTGCAACATAGGTTGCAATCTCTCTTTTCATCCCGTGCCACCAGAAACTTTCCTTCAAGTCTTGATACATCTTGGTTCCTCCAGGGTGGATGGAATACGGAGTGTCGTGGGCTTCTTGCAGGATCAAGTTCTTCAGCTCCATCTTGTTTGGTACGCAGATGCGACCTTTGTACCAAACAATCCCATGCTCATCCTCGGAGAACCCTAGGGCCTTGCCTAGCTTCATCTTCTTCTTGATGCCTTCAATGCTTGCGTGCCCACCTTGTGCCTTCTTGACTTCGTCCATCAGGTTTGGTTTGACTTCCAGATGATCCAGAAATCCAGGGGTGACCAATTCCAAACTGAATTGTTTGAGTTCCTTAAACAGGGCTGGCTGCCTCTTTTGAATAATGGCATTCAAGGAGCAAGCCTTTCTGCTTAAGGCATCGGCCACCACGTTAGCCTTCCCGGGGTGATATTGAACACTGAGGTCATAGTCTTTGATGAGTTCCAACCATCTTTGTTGCCTCATGTTTAATTCCTTTTGGGTGAATATGTACTTCAGACTTTTGTGGTCTATGTATATCTCACGCCGTTTCCCCAGGAGGTAATGCCGCCATGTCTTCAAGGCATGAACTACTGCTGCTAACTCAAGATCGTGAGTAGCGTAGTTCTCTTCATGAGGTCGTAGCTGCCTAGAAAGGTAAGCTATGACTTGGCCTTCTTGCATCAGAACGCTTCCCAATCCGGTTCGAGAGGCATCACAATATATCACGAACTCCTAGTGAATATCAGGTGTTGCCAGAACTGGGGCGGTGGTCAACCTCTTCTTGAGCTCTTGGAAGCTCTCTTCGCATTTTGGCGTCCACTCGAACTTCTTGTCCTTCTTGAGGAGCTGAGTCATCGGCCGGGCAATGCTAGAGAATCCTTCCACGAAATTGCGGTAATAGCCCGCAAGTCCGAGGAAGCTTCTGACTTCCTTGACGGTCGTTGGAGATTGCCATTGGGTCATCGCTTCGATCTTCGCGGGATCAACTGACAATCCTTCTTCGGTCAAGACATGACCTAAGAATCCAACTTTATGCAGCCAGAACTCACACTTGCTGAATTTGACGTATAGTTGGTGCTCCCGAAGCTTTTCTAGGACCATCCTCAAATGTTGCTCGTGTTCTTCCTCCGTCTTCGAGAAGACAAGAATGTCATCGATGAAGACAACAACAAACTTGTCCAAATATTCCATGAAGACTTTATTCATGAGATACATGAAGTAAGCTGGGGCATTGGTTAACCCGAAGGACATGACCGTGCACTCGTATAGGCCATATCTGGTTACGAATGCCGTCTTCAGAATATCTTGGGGTCTGATCTTCAGCTGGTAGTACCCAGATCTAAGGTCGATCTTGGAGAACACCTTGGCTCCGCTGAGCTGATCAAACAGATCTTCAATCTTGGGAAGTGGATACTTGTTCTTAATTGTAACTTCGTTGAGGGAACGGTAGTCAATGCATAAGCGGATGGTACCGTCCCTTTTTGCCACAAACAGAACAGGTGATCCCCAAGGGGAGGCACTTGGGCGGATAAATCCCTTCCTCAGCTGCTCTTCCAGTTGCTTCTTCAACTCGGCTAATTCTTCCGTCCCCATTCTATAAGGCTTCTTATAGATGGGTCCTGCCCCGGGCACGAGTTCGATGATGAACTCAATGTCACGGTCAGGGGGCATTCCCGGTAGCCCATCCGTAAAGACATCAGGATACTCGCATACTACCGGTACTTGCTCCAGCCCAACTTCGGACAGACAGTTGACTTGAACGGCTTGAGCGGAAGAGGAGTTGGAAGCAAACTTAACTTCGACTCCTTGGTCATTGGTCATAGTGATAGTCCGATTGGCACAGTCTAATAAGCCTTGGTGCTTACTGAGCCAATCCATCCCTAAGATCACATCCAAGCCTTGCGATCTTAGGATGATGAGGTCTGCAAGGAAGTCTACACCGTCAATGGTAATACTGACTCCTTTACAGCCTATCTTGGCTCTCATCTCTGCTCTGGGGGTTTGTACCACCATGGGGTTATTCAGGGGTGTAGGGGCCATGCCACTTTTTAATGCAAATCTTTGAGTGACAAATGAATGCGTGGCTCCAGAATCAAACAAGACAGTTGCAGGTGCTGAGTTGACAAGGAACGTACCCAGCACGACGTCCGGGTCTTCCCGGGCTTTTTCAGCAGTGACGTGATTCACACGCCCCTTCCCATGGTTAGGCAGGTTGCGAGGAGCTGGGTTCCTTGGTGGCATCCTGCAGCCTTGTCCTGGGTTCTGCGCATTGGGGCGCGGGGCATCAGGCTTCTTGTTGGGGCACACACTTGAGATGTGTCCTGACTGACCACATCCAAAGCAAGTGACTTGGTTTGGATTATTGATCTTGTTGCCACCACTGTTATTGGGGTTGAATGCTGGCCTTGGGTTGGCATACTGCTGAGGTTGATAGTTGGTGCGAGGTGAAGGAGCTCTTGGTTGCTGATAGGTTGGCTTGACCGGGGCTGACTGCCACAGGCGAGGTTTCTGGTTGCTGGAACTTCCCTTGCTGACCATCTTGCGCTTGCGAGTGTCTTCCAGAGCACGCCGCTTATCTTCAAGCATGAGTGCCTTGTTCACCAGGTCAGGGAAGGTTGGGCAGTCGCACACGACAAGCGAGTACTGCAGAGTCTGATTAAGGCCTTCCATGAAGCGCTCCCTTTTTGCAGCATCAGTGCTGACATCTTCAGGGGCATACCTTGACAGAACACTAAACTTCTGGATGTACTCCTTGACAGTGCCACTTCCTTGCTTCAGGGCTCGAAACTCACGCTTTTTGGTAGCCATGATTTCGGAAGGAATGTGGGCTTTGCGGAATTCTGCCTTGAAGTTGTCCCAAGTGATGTCTTGCCCAGCATGCATGACCTTGAATCCATCCCACCAAGCTCTAGCAGTCCCCCCGAGGCAGTGGGCTGCATAAGCCACCATCTCGCGGTCTTCGGTGCATCCGACTAGTTCCAGCAAGTCCTCAATGGTGCGGACCCAGTCGTCTGCATCCAGGGGTTCAGCAGTCTCGATGAAAGTTGGCGGTGCATGCTTCTTGAACTCTGCCAACGTGGAACGTCCATTGCCATTCCCCGCCGGCTGGCGGTTGTTGGTGACAGCTTGAGCAATCAACTGAAGGGCTGCGGTGTTGGCTTGGTGTTCCTCTCAGAAAGCTTGGAGAAGCTGAGCCATGTCCCTGTTCGGAGGAGGTGGTGGTGGTGGAGCTTGGTTGTTGGTTTGGTCGTGGCCGGCCTCTGATTGAGCGGATGCTCCGGCTTCAGGCTGCTGGGTTGAGGTACCAGTACGAGTTACACCAGGCATCCTGTTGGAGCAGTAAAAGGTCTCATGATTTGGAAGAGGGAAAGCAATAAAGTTGGGTGCCTAGTAAGGGGGTGGTTGTGACACTAATCAAATCATGCAAGGGCCGAAAGGGCCAAACACATTCATTAAAATTCAAATGGTTGATGTAGTCGTTTACATATTCCTGAAGGAAGAATACGACATACATCCAAACACAACAAAAGCAAACACTAGATGGTTTCATATGAACCATACAAGGACTCGACTGTGCATAGGGGTTACACGACCTATCCTACCGTAGAGGTTACGAACCGGCATATTCGAGTTGCGAATAATGCCTAAGCGGCGGAATGCTCGGTCACGTATTCTGGCTCTGCTGGGTCTTCCTCCTTGTCTTCATCTGTCTGGGCCCCCTTGTCACTTGAGGGTGTGGGGGAGTGGAGGAGTTGGATACGACGGTGCTTTGTCGGTGGTGCCGGGAAAATCTTGCGATATTCCCTTGCCGTCATACGGCGTCGCCGAGGTGGTTCTTCATCCTTGGAAGATACATCTCCTGAGGGCCTTCCGCCTCGGTACGCGATAGCAGACTGTCCGGGAGGCGCACCTTCCTTCTTGATCCTATCTGTCTTCTCTTGTGCTCGACGAAGAATTGCCTTGGTCTTGTGAAGTTCTTCTTGGAGCTTCATCGATTCCGAGGCCAAATCTTGTGCCAAGCTGTTGGCACATAGACTGAAGTAGGTCTGGAATCGAAGTGGAAGTCCTTCCTTCAGTGGAGAGGCCAGTGCGTTGCTTTCATCTTCACCTTCCTTCCGGTAAGGCAAGAAGTGGGTTGTCATCTTGGCTGCCATCTCCGGAAGAAGCTCGCGGAGACGGGTTAGTGCCTTGAGTGCAGCAGCCTCGACAGCGAGAGGTAGTGTTGCCATCTGGGGTCCCTCGAAGAACCAACTTGTGGGAGGATCGTTTGCCTTCACGATCACTTCCACATGGTACTCCACCTCAGTGTCGCTAACCCAATGCTCAAGGTAGGTGAGGATGGGCGCTCGGTGGAACTGGCACTCGCGGAGGCTATCCTCGAGAAGCAAGGGAAACCCAGTGGTCAGGTGCTCTTCAGGTAAAGCGGCCATCTAGAAAGGTTGAATAGGAGAGGTTAATAAGCCGATGATATCTCAGGTTGGTAAGGTTTAGAAAAGAAGAGAGGTTCAGAAGGTTTTTGAAAAAAGGGGTCTCATCTAACTAACGCCCATGCTAACTAAGGCTTCCTACAGTCTGGATGGCTCTGATACCAGCTCTGTGGGGACCCCGACTTAAGAGTCGAGATCACCGAATGCACGTGTACAGTGATCCCAGAGACCAATGCTCACTGAACACACAGAAGCTGAATAATAAGAGTCATACATACCGTCTTACACAAATTATGGCCATTATGGCCAAGTCTTACATAGATGAAGCCTCAAGGGCTGAATAGCAAATAACTCGAATAGCGGAAGTCTTCAAAGGTAAGTAGAACCCATGCCATCTGCCTTAACCCTATAGGCATTCTGACTGGGATAGCGTCCTAGTTCGCATGTTCGTCTCCATAGAATTCTTCTTCATATTACTGTCCCTCCATGCCTGGCCAATTAAATAACCAGTGGCAAGCCAATGAGTACTTTGAATGTACTCGCAAGCAACCCATGTTTTGGTTCAAGATAATAATGAAATTATACAACAATGAGCAAACTAGCTACAAGCTAGTACAAATATTCTACCATCAAGTATATGCATCAATAAGTTCAAGTAACCTCGAGGACAGGTTACCGATATCAACATGAATAGGATTCAACTCAACGTGTCAAGTCACCACATTGACTCAACACTCACACACACCGGGTTTCGCAAACATTGGACGTAGCCCAAGAGCGGTTGCCCAACTGTCCTTGACCGTGGACACGACTATTCGAATAGTTTTACACTCTGCAGAGGTTGCGCACTTTACCCACAAGATCCGGGAAGCTTTCGTGTCACCCACGATCACGCAGTACCTCAAGTACTCGGGGGAAGCACCCAGTCATTATCTTTCCCTAGACGACACTAACATAGAGTCCACTCGTTGGTGCATAGCCCTCGAGTACAAACAATAGATCATGGGACTTGCCCTATTTTCAATGTCACGCGTACACGAAGGGACCAACGGTGTGTCCGGTGCCCTGTGAAAATAGTCATGGTCGCCTATCCGAGCACGACGCCGTCCTGGGAAAGACCTCAAGTCTTCCCATCACTAGTAATGTGGGCACCATGCTAGTATCGGCCTAAGTAATCAGTAATGCCCCGTCCCATAAGGGGCAGAGTGGTTGCACATGTTTGGTTGGAATAACGGTCGCAACTTAAACCAATCCATTTGAAAAACACCACACACACTTGTCTTGGTACACCACTTCGTCATCAAGTGGTTACCCATCTCATATTTTTTCCCCGGGCATAAGTGGCACCCGATGGGGTCTTAAAAAGAATGCAACCACGAAGGTATCATGGCACACATGCATCTCTAAGCATCACTACTAGTCATTTGCAACGCATCTAGTACATAGCAAGATTATGAGTAAAGCATGCATCATGTGGTGGTTCCTAACTAGGTCACCACCGCCATTCTTATCGTCAAGCATTTGGAAGTAAATGGGTTCCGAAGAACACAAGTGTATCATGGTCAATGGGCTGCTTGCCTGGATTGGCTTGGTCTTCAAAGTCTTCAAATCCTTCCCCTCCTTCTTGTTCAGCAACCTCGTCAAATACGGTATCTAATCGTCGCAATAAACAACGGGAAAATTAAGACCACAATAAAAACAGAAAAATGAAAGTGCTCAGAAAAATGTCAACTTATTTTTGTTAAATACCAGAGGGAAAACTAAGATGGCAAAAATTCTTAGTCTTAGTTTTGGAGTGGCAGAATGAGGTACATGAATATTTGAACAGAAGTTTTAATGTTCAAATATGAATTTAAATTTGAACAGAATAGAAAAGGTCCATGGACATGTGTGAAAGTGACATCATTAAATAGGTTGGATTTTTACAAGTTTTTAGGAACTGGAATTAATTCATTTGGATATATATTTAATTCTGTGGAATTATTTGAAAATCCACAGAAAAGAAAAATGAAAAAGGGCTCTGTGCCACTGGGCCAGAATGCCCACAGTGCAACGGCCCAGGGCGAAAACAGCCCACCGCACGGCGCCAGCGTGCGCCAGGGTTTTTCAAACCTGACGGGCGGGGCCCGACGTCAGTGAGAGGAGAGAGGAGCGAGGGCGAGGGGAGGCTGACAGGCGGGGCCCGCCTGTCATCCCTAACCCTCCGGTAGAGAGCCGGCGAGCTCACTGGCGACATTTCCGGGCACGACGGGGCGAGCTAAGGGCAGGAATGGATCCAGCGGAGAGTCGCCGATCTGGTGGAGGTGGTGCGGGTCGCCGGAGGGGCCTGGTTCGCCGGCGGCGAGGACACGCGGCGGAGGAGCTTCGGGTGGATGCTGCTCCGGTCGATTTCGGCAGCTGCAGAGAGGGGGAAGAGGGGGAATCGCGTCAGTGTGGTGCTGTGGTGCTAGATCAAGTGAGAGGAGAGGCTGGGGCGGCCTGTACCGAGCAGGCAACGGGGAGCCGCCGCGGCGGAGCTCGAGCTCGATCTCGAGCTCGGGCGGGTTTGGAGTGGGGCGAGTGGCTCTGGGGGTAGATTGAGAGAGGGAGAGTGTGACTTGTGAGGAGAGGAGGGGCTCGGGGGCCTATTTATAGGCGGACGGCGAGGTGTCGTGGACCTGTGCGCCGGCGAGCCTCTGCTCGTCGCCATAGTGCACGGGCGGCGCTGGGAAAGTGTCTGCGGGGTTGCTGGACTAGGTCCAGGGCAGAGGAGAGGAAGAGAGGGAGCGGGGGAAGCTTCCGGAGCTGCTCGCGTGCGAGGCCGACGACTGAGCTCGCGGGCGGCCGGCGCGCGTGTGAGGGCGTCCACTGGAGGGAGAAGGAGGAGGGGGACAGCGCCGGGGAAAGTTGCGGACGCCGAGGCGCATTGAACGGCGCGAGGAGGAAGCACGAGGTGGTCGGGGGCGACGGATTGGGCGAGGCTACAGTGCGGGTGCGCACTGTAGCATGCTCTGGAGCGTGCTTACTGCATGCCATGGCATGCCGTTGGCTAGCTGGGCGCGTCCGCCGTGTCTGGGGGGTCCAGCATGAAGTAAACAATCTGGCTGTGGCCTTGGATGCCTTGGATGTCCAGTGAGAGAGGAGGGAAGCTGGTAGATGGTAAGAACTAGGCTGTCCAGCAAGGTAAATTGGGGTTTTCACCCTTCAATCATGGAGCTCTGGTCCTGGGGAAGTTACTGGGGGTAGAAGGTGACTAGGTGAGGCTGTGGTAAAAAGTTGAAGCAAAAGTAAATAGTAAAAGGGGTCAGAACAAGGATTTGGGTAAAATGGCAGAAGGTGTTTGATTATGTTTTGGGCAAGCAAATGATCTCCACTGGCCATGACACTTAACAGGATTAAATGGCATATGGAATTAGGGTGTTTCACCAAATTTGGGCTCATTTGAAGAAACTTGCCAATGTATCTTTGGTGAACCCTAGAAATCAACAGAAATGGTTTCACCATGTTTAAGTCAAGCTAATCATCTCCCCTTGATGCACCACTTGGTGTAGTGTCATCATTTGGGGTTATGATCATGCCCACAAAGCTTGAAGCCCGAGGTAAAAAGTTGGTAATGTAAAGTTGTTCAAATTTGAGTTTGAATAGAAATGGTTTTGGGGTATTCTGATCAAGTTATCCTTCTCCAAAGCTTGTGCCATTTGGCCTAGATGCCTTATTAGCCCATTCTAGCATGTGCACAAAGTTTGAGAGCATTTGGACAAGTTTGGCAATGTAAAGTTGCTCAAATTTCAGATATGGACAGAGTGGTCTTGAAGGGTTTTGATGATGTTTTCTTGCTTCTCAAGGCATGGGGCTTGGCAAGATCATCAAATATGTCATATATGATATGATAGAATTTCCCTGGAATTTTTAGAGAGTATATCCTTTGTAAATATTTCAAAAGCTTGAAATATCCAGAAAGGGTTTCTGAGGGATTAGCCCATTATTTTGAACATGACCAAGTGTTGAAACTCTTATATATGGACAATATATGCCCTATGAGTCTCCCTGAATTTTGGCAAATATTTTTGAAATAATTAAATAATTTTCCCTATTAAAGACCATTCCTGGCCTTAAGAAAAAGCTTTTAAATAAAATAGGAAAATAATTTTTAAAATTATACTTTTGTGGTTTCTGGGAGTCCTATGACTACTAGGTCTCAAATATACTTTTTGAAATAATTTTCTCACCCTGAATCAAGCACTTGCAGTGCAAGCCTCAATTCAGGGGTTTTTGGAATACTAATTTTTGAAAATACATTTTGGCAAAATTAATTTTATAAGAAAATACTATACTGCTATAAACACTTGGCATGATCATTGGGCAGAAGTTTTGGGTCAGGAGATGAATTCTACAAGAGGTAGTAGTTGACTTTAATGAGCACTTAAAAAAACACAGGAAGAAAAACTCAATTCCAAATAAAAGCCAAATGATGCCAAAAAATTTTGCTAGTCCAAATTTTCATGCTTCATTGATGCAAATGACATGTTACAAAATGCAGGGTGTGACACCCCTGTAGGGTTTGATCTTTCGAAAGTCGTGCCCGCGGTTATGTGTCAGATGGGAATTTGTTAATATCCGGTTGTAGATAACTTGACACCGTGTTCATAATACACTACCAGCGTGAGTAACCGTGACTGTCTCTTTCCGAAGGGGTTCGGGAAGTGAACACGGTGGGGTTATGTTTGATGTGCTTAGTTAGGATCACTTTGTGATCACTTTGATGATCGTTGGTACTTTCTCTTCTCGCTCTAAACACGTAAGCTAGTGCTAGTGCTGCTGCAACCATGTTTTCAGCCTTTTCCACACCTAAGGCTTTGATAGTTTTGCTACCTGGGAACGGGATTACTGAGTCCTCTGTGGCTCATAGATTCTACACAACACCAGATGCAGGTACCGATGAGAACTACGTAGGAGATGGCACAGAGTTGTATTGGGAGTTCGATGAAGAGCGTGGGCAATAATACGTGTCTTATCCCGACGATCAGTAGTGTCTTCTACTAGGGGCGATCCGGCCTTGTGTTGCTTTATTTATGGTATCTTTCATTTGGATCTTCATCCGTAGTCGGACTCTGATGTTATTTGGATGATGAATGTTAATGTATTACATTGTGTGACGTGGCGAGTGTAAGCCAACTACTCTTTTACATTTTCATCCTCTCTTTTACATGAGTTGTGCAAAGATACCATACTTGAGATCATTCTATTATGTGCTTATGCCTTTAAGTCGTGCCTCGACATGTGGGAGGCATAGTCACATACTGGGCATTATAAGTTGGTATTCAGAGCCTTCTCCGACCTGGGAGCCACCTGATTGATCGAATCGTTGATGGTTGAGTCTAGGCACATACATGAAAATGTTTTGAGTCCTATATATATCGGAGAGTAGGATTTCTTTTTACTCCTCATCCCTTCATCGCTTTGGTGAGGACTCCTCACGATGTTCTATCTCTTCTACTCTCAAAAATTCACTAAAGTTTTTTGTACGATCACGTGAGTATTGTTTGGATTGTTCCGATATCTTTGTGACGAGAACATTGTTCTCGATGCCTCCTGTCATTTAGGGGTTGTGGCAGTGTCCAGAATAGTTGAGCTCCGAGGCGTTGTCATCACAAATGTATCGCAACGGTTCTAGAATACTTAAGATGGCCGACATAAAAAACTCTTCTATGCGGTTAGTGGTGAGATAACCCCGACATCACCCAGTACTGGGGAGGTAGTTCGGGAGTATTGCCACAGCTTGTATTGCAGATGCGTTTCGAAGGTCCGAGGTAAACGGTTTCCGAAGATGACTAGTTATGTGTTGAAGGATGGATACACCTGGATGTAGGATTAGAGTTGAGTGCGCGGTGCTTCCCCTGTATCCCCAACACCCGATTGCATAACCGGAAACCTTCGGAAAAAAATAGGTGGGTTCTTCTAGTAGCTCATAGGCATTCTTCCAACGAGTGCATGATATGTAGTTCGGGGTTCAACAATGAGTGAAGAGCTTTTATGGGCGTTGTTCCAATCGGGAGTTGCATCTTAAAGGGTCCTTGGCTATGCTGATCCGGGGATTGCAAAACCCTTTTGTAACACGTTCCATGAGCTTTCAGCACGAACATGTGGGACGAAGCTTCTATCATGTATTTGTTCTATCTGCTCCTTGTTGTTTTATTTACCTTTCGTTCTCCCAAGTGGCTTCTCGAGAAGATTGTTGTACCATTAAACTGTGGAATACATTCGTTCATTTTGTTCAAATGTTCTTATGAAGACTTATGTTGCAATTTCTAGCCATTGATTCAGCTTATGTATTTTTGCATCAATGGCTAATAGTTGTCATCTCATTCAGGATGGCTCCTAAGAAGGTACCCAACGCTAACCGACAGGGTGAAGAAGAGTGTGTTCCTGAATGTCCTCCTTCCCCTCCTCCTCCGTCTGAGGCCTGGAGAGCAATTATGCAAGTGACCAACCAGAACACCCAGATGCTTATGCAAATGATGCAGAACTTTCAAGCCAACCTAGCAAATCAAGGTGGTCATGGAAACCAAGGCCAAGGCAATCTATTCAATCAACCTCACTTTGCAACCCTCAACCAATTCCTGGCAAACCAACCGAAGTCTTTTAGTTACTGTGTGGATCCGCTAGATGCTAAAGACTGGATCACAGACATCAAAAAGCACTTTGAATGCAGTATCGTGAGACCTGAGGATTATATCAAGTTTGCCGCCTTCCAACTCAAAGACCAAGCTGCTGATTGGTGGCAACAGTACAAAGATTCCAGAGGTGGACGTGAAATCTCGTGGACTGGCTTCTGCAAGGATTTCCGCTCTCACCACATTCCAACTAGTGTCATTGAAGGCATGCGTGAGCAATTCCACAACCTGAAGCAAGGTACCATGTCCGTCTATCAGTACAATGTCAAGTTCCGGAATCTTGCCCGCTATGCGAAGCAAGACATCCCCGACGCCAAGAGCAAGATTTATCAGTTCCATGGTGGTCTGAAGGATGAACTCCAACTAGCTCTCACCTTGTTCGAGCCGGATGAATTTGACCAATTCTACAATATGGCTCTTAAGCAAGAGGCAGCTCAGCTCAAGATTGAAGCTTCCAAAAAGAGGATTAGAGATGCTGTTCACTCCTCCTCTTCTTCCCAAGTGGTTGCAAAGCAGTAGAAGTTCTGGCTTCCGCCTCCTCCAGTGATCCGTCCTTCAAGCAACAACAAGCACTCAGGTGGCCGTGGTTTCTCCCACCCACCTAACCCAAGCAATCAGTCCAAACCTCAGTTTCAAGCTTTGAGATCAAGTGGTCCTTATCACCGTCCTCTCTCAGAAGTGATTTGCAACAAGTGTGGCCAGAAGGGTCACTATGCTAACAAGTGTCCCAACCCAAGGCGCCTTCCGCCTCCTCCACCTGTCAGCACTGCTATTGTCAAGCACAATCCCAAGGTTGCAAGAGTGAATCTGATGAATGCAGCTCAAGCAGAGAATTCTTCAGATGTGATACTTATTAATCTTCCAATTAACTCTATTCCTGCAAAAGTATTGTTTGATTCGGGTGCGACGCTTTCTTTCATTTCAAGACCATTTGTTGCTAAGCATGACTTGGTTTCGGAGAGCATACCTAGGCCTTTGAAGATTATTTCTCCGGGATTACAAATGACTTCCAACTCAGTTGTTCCGGATGTATCTATTCATATGGGTGATTACCGTTTTCTGGTTTCTCCGGTTGTTCTCAGCAACTCCGACATTGATCTTATTCTTGGGATGGATTGGGTCTCCAAGCAGGGTGCAAACATTTATTGTGCATATAAGGAAGTCAAGCTTACTCATCCGGATGAAGACGTGATTATCTTTGCCTCTAGAGATAACACAATCAGGCTATTCTCTCTCAATGACAAGGGCGAGATTAATGCCATTTCTCAGATTCCGGTGGTCAATGAATATGAAGATGTTTTCCCTGAAGAGCTTCCATGCATGCCTCCCCATCATCAAGTTGAATTCGTCATTGAACTCGAGCCCGGTACCGAGCCAGCATGTCGGCGTCCGTACAAGCTTTCCCCTGATGAGTTGAAGGAGCTGAAGAAACAACTCGATGAGCCAGAACGTATGGGTCTAATCAGGCCTAGTACTTCTCCTTGGGGCTGTGGTGTTCTATTTGTCAAGAAGAAGGATGGCACGGGACGCCTTTGCGTTGATTACCGACTCAATATCAAAGAATAAGTATCCGCTCCCCAATATCAATGAATTGTTCGAGCAGCTCAAAGGAGCAAAGGTGTTCTCAAAGCTCGATCTCCAGATGGGTTACCATCAGATTCGTATCCGTGAAGAGGATATTCACAAGACCGCGTTCAGAACAAGCTATGGCTCCTATGAATACACGGTCATGTATTTTGGCCTCGCAAATGCTCCACCCACCTTCTCGAGGATGATGCACTTCATATTCAACCCCTACACCAATGAATTTGTTCTCGTCTATCTGGATGATATCTTGGTATTCTCCAAGAATGAAGAAGACCATGCCAAGCACCACCGTTTGGTCCTTGACAGGCTCCGTGAACACAAGTTCTATGCAAAGTTCTCCAAATGTGAATTTTGGCTGGATAAAGTCTTATATCTTGGCCATATTATCTCTGACGAGGGCATTTCTGTGAACCCCCGAGAAAGTTGAAGCTATTGTCAACTGGGAACCCCCGCAGAATGTCAAGCAACTCCGAAGCTTCCTTGGTCTCGCTAGTTATTGCAGAAGGTTCGTTGAGAACTTCTCCAAGATTGCCAAGCCTCTTTCCAACCTGTTGTAGAAGAATGTCAAGTACAACTGGACTCCTGATTGTGATGTGGCATTCAAAACACTCAAAGGGAAGCTCATTTCTGCTCCGGTTCTTACTCCTCCGGATGAGTCCAAGCCCTATGAATTCTTTTATGATGGTTCTTTGCAAGGTCTTGGCGGTATTCTCATGCAAGACAAGAAAATTGTGGCATACACTTCTCGTTAGTTGAAACCAAATGAGAAGAATTACCCCACACATGATCTCGAGCTAGCAGCAGTTGTACATGCCTTGATCACGTGGAGACACCTCCTGTTGGGCAGAAAAGTGGACATCTTCACCGATCACAAAATCTTGAAGTACATCTTCACACAGCCAAACCTTAACTTTCGCCAGACTCGTTGGGTTGAGATGATCCAAGAGTATGATCCAAGCATTGAATACACACCTGGCAAGGCCAATGTCATTGTAGATGCCTTGAGCAGAAAGGCATATTGCAACAATCTCCTTCTCAAACCATTCCAGCCTGAACTTTGTGAATCATTCAGGAAGCTCAACCTCCAAGTTGTTCCACAAGGCTTTCTTGCAAACCTTCAAGTTGCTCCTACCTTGGAAGATCAAATCCGTGAGGCCCAGCTCAGTGATGCTATGGTGTAGAAAGTGAAACATGGTATTGCTAAGGGTACTCCCAAGTACAAGTGCTATCGTGTTGATGAGAAAGACACCTTGTTCTTTGAGGACAGAATTGTGGTTCCCAAGGGTGATCTCACAAAGCTCATAATGAACGAAGCACATGACTCCCTCCTCTCGATTCATCCCGGAAGTTCCAAGATGTACAAAGACCTCAAGCAATTATACTGGTGGACTCGCATGAAAAGGGAGATTGCCCAATTCATGAACGAATGTGATGTCTGCAGAAGAGTGAAGGCAGAGCATCAACGTCCAGCCGGTCTCCTCCAACATCTACCTATTCCCGAGTGGAAATTCGATCACATTGAAATGGATTTCGTCACTGGGTTTCCTAAGTCAAAGAAGGGCAATGATGCAATCTTTGTAGTGATTGACAAGCTAACTAAAGTAGCTCATTTCCTTCCCGTCAAAGAATCCATCAACGCAGCTCAGTTGGCAGAGCTGTACACCTCCAGAATTGTTTCGTTGCATGGCATTCATCAAGTCATCTCCTCAGACCGTGGAAGTTTCTTCACATCCAAGTTCTGGGACTCCTTTCAGTCAGCCATGGGCACTAAAATTTGCTTCAGCACTACGTTTCACCCTCAGACAAGTGGTCAAGTCGAAAGAGTGAACCAGATCCTCGAAGACATGCTGAGATCTTGTGTCATCTATTTTGGTATGATGTGGGAAGATTGTCTCCCGTTTGCAGAGTTCTCTTACAACAACAGTTTCCAAGCAAGTGCCGGCAAAGCTCCTTTTGAAATCCTCTATGGTAGAAAGTGTCGTACCCCGCTCAACTGGTCCGAGACTGGGGAATGTCAACTTCTTGGTAATGATTTGATCTCAGAAGCCGAAGAAATGTGCAAAGTCATACGTGAGAATCTCAAAGCCGCTCAATCGCGTCAAAAGAGTTACTATGACAGCAAGCATCGTGATTTGGCTTTTGACATTGGAGATCATGTCTATCTCCGTGTTTCTCCTATGAAAGGAACCCAAAGATTCGGTATCAAAGGAAAGCTTGCTCCTAGATACGTGGGCCCTTTCAAGATTCTTGGAAAAGAGGCGATGTAGCCTACCAACTCAAGCTTCCCTCCAACTTTGCAAATGTTCATGATGTATTTCACGTGTCTCAACTCCGCAAGTGCTTCAAGACACCTAAACGCACCATTCCGTTTGAGGAGATTGATCTGCTACAAGACTTGTCTTATCGTGAGCACCCTGTTGCTATTCTTGAAGAAACTAAGCGCAAGACCCGCAACAAGTCCATCAAGTTCTTGAAAGTGAAGTGGTCACACCATACCGGCCGAGAAGCTACGTGGGAATGAGAAGATCACCTTCGTTCTGAGTATCACTCCTTCTTCCAGTCCTAGATCACGGGACGAGATCTTTTTTGTAGTGTAGGAGAGTTTGTAACACCCCATATGTGATACCTTCCATTTATGGCAATATATGAAACGTTGACTTCATCAATTCCATTCTGGGCTCTTCTTTCATTTTGGGTTTCTTCTTTTTGTCGCATGCGTGTGTGCATTCATCCATGTCATGTTGTCATGTGCATTGCATTGCATTCGTGTTGTCACTTGCACCCGGCCCCGCTCGTCTCTTCCCGTTGTCTGTTTCGAGTTCAGACACTCACACACGTGCCCATGGCACCCCCGAGTCCTTCTTTCGTATGTGGCCGTGTAACTTTCTCGGAATGTGGTGATACTTGTCGTGCGTTGTTGTTTTGGTACGCGTAGGCCGCCTGTCAAGTTTCGTCGCGTTTGGAGTTCGTTTGGTACTCCAACGGTTAACCTAGTGGGCTAGAAGCTCCTCTTCCTTTTGGCCCAAGACCCCCTCCACAACAGCCCACTAACCCTGCACAACCACTCCCATCCTCTTGGTCATCGGATCGTGATCGTGTGGGCGAAAACCGCACCTCATTTGGACCTTCCTAGCCCCCTATGACTATAAAAAGGCCCCATCCCCTCCATTTTCGGGCGAAACCCTAGTCCTCCTATTTTTTTTCCTTTTTCCCCCGTGCCCCGCAGCTCCTTAGCGCGCCGGACATGTCCGTCGGTGCCGGACGTGTCCGCCACCACGCCTGAACGAACCGGGTCGCGACACGTGGCGCCTGCCGGCCTCTCCATCCGCGCGCGCCGTCGGCCCGCCGGGGCCCGGGTCGGGCCCCCCCGGCCCACATCGCCACCGCCGCCTTCGCCCGCGTCCGCCGCGTTGCCCGTCCCCGCCGCCGGCGCGCCACCGCGCCATCGCTGCCGGCCGGTCCCGCCCGGCTCCGCGCGCCGCCCGCACCTCACCGCCCGCCGCCTCCCGCGCCCGCCGCCTCCCGCGCCGGCGCGCCTCGCCGCCGCCGCGCCGGCCGGCCTCGTCGCCGCCGCCTCCCGCCGCCGCGGTCGCCACCGCCAGCTCCCGCCGCCGCCGCCGACCACCTCTCCGTCCTCTACCTCGCCTCCGGCCGCCGCCTCCGGCTAAGCTCCAGTCAGATCTGGTCAGGTGGACCAGATCCAGCAAGTCACCCAACCAAACGCCCCATCCCGCTAGCCGGATCTCCTCGTCCCGGGACATCCCCATCCCGTTGACTTTTCTCGGAGGGTATAATTTTTCTCTAAGTCCCCAGAATCTGTAAATTTCTTGCTTCCTTTGCCATGTAATAACATTGTGCTCATAGCTCCGATTTGCGCGTATGATATGTCGAAACGTTCGTCTCATCGTGCTCTACATGTTAGTACCAGTTTCATGCATGTTAGAGTTCATCTTGTTGACTTAATCTTCGTGGCAAGAGTGCATGTTGCTGTAACTAGTTGCTGTGTAAATTTGTTGCCATGTTTGAGATGTGATAACTTTGTGCATGTTGGTCCGAATGGAGTGAATGATATGTCCAGATGTTCGTTGTGTTATGCTCTTCATTTTGTTCCACTATGACATGCTTGTTCAAGTTCATCTTGATGACCTAATCATCGTTGTCAGAGTGCTATATGTTTAAAACTGCTGTTATCTGTAATTTTGTTGCATGCTTGTGGTGTTGATAACTTTGTGCATGTTGGTCCAAATGGAGCATATGATATGTCAAAATGTTCATTGTGAAGTTCTCTACATGATGGTTGCTGTAGCATTCATGTTAGGTGTCATATTGCCATGTTAATATCTGTTGCAAAAGTGCATGTGGCTGTCAAGTGCTAAAACTTGTTGTGAGATGTTGTTTTGACTTGCTCATTGCTATTGATGTGTTTGTCTTCATGTCACATGTCAATATGTTTTTGAAGCTCATTCATATGGTCTTTGCTGTGGTGCAATCCATTTTCCATGATATGCCTTGAGGTGACTTAAACAAGCTTGTAAACATGCCATGCCAATATTGCTGTTTTATACTTAGTGAAAAAACGGCTAAGTCTGGAATCTGTTAAACCTGATGCTATGTTTGCTTGATGCCTCGCTCAAATCCATGCATGTTTTAATATGTCAAATGATCATTCCTTGTTGTCCATGTTATGCTCTATCCATCCATGCCCTTATTTGCATATATGGCCTGTTGTAGCTTATTTATTGCTTGCTCTCAAGTTGCTATAAATTTACCTGTCAGATTTTTATCAGCATGATCAATTTGGTGAAGCTTGTTGTTATTGATCCATGCCTCCTATGGAGTTGTTCCAATGGAGTTGTTTGATGTATGCTATGTCTATTACATGTCCATGATCTTAATATACTTAGTGGAGTTGATATGCTTGTTGTTTTGTGCCTCCGAAGGTAGCATCGTGATGATGTTTTTGTCTTCCCAGATTTTGACTAAGTCTGGATAAATTTATTGCAACTTGCCATGCTTGGTTAATTGTGTTCCAGTAGGTTTTTCGGTGTGTTTAAGTTCATGCTTGTTAAGTATCATGTCTACTTCACATCCATGCCCTTTGTCTCCATGTTTGGGTGCTGTAGCATAGTTATTTCTTGATACAAAGATGCCATGTTGCTGTAAACTGCAGTTTTGTGTGAATATTGTTTTGCTTGCCATTTGCAAACCGTGCGTCCGTTTCCGGTGATCTTCATATCGATTTCAACCGAAATCTTCCCCTCTATCCAGTGGCTTGCTTGGTTTTCCAAGATGAGGCCTTTTGCATCATCTTCTCCTTAGGCTCAAGTGCTTCCACATGCAAACGCACATCATACTCGAATCCCTCGTTATGACTTGCATCATGTTGATTGTGCATTGCACCGTGTTTGATGTCATGCCGTGTTGTGTTCTTGTGTTGAGTAGTGCCGGGAGCCGATTCGGAGTTCGAGGTTTCTACCGAGGCTGAGTTTGAGGAGCAAGGTTACGATCCCTCCATGGAATCAACAGGCAAGATGACCATACCCAGATATCAGTACTATCTTTGCCTATGCTAGATGTCTCGCTCTTTAGATATTGCCTCGATGCCTATGTCTATTTGTCAGCCTCCTATTATTGCCATGAAACTCTCTAACCACCCACCTAGCAAACCGTTGTTTGGCTACGTAAGCTTCGCATAGCGCCCTCTTATAGCGTTGTTAGTTGCAGGTGAAGACTTGAAGATTCTTGCTTCATGATGAAGTTATTGTTGGGCTATCACAATATATAATCTATTAAACTAAATCATCTATATATTGGTAATGGGTGGAAGGCTAAGCCTCTTGCTTGGTGTTTTGTTCCACTCATGCCACCCTAGGAACCGTTTTAACTCGTGTTATGTTCCTTGATTTTGCATCCCTAACACGGTTGGGGTTTATGGGCCCCCCTTGATAACCCGCTTAGCGCTAAAGCTTTTCCAGCAAGGCCCGACTTTGCTTTTACATTTGCCTAATAACTAAAACTTGCATAGGGACTAGCTATCCCGAGGACTTAATTAACAACCCCCGGGCCAGTCCTCCTCATGAGTGTTGGTCCAAACTAGAGCCACTTGCGGATTCCGAGAATACTTTGGTCTTCCCACCTTGGAGTTGCGACTCCGCAGATCGCGAGCTTGTGATGGGATAAGTTGGGACACCCCTGCAGGGTTTGATCTTTCGAAAGCCATGCCCGCGGTTATGTGGCAGATGGGAATTTCTTAATATCCGGTTGTAGATAACTTGACACCATGTTCATAATACACTACCAGCGCGAGTAACCGTGACGGTCGCTTTCCGAAGGGGTTCGGGAAGTGAACACGGTGGGGTTATGTTTGACGTGCTTAGTTAGGATCACTTCGTGATCACTTTGACGATCGTAGGCACTTTCTCTTCTCGCTCTAAACACGTAAGCTAGTGCTAGTGCTGCTGTAACCGTGTTTTAAGACTTTTCCACACCTAAGGCTTTGATAGTTTTGCTACCCGGGAATGGGATTGCTGAGTCCTCTGTGGCTCACAGATTATACACAAAACCAGATGCAGAGGCTGTTTGGATTGGGACCAAATCTTACCTTACCAAAATATTTGTCACGCCCGCAGATTTTGGCTACCGTTTGGTCTGCCGCTAATTTTGGCTCACCATCTTTGCCTTGGGCGCGCCCACGTCCTATTTTTGCCAACTCACGGGCGAAACTGCGGGCGCGGAAATCGTCCGCCAATAAATTGGCTGCCAAATCTGGCGCGAACCGGCCACCGAGGTATAAAAGGAGCCGACAACTTTTCTTACCTATTCAACACTTTCCCCTTCTTCTTCTTACATATCCGTGCAGAAAAGAGCACACACTCCCGATCTAGAATTACTGGGCGGCCGGCGAGGCGGCGACGCAGCTCCGACGGCCGGGTTCGTGCAGCCAGCGACGGTGCTCCGGCGGCCGGTGACGCTGACCTACCTCTCGTCCTCGTCTCTCAGATAAGCCACGCCCAAAGGTCTGCAGCTCAGATCTCATCAGCCATGTTCTGATCCCCTTTTCTATTGTTTGATTTTGTTCAATCTGGGAACATTTTCTTCAGGATGTGTTGTCCGTTGGTGTTACTTGCTAGATGTGACGGTTTGCTAACTAAATCCATCTTTGTTTGCTGCAACTCCAAGTAAAAATCCCAAGTGACTTCCGTTCCTGTTCTAGGATTCCTGCATGTAAAAAACGCATGACACACCCATACACATTTTATTTTTTTGCCATAAGTAAAAATTGCATGAGACTGCCATCCATTCTTTGTTTGCCGCAAGTAAGTAATGCATGAAACTAATTATGCTAATTAGTTAACAACCAGTCATGGTTCTAATCTAACAATTGCAGGGCATGTTCATTTTTTATGCCATACAATCTCTGCTTTTATAACATCGCTGCCCACAAATTTCTTGGAAGTTGGACATATATACAGAGACATACTAGCACACTTTTTATTCATTTAGGTGTATTTTTTTAATAAAAGTTCTTTGTCCTATTATTATTTATAAGCAGCTCTGGTTTCGAACATGCATCTCTTATCAAAGTAATCACTTGTAATGATCTACAGTGATAGCTCATTCATATTATTTTGCTTGTCATACTGACCCAGATGGACATGGAGCAGCAAAGATACTATTATTACAGCATGTTGAGGTAGAGAACTCTATCTATCATTGTTCTTCTGTTGGCTCTTTGGTGTAGAAACAGAGATCGTAGGAGGGCTCGAAAGTATGGTCCATTAGTCAAGAGAGATATCTACAGAACTAATGTGCTGATTAGGCTTATTGACACATCAGATGCAACATGCATCAAGCAACTAAGGATGTCTCGAGCTGTATTTTACAAGCTATGTAATAAGCTTAGGCAGAAAAAGCTGTTAATCGATACATTTCATGTTTCAGTAGAGGAACAAGTTGCAATATTCCTATACATGGTCGGTCAGCACCACACAAATTCATCTATTGGATTTTGGTTCTGGCGATCTAGTGAAACAGTGAGCAGATATTTCAACATTGTCCTGCGTGCCATGGGGGTCTTAGCACGTGATCTAATTTATATTAGATCAACGGACACACACACAAAAATCACTAGCAGCCCGAACAGATTCTACCCATACTTTGAGGTAACCCTTAGACTATTACCGAATGTACAAGATCAGCCTGACCTAAGCTTAACATGAACTACCCTTTTTCATATTCGTAGGGATGTATAGGGGCACTAGATGGAACTCATGTTAAGGCTTGTGTTCCTGCCCGCATGGTGCACAAATTTAGGGGCTGCAAGTCATACCCCTCCCAAAATGTGCTAGCAGTTGTTGACTTCGACCTTCGGTTCACATATGTTCTAGCAGGGTGGGAGGGCTCTGCACATGATTCTCTTGTGCTAAAAGATGCTCTCTCACGTTCAACGGGTCTAAAAATACCTGAAGGTACATATACAATGTAATACATGTTTCTCGTTGTATTATGCCAATTTGACCTTATCTCACCATTAGTATAACATGAATGTAGGGAAGTTTTTCTTGGCTGATGTTGGGTATGCTGCAAGGCCAGGGATATTGCCTCCTTATCATGGCGTGCGCTACCACCTAAATGAATTTGCTGGACCCCATGACCCAACTACACCAAAAGAATTATTCAACCATCGCCATTCATCACTTAGGACCATAGTTGAACGAGCATTTGGGGCTCTTAAGAGTCGCTTCAAGATTCTTACTCAGAGGCCCTTCATACCTTTAAAATCTCAGATTAAGGTGGTAGTTGCTTGTTGTGCTTTGCACAACTGGATACTCGAAAATGGTCCAGATGAATATGTTGTGGATGAGGCAACATGGTATGCCAACCTTCCTAGGAGTAGTGGACGGGTTCATGATCGGGAGGCTGACATACGTCAATGGGCTGCCAAACATGATTTATTAGCTCAGCAAATGTGGATAGATAAGCAGACTACACTTGACAATGAGGCTGAAGCTACCCCTTAGTGATGTTGATGTATTTCTATGTGAGGGATCAATTGAAGGCTGTACTATTTGATGTTGATGCATTTATGTAACTTAATGTATCACTGTAAGACTATTGAATTATTCTAGTTTCATAGTTTCTTCAGTATTGGGGCAACCTTATGTCTATGTACCCTGCTAAATAATTTTGCTTCTAATGTTGTTTTGCACCAGTTTTAAGACCGTGAAGTTTCTGTGTACATGCTGAATTGGACATCATTTTGCTTGTATTTCGATGCATTTGCTTGATCCCTTTAACATGTTTGCTTTGCTGACCTATCCATAGGTCATGGGGAAGCATAAGCTCACTGTCAAGACCGAGGATGACTCCAACCCTCGTGATAAGTACATCACCTGGACTGACAAGGATACAAGTTTCATGCTTGACTGGTATATTGAGCTTCGTAAGGACAAACCTGCAACTTTCAAGTTTAAGCCACTTGCAATGCGCTGATGCTCTAAATGGCAAGTTTTCTCTTGGTGTCACTCAAAACCAAGTGGATCGCCACTATCGTTCATGCAAGGAGAGATGGGGTTGGGTGCGCCGGGCCTTGGCCAATAGTGGCAATGGCTTCGACAGGATCGCTTTCAAGTTTACACTTTCTGAGTCAGAAAAGCAAAGTCTTAATGTGAGTATTTATATTTGCAACTTCTCTCATGCTTCTTGTTTATAATTATTTTACCTTCTTCTGCCTTTTCTTTGTGTAGAAAACTGCTGTCAATTATCTTACTAGACCCATCAGATTCTTCCATCAATTGGAAGAGTTGTTCTCTGATTAGTCCCATGTTGATGGCTCACTTGCAATTGATCAAAACACTATCATTGTGGATGACGCGAGTGATGACAGCGAGGATGTGAGGGAAGTCGGTGGCTATTCATTTCCATTAGATAGTGATGAAGCTGACTCAGATACTATTAATCGTCTCAGTCCTAATGTTGACTTGGATGGTAATCCTTTAAACAAGAAGCGCAAGCGTGTCTCATCGTCATCTTCCAGCAAGCCAGCCAAGGGCAAATCACTACTAGAAAAAAGGCTATAGGTAATATCACTATTAGTGGCGCACCAGAGATGTGGTGCGCCACTACTATATAGAAGTGGCGCACCACAAACAGGTGCTCCACTAATAGTGACATTACTAGTGGCGCACCAGGTGTGGGGTGCGCCACTACTATGTTTTTGAACAGTAACCAGCCATGCCCAGCCTTACCAGTGGCGCACCAGGGCAAGGTGCGCCACTACTATTTTTGATAGTAGTGGCGCACCTTGCCCTGGTGCGCCACTGGTAAGGCTGGGCATGGTGGTCCAAAAAAAAACATAGCAGTGGCGCACCCCTTCACTGGTGCGCCACTAGTATTCCTGGCTACTAGTGGCGCACCAGTGAAGGGGTGCGCCACTGGTAACCTGGGAGCAGTAGCTACTTAGGCAGCCACACCTACCACACACACTCACTTTCCCCCCTCCACCAAAACAAATCTGGTCGTCTTGCTCCTCCTCCTCACCTCATTTGCACCATTGATTCACCCAAATTAAGTGGTTAAATTTCCTTTTTTTGATAGGTAAGTAAGGGGAAAGCTTTCTTTATGTTCTAGATCTACTTTTCTCTCCGTCTCCAACAACGTACACACTTTTTATGGCCTAGAGATGTATGTATGTTTGTGGTGTTGCATATGTTTGTGTTTGCAGGTACCGGTATTTGAAATGCGATAGTTGCCAATATTTTGCCGGAATGTTGATTCATTTCCGTTTCGGCGAGAATTTGGCACTATGTGCATTCTTTTTGGTCCTATTTTTAGGCAAAGTCATGCCAAATTTTTTTTTGTTCTAAAATATCATTTTGCTCTACCCCGCAGGCGACCATGGTCCGCACGATGACCGAAGGCATCGTAAATAGGTTTTTGAGCTCCGCGAAGGTCGAGATGCTTCAAAAGAACGAGACGGAGATAAGATGTCCATGTCGAAGATGCAAGCTGAAGAGCCTTATTGCGGACCCGGATTCCGGGCAGGTGCAGGACCACTTGCTCTTGCGTGGTTTCATGGATGGCTATCGGTGGCAAGGTGATGTAGATGACTATGAAGTCATCCATGGGGGCCGGGCAAGCAGAAAAAAGGAAGGGCAGCAAGACAATAGCGGCGAGGGCGGGCGAGAAGACGAAGAATCTCCAGGACATGATCACGAAGTAGATGCAGGACACGGTCATCATGTAGAAGATGCCGGACATGATGATGAGGAAGATCAAGACGAAGGGCATGATCATGAAGATGAAGATGCCGGAGCAGACGACGATGGACCATCGATGGGCTGGGTGCATGACCCTCATATTCAAGAGCTGCTTCGCAAGCAGACGGGTAACGCAAGAGCTGCCGCCCGAGAGAAAGCCAAGCTGGATCAACTGGAGACAGACGCGGTTACTCCATTGTATGAAGGATGCAGGCCCGAGGATACCCGCCTGAAAGTAACGCTCATGGCTCTGGAGATGAAGGTAAAACACAAAATGACCGATGCATGCTTCGACGAGAACATGTCATTCTGGCACGAACGTCTTCCGAAGGGGAACAAGTGCCCGACCAGTTTCGAGGAGGCGAAGAAAATCGTGTGTCCTCTGGATTTACCGCACGTGAAATACCATGTGTGCATGAACGATTGCATCATTTATCGGGACGAGCACGCGGAGTCTACCATATGTCCGGTGTGCGGCGTCAGTCGATACAAGAAGAGGAAGAAAGCTCCTCGAAAAGTGGTGTGGTACTTTCCGATCACTCCTCGTCTGCAGCGGTATTTCGCGGACCCTAAGCTAGCAAAGCTCCTGCGTTGGCACGCGGATAGGGAGGAGAAGAAGCGAGAAGATGACGGAAATGATCCGGAGATAAATAAAAAAGACAAGATGCTGAGTCACCCTAAGGACGCGAGCCAGTGGCAAGCGTTGAACTTCGAAGACACAGAATTTGGGGACGATCCAAGGAACATCGTGCTGGGCGCGAGCACCGATGGCGCTATTTGGCCTATGCAACTTTTTCGACGTCATCTCTCGGAAGTCTGTTGGCGTGAGGCAACTCAGAAGGCTACAGGAAGAGATCGTGGTGATACTATGCGAGCTTGAGATCTACTTCCCGCCCGCATTCTTCGACGTTATGGTGCATCTGCTGGTCCATATCGTGGAGGATATCATCCAACTGGGGCCGACGTTCCTGCACAGCATGATGCCGTTCGAAAGGATGAATGGTGTCATCAAAGGATACGTTCGCAACAGGGCACGTCCAGATGGAAGCATAGCAAAGGGCTTTCTGACCGAAGAGTGCATCTCCTTCTGCACGAATTATCTAGGCATCGAGAACCCCGTTGGTCTGCCCGTCAACAGGCACCTCGGCAGGCTCGCTGGATGGGGTCACCGCGAGGGTCGCCGCGAAATGCATGTCGACTTCATGGGTCGACTCGCCGACTTTGAAAGAGCAAACCTAGTCGCGCTACAACACATAGATGTGGTCGATCCTTGGGTGGTAGAGCACAAAATCTTTATTGAGAAGACGTACAATGACCGAGGCCAACAGAGGACGGAGGGAGCTATAATCAAAGAGCACAACTCATGTTTCACGCGTTGGTTCAAGGAGAAGCTTCTGTCGTACCCTTTACATGAGGATTCTTCCGCGGAAGAAAAACTCATATTCGCCTTGTCACAGGGCGCCGAGCACAACCTGATGACCTATGAGGCGTACGATATCAACGGCTACACATTCTACACCGAGGAAAAGGACATGAAGAGCGATTATCAGAACTCCGGGGTAACGATGGAATCCTACACCGGTAACGACAAGGACAGATACTACGGAAGGATCGAGGAGATCTGGGAGCTGAGCTACGCTGGAGAGAAGGTCCCGATGTTCCGTGTCAGATGGGCCAAGAGCGTCCTAAAAGAAGACCGGTATTTCACCACCATGGTTATACCAGAAGCCAAATCCAAGACCGCGGGCGCAAACGTCCCCGCGAAAAATGAGCCATGGGTACTGGCTTCCAAAGTGGACCAATGCTTCTTCATTACCGACCCGTCAAAGCCCAGTCGTGTTGTCGTGAGGAGAGGCAAAAGGAACATCATCGGAATGGATGGAGTCGCCAATGAGCAAGACTTTGACAAGTACGGCGACCCGAAGATGGAAGATGACGACGATGATGAAGTACCATACACCACAAGAAGAAGCAGGACCACCCTACCTAAAGGACGTCCGTTCAAGAGAAGATCAATTCAAGGGGTTCCGGGGCTAAATTATTCAACCGCGAGGAAGAAGGGCAAGAAGATTGTGAAAAGATAGCTAAGATTGAATCACGACGTGTCGGCCGCGTGTGTGTGTGTGTGTCAGTGGCAAGCTCAATTATTACATGCAACTAAATTATTACATGTATCACTTGATTTCAACCATGTCATCTAATTCTAAATCTTTGCACAATGGTTTTATCACTCCATTTGCATTTTCCTATTCTTTTATCTCAAATCTTAAATTATCACAATGATTCAAATCTTAAATCTAAACACATAAGCCCACATATATTGTCCTAAAAGATGTACATATATTTAATAGGAAATATTCAAATACATTAAAATGTATGTTGTTTAACAATATTTACATTCAAATGTATGTTGTTTAACAATATTTACATTCAAATACATTCAAATATTCAAATACATTCAAATATATTTAATAGAAAACTAAAAAAGAACTGACAAAAACAGTAAAGAAAAAACACAGAAAAAGGTAAAAAAATGTTTAAAGACCGGACTAGTGCAACCAATAGACATATATACATCAAAAACATTTTTTTAAAAGATTGAAAAAAATGGGGCCGCCAGGATTCGAACCCTGGCTGGCTGGGTTATGCATCTAGGGTCCAACCACTAGGCCATGGCAGTAGTTCTGTCCATAACACAGACGCGGACACTTTTAACCTATTACTACGAGTAGTAATGGCGCACTACCAGAGATGCGCCATTGAGATGCTCTGTTTATGGCGCACCTGCGAGGGGTGCGCCATTGTTAGCGCCCTGGCCTGCTTCTCCTCCCCGGCCGCGCCTCCCTCTCCTCACTCCCCGCACTTGTCCTTCTTCCTCTCCTCTTCCCCTCCCCTGTCGCCGCCACAGCCCCCCATCCCCTGCGGCGCCGCCCCCTCCGACGCCACCGCCGGCCGCTGGGTCCCGACCCCGTCTCCCCCGCCGCCTCCCCTCCCCTGCTGCCCTGCAACGCCGGAGCCCCACCGCCATTATGAGCTAGGGGAGGTGAGGTGAGGCAAGAGATCGATTTGGGGGAGGTGAGGTAGATCCGCAGACCATAGAGATTCAGACCCCCTTGTGTATTGGAAATTCAGAGCTTTAGTTTTCCCCTTTCAACTCAACTCACGCAGCCCCCTTTGCCTCCGTTTGGTAGGCCGTGTGCAGATGTCCTCGCTGACGCCGCCGACGAGCTCCTTCAACTCGCCGTCATCGCCGCACTAGTAGCAGCATCTCCGACGAGCTCCTTCAACTCGCCGTCAGCGCTGCACTAGCAGCAGCATCTCCGACGAGCTGACCTGTCTGCAGGTAGTCCTTCTCTTCTGCATTCTTCCTCCTCATGGAAATAATCCATCTTTGTTCCGTTCCCTACTATACATGCGAGTGTATGTCTAGTTATCTTGGGTATCTCTGGTCCGCCAAGAAAATTATTCTACCTTGTTGCATTGTTTCTACATTATTGTCTTCTACCTAGAGATTCAAGTCCAGTACCTCCGTCCTTAGCAGCAAATAATGGTCTGCTCTTGTCTTTTATATATATGTATTTACAAAGGCCAGTCTCGCTCTGTTTTGGATTCATAGAATGGGAGCTGATTAATAGGAGCTTTTGTATTTGTTTGGAATAATAATAATAATAATAATACGAGATGATGCTCTAGGTAATAATATAATAATATGATAACCTGTCTTTGTTACATGGAAGGGCAGGGAATATAACACATGTGTATGTATGTCTATTGTCTGGTTATCTTGGGCATCGGTGGTTTCCCTGGCTGTTGCTCTACTGCCAAGAAATAAACTATCTTGGAATAGTTACCACACTAGCCTTTTCTCAAGATTCAAGTTCAGTACCTCCTTCTGCTCTAGTTGCTGAATTCCACAAATGCAATCTCTGATTGTTGCTATTACATCATGATAGCAACACCTTGCTGTTCACTTCTATGGATTGGACCTTGCTTGCTTCGACGCCATGGGTTTGAATACTAGTATGCTGTCGCTGCTAATCCACAATTAACAACAACAACAAACAATGAATGGTCTGCTCTTGTCTTGTTAACTGCATCGGTTTTCAACTAAGTACTGTGGTTGTTTTTGTGCCTACGAACACGGTCTGTTTTATATGAGCTGAACAGCATTGATACTGTAGCAACTAGCAAGAATGAAAAGTGGAGCTTTTAGTTAAGTGGAATATGATGATAGACCATATTATTATTGAGCTCTTAAGTTGGTGTGGTCCAATACACCAGTACTCTCCACCATGTCATCTACTCAAGGTTTAAAATTTTATAAATAGCTTGCTTTAGCTTTTACAGCTTGAAATGCTACCCTATTGAACAATTTCCATGATCAGAGCTAATAGCCTAATACCACTACGTCCACTGTTCATGTAGCAGCTATAGCTCTTCTATGCTACATGCGCCAAAACTACTTGAAATTGATAAACATGCTTCCTCTTTATTCTTCTTAGCTACCATACATTACTATCCTGAAGATTAAGTAATTTGGATACTGGAAAATAAACATTTAGAGAACTTCCCAGTCTTCCCTTAAATTTTACATGTATGGCAGCTCCCTGACCCTGAGCGCTCATAGGTTTTTCTCCCTTCTCACTCTGCACAATCGTCCGTTCCTGTTTAGGTGGCGAGTTTTTTCTCTCTTCTCACTCTGCATAACCGTCCGTTCCTGTTTAGGTGGCGTATTTTGGAATTTGCTAAGACCGAGGAGTTTTGTATTTGTCGGAACTCTGTAATGTTCTTTCGGTAAGTAATTGAATTGTTCAGGCTGGGCCAAGTCTCGCCTTAGTTCAGCCATAGATATGGCCAAATGCAAAATCTGTCTTCTATTATATATCTCACTGCATATGTTTCATACTCGGAAATGTAAACAAAGATATGTATTATAGTAAGCAAGAGTAGCATGGCTTTTTCAATGTGAGGCGTTGTTCTTTATTAAAGATATTTTCTGATGATGTAGCATGGGGTCAGATAACTTCCAAAACAGATTCAGCAAGGGTACTGGACAGTTCAGGACAAATTAGGGACATCAAGTTATTTTGGCAAGTATTATAGATCATAGATAGTTTGATTTTTAGTAAATGCCTCAATGTATTACAAAAGAATTAGGGTATGAGAATACATACAGAAGCAACACTTGAAAAGTATTCTTCAAGTATGGAACATTTTTTGCTGTCTACACGGCTATGATATCAACTTTGTAATGTGACGACAAACTCGCTACTCGGTCTCGAGACCTAAACTTGTTTAATATTTGAACTTTGTTCGCTATTTCGAATTCGGAGACTAATGTGATGAATTGTATTATGTGCTGTTTATATTCTGTGATGTATTGTATTATGTGCTGTTTATATTCTGTGATGTATTGTATTTTGTAACCTGTGCAAATACCAGAAATGCAAAAAGAAATTCCTAGAATTAATAGTAGTGGCGCATCATATAGCACATTAGTGGCGCACCCAGTGGGGATATCAGTGGCGCACCCCCTAGGGATATCAGTGGCACACCCCGTAGGGATACCAGTGGCGCACCCCATAGGCATACCAGTGGCGCACCCCTTAGGGATACCAGTGGCGCACCACATAGGCATACCAGTGGCGCACCAGTGGTGCGCCACTGTTATTGGGATTAACAGTGGTGCATCATAGGTGCGCCATTAGTATTCCTTATTAGTGGCGTGGTATTAGTGGCCCACCCATGGTGCGCCACTAATGGCAATATTGGGTGCGCCACTAATAGCCTTTTTTCTAGTAGTGAATCACACAAGAAGGGCAAGGTATCCAATGATGATATGGCAGCAAGTATCAAGAATCTAGCTGACTCTCTTGCATCTCCTATTGTCTCTGTGCAACCAATGCCTCCGACAGATCCTTATGCAAATATTTGGAAGCGGATAAATGCCCTTACCACTACAGGAATCAGAAGATTTGCCATCAGCCTCTTCTTTGCCGTCTGCTAGCTGACGGCAAAGAGTGGCTTTGCCATCAGCTTCCAAAAAGCAGACGGCAAAGACCTGGCTGATGGCAAAGACTAACTTTGCCATCAGCCAGGTCTTTGCCGTCCGCTGGCTGATGGCAAAGAAGCTTTGCCGTCCGCTAGCGGACGGCAAAGAGGGAGGCTGGCCCACTGGCTCGTAAACAGTAACGGCTCCTTCTCTTTGCCGTCCGCTAGCGGACGGCAAAGAGAAAAAGGGCAGACGGCAAAGAGGGGCGGACGGCAAAGGTTAACATTAACTTAACGGCCCCGCCCGCGCCGTCCTCCTCCCTCTCCCTCTCTCTCTC